>CM063590.1:13198231-13523231 GCA_032356905.1 Salix exigua
TTGCCAAGGCAAATCTCACTCCATTGAAATTAATCAGGTGGCAATTCTGGACAGACAGACATTGTATTTGGAACATTTCAAGGGTGCCTTTCACTTTAAAATGTACAGATCTGAACCAGTGGAATTCCATTTCAGACGTAAATTTTGAATTCAAACGTTATTAGTCAACATGTTTGTACATGAATAGATACCATTCATTAAACCTCTGGTATCGTCGTCCACTTCATTAAAACATCGAAGGAAGCTGGTGCCGGGATAAATCAGCAGCAAAATCTCGCAGCCAACCACAAAATATGTAAAATCCCCTACAGCGTGCACGTATTGGCACAACAAGTAGAGGCTACGCCGTCGCAGTCAGGCATGGGTTGAAGGCAGTGCCACATGCAATCCACTGCCGCTTTTTCCCACGTGGCACCAAGCAACCAGGAACCTTGAGCCATTCCCTGCTCACCACATTGTAACTAACTAGTCGGTTCATCTGTTTTGATCTTAGTGACAGCATGAGCAAACCTGTGTTGCCCAAGCAAGTCATCCTAACGTGCTTTCCATAGAAATCTAAGCACCATATGTTTGGCATTCTGTCAACCTCCTTCCACAAGAGTGTCATCTTCTGGAGCTCCCATATGCACACACATGTGGCCGCGTTCTTTGTTAGCAAGCCAACAAGCATGATCTGCCCCCCGCACTCTGCGAGTGTGGGATCACTCAGATGGAGTGGGGCTGGCACAACAAATTGCTTCCAAACTCCAGTAACCATGTTGTAGGACACGATCCCATCAGGATCTGAACGCATGAAATAAAGTGTACCTCCAAGGGAAACTGCTTGTGACCGGAAGTTCAGTAATAGGGGTAGCTTTATAAAAGTGGGCATGCTTCCTGGCCGGGTCCAAGAATTTTTCAGTGAGTCGTAAACTTCATACTCTCCATCACAGCACACCCACAAGATCTTGTAGCCCCCGCTGGCTGCACTTCCATTCAAAGTCATCCCCACAGCAACACGGGACCAGACCCTCACTGATCTCGGTGGCAGCTCTTTAAAAAATTGAGTCAGAGGGTTGCAGACATAGAAGTTCCTGTGACCAATGTCAAGAAAGCACACAAGACCCCCTGCTGAAGCAACTGGCAAGACAATCAAATTTGTTGGCAGGTAAGTTATAGTTGGGTGATACCATTTCCTCAAAGAGGGGTCATACATGGCTCCAGAATTCACATTTTCATGAGTGATGGTGTAAAACCAGGGGTTGGCTTGTGGAACTTGGGAACAAAGCTCAGAGAAACTTTGAGAGTCGAGCAAGGAGTTCCATTTTTGACAAACCGAGCGGAAGCGGAAAAATGTAGCGATTGGGAGTCTAGCAATAACAGCCTCAAACAGGTCTTCTGGGAATTCTTTCCAAATCTCTTGTTGCATAACCTCAGTTGAACTGGTAGTTCCAAGTGATTTTCCTCGATTCCGCTCCTTTCGAGGTTTCTTGGAGGCTGGAGGCTTGCCAGGTTCCAACATTTTGAAGCTTTCAGATTTTCCAGCTGCCATCACAAGACTACAGTAATCATCTGCAGAGCCATCATCAAGATTGAGGACGGACCATCTGTAAAAGAGCTAAGAAATTCATACTGTGAACAATGTACATGGTACTAAAGCACAAACCCAAAATAAGTCTGCATAAAAATTATCATCAAAAAATAAGCAGATATGAGGTTGTGAATATATATATATATATATATATAAGCACAGAGGCTGAAAATCACAAATTGGGTCTCAACAAGCTAAAATGTGTCAAAGACAGAAGATCTGGTGAAGAAAATTTCAAATAATCTACACGGATAATCATATTCAATCTAATGTCTGAGTTTAGTTCAACTGAAAAATGCAGAGTTTTATGTTTGGAAAGCCAATAGAGGTAACAGATGCGGACATAATACAGCATCGAGATCTTGATGCCTGTACTCGAGAGATTCTAAAATAAACAGCAAGCATATATATTCTGAACTTAGTTTTTCCTGTTGTGCACGCGCGGGCGTTGCGCGTGCATATTCTCATTTTTTTTCAAGAACTCCTTTGCCATGGTTAATTTTTTATTAATCACAAGGAATGGCAATGCATGAATATATCTCATCTAGACAATGTATGGCATTTTCTGGTATGTGGTTGAGCTCACCATCTTTTGCTTTGTCATTTCACATGAGGAGTGGGCTCTCCAGTAGATATACATGCATGCTGTAGATAGTTTTTTCTTTGTACACATATCCACAAACAGTATAATATAGCAACATTCAATTGTATAAGCATTTGAGGTGATGGCAACAAAAATATACAGAAGTAAGCTATTGTGAGAAACAGGAAGTTGATTCCACATGACAATGCAAGGTAGGGACATTCATGCCACTGCTATTTTTTGAGGAATTCTTAGGAGCAGTATGCTAATCAAATTGAACGTTGTGCAGGAAACATACAAGGGAGAAAACACAGGAAAAGGAAATTTTAGAGAACCATTGATTAGAAAAAATGATGAGCAATAAAAGACTAGAAATATCACGAAGATGGAGTGAGGATCAACTAGTGGAGCCAATAGATACGAGATTCTTGCATGAAAATCTAGCATATTCCATGATTCTTACAAGGAAGATCCCAATGTGAACTCATTTTGATAAATTATTGACTGGATAAAGGAAAACAAAATGGAGTGATCCAAAAATTTCCAAAAAATAAAACAAATCACACATCAAAATGGACTTCTATGTAGTTCTGGTGACCTACTCGGAAAAATGTCCCAAAATCAAGCAGGTTCAAGCATACAAGAATGAATTGGTGCTAGGAAGAAGAAAGTAGAAACTAAATCTTCTAAACACCCTGTTTGAAGATTTCTTCAGTACCTACTCTAACATCCCAAAAGTTCCAGGCCTGAGGTTACAAGAAGCTTAAAATGAGTTTAAACTAATAACCTCGGCCAGCTATCATCTGCAAGATCCTCGGCTTATCTTAAATCATTTTCCCTACTTTCAGCCCAGTTTTACATTCAATTCCTCTCCTGGCCTTCAACTATGGCCATGGCATATCCCAGCAAGAATCTAAACAAACATCATAGAGACTTCCCATGTCAATAACAATATCAACCCATGCAATAAGAATATTGACATAGATAGGCTAACATTTATTAACGTTATAGTATAAAGCAATCTTGTTAGTTTTATAATTTTTTAAGCAAAGAATGCAGATTAATCAGGAATTCTTTGGGGGAAGCATTACTGTCCGAAAATTCCATGCCATTCATGACAGGCTGGAAAAGGAAAGGAGGTCGCTTGTCTATGTTTCGAACCCCTGACAGATTAGGATCTTGGTAGGAGAAAATTTAGTGACAATCACCTATGAATTGGCTGCTCTTTATACTGACTCCCCAAGGTGGTTGCAAGTCCACCACTATTTCCATAGCACCAGGAAAGTTGCTAACCACAATCCTAACTTATAAATATTAACAGAGCTCATTGCAAGCAATGAATCTCAACTCCCAAAAATCACTTCCACGTGACCTATATGTGCATGTTCAGAGTAAATCTTGAGATGCGATAGAGTGACAAAAGGACTCTTAAATCAATTGATGCAGGAGATGTAAGTCTCCGGGAGCGCCAATATCTCATATCCCAACACATAGCTTTAATGACATTGTTAATCCAATCCCAAGAGTAAAGATGGAAAATCCAAGCATCTCTTCACATGCAAACTGAGGAAAAAGAAAAATCTTAGCAGCAGAATTGTTACAGTTTTTTTGTGACTTATAAGAGGGGTGATCAGGCTAAATAGCTCTCCATAATTTATTCTTTCAATCTTATCATTTTCTTAGGAGAAACACGAGCATGAGGGGTGATCAGGCTAAATTTAAATTCTTCAACCGATGCCCCCACAATAAAAATAAAAATACAAGATTTATGCATGATTTCCAGACCCGTAAAGAATCTAGTGAAGGATTCAGCACCTGAGATCCTATGATTGTAATCTACCACAACTTAACAAGTACTATAAATATCACATAAGAATGAATCATTTCTGCTTTCTCAAACAACAGATTTAAGAACTTTCCTAGAACAGGGGAGGACATTCCAAACTAAGAGCTCGAGACTTTCCGTACCAAAACTAAACAATTGGACAGACCAGGATGAGATATATTTAACGAAAACACAGCAACAAGTTCTAGAAGCCAAATCAAAACAATGTTAACGAGTCAAATTATTATTATTAATAATAATAATAATAATAATAATAATATGATGACGATGATGATGATAAAGTAAACTCAAAACCAGGGGGAAGCAGAAAACCTAAGCAGCAAATGAAGTGAAATTTAAGAAAAAAGAAGAAATAATAGGTCAAAGTGGAAACGGAGCAGACAGAGAGGAAGAGATAAAAATCAAAAAATGAAAGAGATCTGCAGAGAGACCTGTTGTTGTTGTTGTTGTTGTTGTTGTGTTGTTGGTTGTGAAAGTGAAGGAGTTGAAGGGAATCAAAAGGAGGAAGAGGAGAGCCGTAAAGATTGAAAAGGTCTTGAAGCTGACCGATGAATTGCCTAAGCATGGCTAGCTCTTCTTCCATGCCACGGCGTATTCCTCCACTCACAACGGCCAAGACCGCCGCCGCCGCCAATACCACCCACCGCACCACTCCCTTTTTGTCTTCCTCTCTCTTGCTCCCTCTCTTCTCTATGGTGTTTACGATGCTCTTTCCTGCCTATGAGTTGGCCAGTGGGCTTTTTACACGTCGGAAACAGAACTGGCCCTTTTTATAATTGATTGATTTTTTTTCTCCTCTCTTGTGGTACCGTAAGGTAATTATGTCTAACCCGCACGCAACTATCAAAACCAAAACGGTCGCTTGTAGCAACCACAACTCTCTCTCTCTCTCTCTCATTTTGCACGGATTATCTTTAATCCATTTCTTTCTTACTTTCCGTACTAGCCCCTCCATCTTTATCTTTTGGTAATCGACAACTGGGTTCCGTTGCTAGTCATTGCCGGATTTGGGATTTTGTTTTTTTATGTTGATATTATTTATTTCTTTTCTCCTTTTTTTAAAAAAAATCTGCTTTGCCCATAATAATTTGTGTAAACTATATTCTTATCTCTATAGATTGATTGATTTATAATACTGCCCTTTTATATTAAAATTTCTAATTCTGCTATTTATATTATGCAAGTTTTCAATTTTGCCCCTTTACAAGTAAGGGGTGGTTTGGCACTTACATTTCAAAAATGTTTTTGAAATGCAAAGTCAAACCACTTGTGATATTGAAAAAAAAAATATTTTTATTTTTATTCTAAATTAAAATTTTGATGTTTTTAAATTATTTTTATATACTAGTATCACAAATAATTTTTGTAAAAAAAATTGATATATTTCTGAACTAAAATTATTTTCAAAAACAATCTCAATTTCTTAAAATACATTAAATAAAAAAACAAAAAAAAACTCATTTTGTTCATGGTTTGTTTTTCTCTCTCTCGTCCGGATCTCATCAATGCAGCAATCTCTCCTAAAAATCGTCGAAAAGTGTAAAAAGGTCACAAAACCATATTCAAAAGTAAACTATTTAACGTTTAGGGGTGGAATTGGAACTTTTTAGAAACTAGAAGGGTGAAATTAGTAGACTCAAACTATAGGGATATAAGTGTTATATGAATGAGGGTATAGGGGTAAAGTCGGACATTTGTGAAAGAGGAAAGGATAGCATTGGTGGATTATAAACTACAGGGGTAGAAGAGAAACGTGATGAGCTCGAGAGATAACTTGTAATTCAGTTGCCATGTTTTTTTAACATTTTGCATTTTAGTCCTGTTTTTGAAAATCAAAGGTTAGTCCTAATTCAATTGCCCATTTAGACGTGTGTTGTGTGGTTGATATTGGAAAAAAAAAAATGGCCAAAATAGGGTTTATCATGAAAAACTAGTAAAGGGATCGAGTTACGAAAAATAAATAAAATAAAATAAAGGGGTTCAGTAATAAGTTTTAGCAATAAAAAGACTTCAACTAATTACATTGCTAGCAACATAAACACAAGAAACAAGAGCGGTTATTTTTTTAATATTTTTTTCTTGATGTGCTAATCACAAAATTAAATTTTAAAAAATAAAAAATATATATTAGTTTAATATATTTTTAAATGAAAAGTATTTTAAAAAATAATTGTGACCACAAATGTCAAATAATCTCTAAATAATAACTTACTCCGAGACTTAAATATATATTATATGTCAGGTTAAAAACAAGTCATTTGAAATAAACGAAAACTTTATTTGGTTGATTATGATTTTGCCAGGAAAGGAACACATATTCATTTAAAAAATATTCAATTAACTATTATAGATATGATTCAATAGATTTGATATAAAAAATATTATTTAAATAAATTTTAATTCATAGTCACATTTTAATTCTACGAAAAAGTCTGGACTTTCTACTTAGAATTATTTTATTTTTGTAAATTCTATCATCTCACCACTACTTTCATATATTCCTCAAGATTTGGCCTTGCCAGACTTTAAATCATGATTCCCTCCACGAAGTAGAATATTTACCCGGGCCAGTCCTCCACGTGTGGCAAGGGTGAACACGGGGGTTATTACGGTCACTGGAGTGGAGAAGAAGACCAGACCCAGTAACCTTTCTGAACTTCTTTTTCTATGTTGGGAAAAAGAAAATCAACGGCTGAGGTCACATATCTCGCCCAGGCTCTTTTTTTAAACGACGCGTCAACTACCCGACGTTGCCTCAGCGCATGCTACTCCAGCAATGTTTACCTTTTCTTCTGTTGGGTTAGTCTCTTCATCTCTATTTTTTCTCTCATGATTATGAATTGAAGATTCAGTAAGATGCCACGGAAATTTATAGATGTATTAAGATTCGATTTATTGAGAAAAGTTAGTAGTCAGAATCAGAATGAAATAACTTTTTTAACCTAAAGTTTTGTTTTGATGTAGACATAACCACATGAAAATTATAAGTTTTTCATTGTCGAGGTAATTAATCAAGGTTATTAATTTTCATAAATTGGACCGTCAGGTATTGAAACTTTATGAGGAAAAAAACGAATTTCGTAAATGTATCGGAGGTGTGATTTTTCTAGGTTTTGATGAAAACAAATGGCCCAATTACCGTTGAATAAAAGAATTTTTACAAGACCGGTCGGTTGGTGAATCATGAGTCTCAATCATAAGACTCGCATCCTGCTTCCTTTTTGCATCGACATGAACTTTTGACTAGGTTTATTGTTCCTATTCGGATGAAAAGTGTGATGATAGAAAAAATTGAATGCTTGGCTTGATTTTCAATTGAAGATGAAGAGCCTATAAATAGGCATTACATAGTGCATAATGAACCCTACAAACCCATGATTCTTGCAAACATAATTATTACCAAACCCATGATTCTTGCAAACATAATAATCACTAAACCCATGATTCTTGCAAACATAATAATCACTAAACCCAACCCATGATTCTTGCAAACATAATAATCACTAAACCCAACCCATGATTCTTGCAAGCATAATAACAACTAAAATAATTAAATAAAACTTTAACACCCTCCCTTAAACTGAAATCTGCAGATATCAGTTTAAAAGAAATCATCCTTCTTCAATGTTCTTAATTGCTGCTGATTGCGAACACATTCCAAGTAAACCACGCAATTTCACAAATGCAGCAAGTTTAAGAGGTTTGGTTTGTATGTCAGCAACTTGATCTTCACTTCGGCAATAAATTAGATTGATCATGCCATCATTATTGAGATCTCGCAAGAAGTAGTATCTCACATCAATGTGTTTGCTTCTCCCATGTAACACCGGATTTTTGGAGAGTTTGATAGCTGAGTTGTTATCACAAAATACTGTTGTAGCTCCAATTTGTGGAAAATGTAGTTCTTCAAGAATTCTTCTTATCCAAATAGCTTGACAAGCACAAGCCGTGGCAGCAATAAATTCGGCTTCGGTGGTGGATAAAGTAACAATTTGTTGCTTTTTCGAAGACCACGAAACCGCACCTGTGCCCAACATAAAAACAAAACCCGAGGTGCTTCTCCTGTCATCTTGATCACCTGCATAATCGCTGTCAGTAAACCCAACCAGCTCCATCTTTTCTCCTTTCTTGTAGAACAACCCAAAATCCTTAGTTCCTTGCAAGTAACGAAGGATCCTCTTGGCTGTTAGCAAATGCATTTCCGTGGGATTTTCCATGTACCTGCTGATTAGACTTACAGAATACATAATGTCAGGTCTTGTTGCAGTTAAATACATTAAACTACCAACAATTTGCTTGTAAAGTGTGCTGTCCACTTTCTTCCCTTCATGGTCTTTGTTGAGCTTCAAACCAAATTCAGTCGGAGTACTAACAGGATTGCAATCCTTCATTTGAAATCTTTCCAGAATATCATGCACATATTTCTTTTGAGAAATAAAAATGCCATTTATAGTTTGCATCACCTCTATGCCAAGAAAGTAGTGCATCAACCCAAGATCGGACATTTCAAATTCAACCATCATAGAACTCTTGAAATCCTTAAACATATCAGCATCATTTCCAGTAAATAAAAGATCATCAACATATAAGCAAGCAATAAGCAATTTCCCCCTATCTCCAATTTTAACAAATAATGAATGCTCATATGGACACTTATGAAAACCTTCTCTTAAGAAATAAGACTCTATACGACTATACCAAGCTCGTGGAGCTTGTTTTAAACCATAAAGAGCCTTTTTCAAACGATATACTTTATCCTCACATCCAATCTTAATATGACCAAGAGGTTGATCAACAAATACCTGCTACTCCAAGTTTCCATGCAAGAATGTCGATTTGACATCAAGCTGGAAAATAGGCCATGAATTTTGTGCAGCCAATGCAATTATCAACCAAATTGTATCATGTCTTGCAACAGGAGCAAAGACCTCCGTGTAATCAATTCCATACTCTTGCTTATACCCCTTGACCACCAATCTCGCCTTATACTTATCAACTTCACCATTTGCCTTCAATTTGGTTTTGAAAACCCATTTTACGCCAATGGATTTTTGTCCTGGTGGCAGATCAGTCAGTTCCCAAGTGTCATTTCTTTCAATAGCATCAATTTCATCATCCATTGCTTTTCTCCATTTTTCTTCTTTGACAGCACTTTCAAAGGTTATGGGATCACAATCTGCAAACAAAGCAAAATAGGTAAGTGAATCTTCAATTCCATTTACCTCATAATCTTCCATCCAAGTAGGCCTTTTACGGATACGAGGACAAGGTGGAGTTGCTGTAATAGGAGCTACTGCCATGGGTGAGAAATTTCCAGCAGCTGCTCCTGTTGTTGAGTGAATTTCAGCAGTTGTTTCTGAGCAAGGCTGCTGCAAAATGGTTGTTGTTGCTGGCTCCAAATCAGTGTCCATTTCCAAATCAGCATGTATAGGCTGCTGCCTATCCCAATCCCAAGTTTTTACTTCATCAAACACAACATCACGACTGATCACAATTTTTTTTGTAAGAGGATTGTACAATTTATAGGCCTTGGAGCACTCACTCATGCCGAGAAACACACACTTTTCACCCTTATCATCTAGCTTCTTTCTCTTCTCATCCGGGACATGTGCATAGGCTATGCACCCAAAAATTCTGAAATACTCCACATTGGGTTTCCTCCCACTCCATGCTTCTTCAGGTGTCATGTTCTGGACTGAAAAAGTAGGGCTTCTATTCAGCACATGAACACTCCAATTTACTGCTTCCGGCCAAAATTCCTTTGGGATTTTTCCTCTAGCTAGCAAGCTCCTCACCATGTTGAGGATTGTTCTGTTTTTTCTTTCGGATACACCATTCTGCTGAGGTGTGTAGCTAGCTGTGAGTTCCTTGCGAATACCATCTTTCCACAAGAAACATCAAATTCAGTTGAACAAAATTCTCCACCACGGTTTGTTTGGAGAGTCTTAATGAGCTTCCCTGCCTCATTTTCAGCTTTAGCTTTAAAGCTTTGAAACACATAAAAAGCTTCTGCCTTGTGCTGTAAAAAATAAACCCATGTCTTCCGAGTAAAATCATCAATAAAGGTGATTAGATACCTTTTACCTCCATTTGAAGATGGACTAATCGGTCCACAAATATCCGAGTGCACCAGTTCAAGAGCATGCTTTGCTCTCCACGATTTGCCTTGAGGGAATGGAGAACGATGTTGTTTGCTAACAACACAATCTTCACATATTTGTGAAGGAATATCAATTTTAGGAAGACCTTTCACCATATTCTTCTGCTGAAGAGTTTTTAGGCCACTAAAATTCAAATGGCCATAACGGAAATGCCAAAGCCAAGTTGGGTTCTCAATTTCAGCAATAAAACAAGGCTGTGATATGACAATTTCTAATGGAAACAGCCTATTCCTACTCATTTTCACTACAGCAATTGACCCTCTCAAAGGATCATAAATTTCACAAACACCATTCTTTATAGTCATCTCATACCCCTTCTCTTGCAGTTGACCAGCACTCAATAAATTGTTTTTCAAATCAGGCACATAAAGCACATCTGAAATTGTTTCTATAAAACCATTCTTGGTTCTAATCTCAATATCACCCTTTCCTAATGCATTCAC
This sequence comes from Salix exigua, assembly GCA_032356905.1. Lineage (NCBI taxonomy): Eukaryota > Viridiplantae > Streptophyta > Magnoliopsida > Malpighiales > Salicaceae > Salix > Salix exigua. Next base: position 13,208,835 of record CM063590.1, read on the forward strand.
AGTAGAGTTATCACCAAAACTTAATGTTGAATTAAAATCTTTATTTAAGTAAATAAAAGAAGACATACACCCACACATGTGATTGCTGCAACCCGTATCCACAAACCAAATTTCAGATTCCTGATGCTGCTCCCGAGACCCCTGCTTCTGCTCCTGGGTTGTCTCCACAGCCATTAGAAGAGTTTCCTCTTCCCTTCTCTCGGCAAAATGTGACATTTCAGCTTTGTCACTGGGTATCCTGGCATAACACTCAGATCGGAAATGCCCAAATTTGTGACATCGAAAACATTCGATCTTAGACTTGTCACCTCTACCTCTGTTTTGCCCTTCAACACCCCTGAAATTGCCTCGGTTCCCCTCAACACCCCTAAAATTTCCCTTGCTTCTGCCAAAATTATCAGCAGCCCTTCTGTAACCATCTCCTCTGTCTCGATTCCCATCTCTACCTCTCCCTCTTCCCCTTCCTCGGAAATTTGAGGAATGAGAATAATTTGTAGCTTTTAGGGCCTGCTCATTTGTATGTGAGCCCCGAAGCATTTTCTGCTCATGCACAAGCAGGGAGCTCTGCAGCTCATCAATTGAGAGTTTTTCCACATCCCGGGATTCTTCGATTGAACAAGCCACATAATCAAATTTTGAGGATAGTGAACGCAAAATCTTTTCAACAATCACATTATCATCCATCTTCTCACCGTGAAACCGCATTTTGTTGCATATTTCCATCGTCCTGGCACAATAGTTGGTTACTGACTCTCCAATTTGCATCTGCAAAGTTTCAAAATCCCGCCGCAAGGCCTGAAGTTGTGCACGCTTCACCCTTGTCGATCCTTGATATTTCAGCTTCATGGAATCCCATATATCTTTGGAAGTTTCTTTGCTAAGAATTGTTTCCAAGATGGGACGATCGATGGCTTGGAATAAATAATTTTTCGCCTTCAAATCCTTCAGCCTTCTCCCTTCCAGCTCTAATTTTTGAGCATCGGTCAAGACAGTAGTCACTGCAGGGGCTTCAATTCCAACTTCAACAACTGGCCAATACTCCTTTGACCGAAGAAAATTCTCCATTAGCATGCTCCAATGGTCATAGTGACCATCGAAACGAGGGATGGCTGCTTGAACAAAATTGGATTCTGCCATCGATGTCTTGTACTTCTGTGAATTGGATGTAGAAGATGACTGAAAAATTGAGTTTGTTTCTCGTATGTGAAAAATGTTGAAAATGGCAAAGGATTTTAGGCTCTCTCGTTTGCTCACTCACAGGTTGAATTTTTGTCTCTCTCTCTCTCTCGTTTGCTTACGATGAAATGAAAGAACTTTGGGAATTGAAGGATGTTAGGCTCTGATACCACTGATGATAGAAAAAATTGAATGCTTGGCTTTTTTCAATTGAAGATGAAGAGCCTATAAATAGGCATTACATAGTGCATAATTAACCCTACAAACCCATGATTCTTGCAAACATAATAATCACTAAACCCATGATTCTTGCAAACATAATAATCACTAAACTCATGATTCTTGCAAGCATAATAACCCATGATTCTTGCAAACATAATAATCACTAAACCCATGATTCTTGCAAGCATAATAACATAAAATAATTAAATAAAACTTTAACAAAGTGAGGATAAATAGTGTTTGATGATGTTTTGAAATTATAAATATATGTAGAGTAAAGTTTTTTAGTGGTTGGATTATGGATAATTAAATGATCATTCAAATTGCTTTTTCTAATTTAAAAGAAACTATTTTATAAGTATCCTTTGGATACTTGTAAGAAAACATTTTTTAAAGAAAATTTAAGGACCTTTCAATAATAAAATAAGTGATTATACATATATAAAATGAATAGTAAATATACTAGAGAGCATTAAACTCTAAAAACAAAATTGTTTTTGTCATATTGCCCATTATGATTATTGTTCTCGTCGTTCAAGTTTTTATAAAAAGATTTTTGTCAGACAACACTCGATTTGTTCAGGACACCTTATAATATCTATGCAATCTAAACAAAACCAAAAAAATCAATAAACAAGTCCAGGATGCAGAAGAAGTATAGATTTGTTTTAATACCGTCCAAGAAATCATTGACTTTAAATATGTCAAATTCAAAAATCTGCAGGAACCTTTTGATCGTCTGGAAAAAATAAATGAATTGATCGATTGTATTGTTCATCACTAATGAACACCTAGGAATTCCACAGGAACCGGTCAACCAATATGAATGAGTTGATCATTTTAACCCTATTGAGATTCCTACAACTATAAATACTTTATGCTATTGTAAGCCTATAAATAGTTCTTCCCTTGGACAAAATAAATGTGGAACTCGTAAGAAAAATATATAAGCATACTCCTAGAGATTACATTTGAGTGGTTTAATACTTGTTCTCTAGCAAGTACTGGTGAAAGTTTTTCTAGTATTTAGCCTGTAAAAAAAATATAAATATTAGTTTGATCCTAAACCTATAAAAAGATTGGTTTTGATCTCGCACCTAGAAAAAGATTTGTGTTGTAATTTGGTCTTAACCGCTAAGAAAATTGATTTATCATAGTGAAACTCTTGAACAAACATTCAAGAAGAGGAGTAAATGGTTTGTCAAACCTCTATAAATCTTGTTGCACTCTTTTAAAACTCCTGCACTTTAATTACCACATTTATATTGTTTATTGTTGTCACGTTTGGTCGATTGTTTAAAATTGCATGATATTAAGTAAAAAAGTTTTAATTTATATATATATATTTTTTTGCATTTCTCATTTACCTTTCATCTTAAGTTCACCTAGGTTATTTCTTTATGGACCGACAATATATCTTTTCCATGTGCATGAATAAGAAAACTGGTCTTAAGATACCGGATCATGTTATTCAGCTAGAAGAGATAACAAAGGCCTGGAAAAACTAGGAGCACCTTTTGGATGGTGTTTGGGAACACCATTGGGTATACTCGACAACCTGAGCTCGAGATGAACATATAGCCCATAAAGGGTCGGTGGGCCGTGGGGGTGCCCTATCATGCATGAGCCTGTATATGTTAATTAAATCTAGGTGATTTACCCGAGCCGATAATGTGTTTAGATTTGGGGTATAGTTTTTGGACTTACGACTATATTTTGGTTTTTATGTTATAAAAGATAAATCTTAACTCATCATGACTACTCCATGATTTTAATTAATTATTTTATAAAAATAAAATAAAATAAAAGGAGAAGGATGGTGTAAAGTGTGATCAACAAGAAAAAGAAGGTGACTTGGTAAACGAGAAAGTAAAGATGAAATAAATAAAAAAGTTTAGCTATTAAACTCGACTAAATATCTGATTTAAAAAAAATCATGACTTAATTACTTATCCATGATAGATTTATAAAATAAACTAGATAAAATATTTTCTCAGTCAAATTCAACTAACTTGACTAAACCTCATTTTATTAATATTTTTTATATAATTTTTTATAATAAAAATAACTAACATAATAACTTGGATGTCAATATAGTGACCAGGAACCTTGTATTTTTTTCCCACTAACTTTTAAGATCTACTTTATCCATCATGTTAGATATGTGTGTTTGACAATAAGGTGTAGTTTATACAAATATCTTTTTAATTAAAATTAAAATAATGTTTTATTTTATTTTTAACACCATCACACCAAAACTAAAAAAACCTAAAAAATATTGATATAAAAAGTTTGTTAGATTTTTTTTATAAAAAAAGAAATTGAATCGTGAAAAAAAAAAAGCACATGCCTGAGGGGGCAGGGGTTACAAAATGGAAGAATTGGGCAAGCAACATAAAAAAAATAAAAATAAAGAGTTAACACAACAATGAAAGGTTTTGGCAAACATCATATTTTTTGATGTTGTGATTCTCAACTTATTTTTATGTTGAGCAATATCAAAATAACCCTTAATTGATGATATTCACAGCTAATTTATCATTAATTTAACAAACTTTAAATTAATCTTAAATCTTAAATTCAATTTAAACAATTATTTTATCTCATCTGAACCAAACATAAATTCACAATAAAGTATAATGTATTTACTTTGCTTGTAGGACTAAAAAAAGAGAGGGAGACAAAAATGGTGATAATAATGGATTTTGAAAAGAAAAACACACACCAAGGATACTTGGAGAATAAGACGAGTTTAATTAGATCTTGTCAAAAACTAGGAGAAATCGATGATTTGTTTGGGGATGTGGGCTTGTCGGTCCAGGAGGACATCATGATAAAGAACAGTGCTCTTTTCATAATCAGTCCAGGCAACTTTCCTTTTCATCGTGTGTATGGGCTAGGCTTTTAGGGCTCATTTCACGATTTATTTTTAATATTAGCATATTAAAATGATTTAAAATATTAAAAAATATTAATTGAAAATACAAAATAAAAATATTTTTATTTATTTTTAAAAATAATCCAAATATTTTTTAAAAAATACAGTGAAACAACCTCTTAACCTAACCCAATGCAAACAAGGTTAGGCAAGCTGAGTTTTTTTATCTGTGAGATCACAGTATTAAAAGCTTCCAAAACTAAATTCTCTGCCGTCAGTACTTTTACTGGACAGTACGAAGTCTGTATTAGCCACCTGCCCCTATATATATACCTTTTCCGTCACATTAATTAACTGTCTAGAACCAAGTATTTTTTATTTTAAAATATATTAAAATAATATATTTTTATTTTTTAAAATGTATATGATAATAATTTAAAAATATAAAAAATATTTAATTTTAAAAAAATACTTTTTTTAAAAGTGATTTCGAAGCGAAGAGGCATACGGGTCTAAATAGTAGAATATATATATAGTCAACCCACTAAAAAAATCTTCACTGCTTGCTCGGGTTCTGTCTCTTCGCGCTGCAACACCTACGAAGTAGCTTTCGGCCACAGCTGGAAATTCCAAGGGGTAGCGTTAAATGGGCTGGGCCTGGACCACCCTAAGCAAATATCCACTCAAGAATATCAGCTGAATTCAACGGGTCATAAAAAGGCAAAGAAAGAGCGCACCCCCACAATAAGATGCCCTTTATCTTTGAGAATATTTGTTTTATTTTACTCTTTCTCGTATGTGACTACAGCATAACGCTATGGATACAAACACATCAGTGTTTCAGAAAAAAAAAATAAAAAATATTTTTTATTTTTTATTTTAAATTATTTTTATGTGTTTTTAGATTATTTTAATGTATTGATGTCAAAAATAATTTAAAAAAATTATTTTAATACTTTTTTAAGCAAAAAAACCTTTAAAAAACAATCTCCCTCGCCATCCCAAATAAAAATTCTCCTCTTGCAAAATGCGTGCCTCCCAGTCTCCCACCACTCCAAATCCTCTCCTTTTTTTTTTAAAAAAAAAAAAAGAATATATTTCTTGGTCACTGTCTTGATGTCGCTTAGCCTTTTCGACCATAAAAAATACTAGTGGAAAAGGAAAATGCAATTACCAATCTCTTTCAATCCTTCTACCTATGTTGTTGGTTTGCCCGTATCCAATCCACCCCTCACAAGTTGCTGCTTCTCTCTCTTCTGTGCTGCTCTCAATTATACCAACAACAAAAGCTCCATCTGACGTTTATGTTTGATTTTTTCTAACATTTCAGCTATTTTATATTTGTATTTTTCTAAGATTTAAGCTGTTTGAGAATTCCCAACTGCCAGGCATCCATATATATATATATGGTAAGAGTTAGAGCAGCTTGATTTTAATTGTAATTATATTAGCTAGTTATTATTAATAAATAATTATATAATATTAACTTTTCTAAATGTAATATTTCCAATTTATAATTATGATTCTATGATTTTTACCTTGGAGATGATATTTATCATCCGTTCACTGGACCTGTCCTCGATCTTTCGAAAAGAAAAGAAAAGCATGTCTTCTTCATACCATACATGTCTGGCGTAAGGATCATGACATTGGCCAGCCCTTTTCAGGTTGCGTGTATTATTTGGGGGTTGCCTTTTTTAGATGCTGCGTCCATAGGGCAGAGCAAACAAGCACAAGTAAGAACACTATCAAATTCAGTCTTCTTTTTTTCATAATAACGCATCTTCTTGCTTCAGATTAATAAATTCGTAATAAATCAGAATTTATTTTCTATTAATTTATACCGTGAAAGCACTCAAATCAATTTTGATTTTGTGAAGACATAAACACGTATTAAAAAGCATCCACAAGCAAAACGCCTTCCGAAACAACCGGAAGGGATGGTAAAGTTTGAGCCAACGGCTATTCTTCTACCGCAAAAGGATAATTAGGAAACAATTGCTAGCCAATTTTATAAATTAGTAGGCCGAGAAATAAAGGAAAAGAGACCTTCATAGAGACAAAAGAGAAAAAGTTGCCTAGGATATCTCTGATATACCCCTCTATATACAAGAAAAACCAAGAGGGAAGGGAAGAGAACTCTTCTGCGCTCTCAAACGACCACGTTAACCAAAGTTAGGTTAACATTAGGAAGGAGATAAAATAGAATAAGGATCCAAGTACCCTACGTTAATCATTATCCTCCTCTTTTTGGCCGCTAAAACGCACGGTTTCCGCCGTCTCCGTCAGTCTCTAGACATTCCACTGTTAAGCCATTTTTGATTTAATTTTAGCTCTCGATCATGACGTCGTCACCATCCACGCCACCTTCATCCCCGTCTCCATCACCCTCATCAACCCACCGCTCAGCAGGGGCGCACTCCTCTTTGTGCCTGAGCTTCCAGTCAAGTGCTTGACAAGCGCGTGAGCAATAATTAACAGCTCCGCAAACAGAACACCGTCTAAACTCGTGCTTTCTCGTCTCGGAACGCCCGCAACCAATATGAGAACACAAACGGAGACCACACCCCGCAGACCCACCTCGTGTAGCAAACCATTCCGTCATAAAACGACTGGCCGGGTGACTCTCAGGAGCTGGAACATTACAACCAAAGTCACTCAATAAAGGGCATCCGTTAGGTCCATTCCCAGTTAGGTGACGATGGTTAGAATACGCGTGTGGGTTCCACGTGAGCCAAGTGCGTGCTGGGAGCCCAGAATTAGGTTTTGAAAGAACAAGCGCTAGTTCACGCGCGTTGGCTTGGACGAGAAAACGCCGTCCTTCTGTTACGTTTTGCCGGACTCCATAACCGTCTTGCAGGCAGTGTCCTAGCTCGCGTAGGGCGTCGATGTGGCCAAGAAAAGCAGCGCGTGCACACAGAGCAACGCCGGCACGAAGGTCTTTGTCGCTTTTGGAGCCACCGCTTCCATTGAATTGTATCACAGCAAGCGAGTAAAGTGCAGGCGCGTATGAGCTAATTGCTGCCTTTGCCATTAAAGAAGCTCCACTCCCTCGGTTTTGTAAACAGTAAAACCGAATCTGTAAACAACAAAAACTTCATTTAATGTCTTTTAAAATAACAGGATGGATACATATACGTTTTGAGATTCATATTTGTTAGCAATTTATTTTTGATTAATTACCATGCCAAGAGTGTAACAAGCTTCAACATTTCCAGCGTCTGCGAAGAGTTTTAGGAAACGGTGAGCAGAATCCGACCAATTTTTGGCTTTGACTGCAAATGTTTTCGGCGAAGCTTTGGCTAGTACTAGAGGATGAAGACCCAACCCATTTAATCTCTTGCACCTGCAGTTTAAAATTAACCGGCATGATTTAGCAATACCGCCCTTCTCTCTCTCCACGAAAATCAATAACAAAACCGTAAATGATTCCGGTCAAATCTCAAGTGTAACAGCAATCAAAAACAGATACCCGAGAATAGATAAAAAAAAAACAAAAAAAAACAGATAGATAAGACAGAAGAAAGTAGACGCACGTAAGTGAAACGTTGATGAAATCGGTGGGGCAAGAGGCAGAAGAGCTAAGTTTGCAGAGAATAGAAATGACAAGATCATCCGGTAAAGAATCAAACAAGTCGGTCCCGCCAGTTTTCTGCGTTGAGATTAATCGATTCTTCTTCCTGCGAACCAGATATTCCCCGGCGGCGAAATCAGGCTCTCGTCTTTTATAATTTGTTGTTGCCTTCCTCTTCCCTGCTCCTCTATCACAAGCGTTTACTGCTGCTTCTATAGGATAAGAAAGCCCTCTCCGTGTTCTCATTTCTCTCTAGTTTTCTTGCCTGTGGCTTTGAGAGATAAAGAGATGAATATGAAGCCAAATGAGAGCTTATATATAAAAAGAGGGGAAGGAAACAGACCAGAAGCGAAACAACAACAATAACGACAGTGACCGATTTGGTTTAATTAAATATTTTTCTTAATTAAACAGAGAGTTTGTGGAGGGATGATGGGTTTTAATTACAATATATTATCGCTATTGCTGTCGCTTTCATGGTCAAACAAAGTTGACCCAGGTCCGTGCCTTCGGAATGGTGATGAATGTGTAGGGTGAAAGTAGAAGAGGGTTCAACGGTAAACTTGTGTTGTTCACAAAATTTACCGGATTGTTTTTGGAAAAATTATGAAAGTAAATATAAAAATTTAACAGGGTAATACCACTTCAAAAACAAATGAGTAAAATAGTACAGTTTAACTATATCATGTTTTAGAAGTATAGTATTTATTAAATATCATTATTTTTAAAAATATTAAAATAGTTGTGGCATTTCTGAATAACAATATTTAGTAAATATCACGCTTCTAAAACTTGTTTAACAGAATCTTAATTTGATGCTTCAGGCTAAATACATATGTATTAACTCAAAAACTAACTACGCAACGTGATATGTATGTAATTTATGCAAGAAATTCAAGGAGCTAAAAAAAACAAACATGTTGTATTGAATCGTTTAAAAAGTTAAGATTTTATAGAATGTATTCCAATATAATTGATGGTAGACATTTTGCATGGGCACCATCGTCGTGAATATCAAGTAGCAATAAAGTCGATTTGTGCACGAGCAATGTCAATATAGATGATGTTTATTTCGAGGAAGAAAACAAAGATTTAGAGGGGGATAGGGCTCTAGATTTTAAGAATAACATCTCTCTAATGGTTGGTAGGGTGAATATATCAAGTCCTAGCAAAACAATGGTGGTGGAAAAAGAAAAGAAAAAACTAGAAAGAAAAAGACATCACGGACTGGCGTAAAACTATTTTCGAAGTGAGATCAACATATTTACACAATGCTGACTAGGATTGATGTCACTTTTTCACGCATGGATCGGTTACGTTGTGGCATTTTTTAGGTCGTGGTTGAACTTCATTCAATACATGGAGTGTCCGTATATGATGAAATTCATGACTTCGCTACCGAGTATCCAGGCGTGTAAAAATAAAGAGAAATGTGGCATAATATGAGAAGTATTGAAGCTAAGCTGAAACGAGTGTACGAGTAAAGTAAAAACATCTAATTTTAGTGATATGCGTTTGTTTAAGGTGAATTTTTTCACAAAACATGTGCGCTTATCCACGTAAAACATAAGTTGAGATTGTTATTGTATCTATAGCACTACATAACTATATTAGAAAGAGATCGAAATGTGATGTTGTTTTTATTGAATAGGATCGTAATTTTAATTTTATCCTGAATGATTTTTTACCAAGTATCATAGCTCACACGTATAATCAAGAATTGCATAGGTCTTCACATGTGATTTTTGTACCTGATTGGATTGCAACTAGTTTGATTGGATAATAATAAACAATTCCTTAACATGAAAGGAATATTAATGTTTGTATGTCATAATTATAGTTAAATTTCTACTATGTTTTCAAAGTGATTCGTAACACATACACAGCACATGTATATCTATTTAATATTTATGTCTTTCAAGGTCATTTTACAAGCAAACCTCGAAGTCAAAAACATATTAACCAAACACATCAAACACGCTCTGAGTTTGATTACATTAACATTTCATTTTTAAGTTTAGAAAGGGCATTTTTTTTACCTGCCTTATATTTTCAAATAATATAAATTAATTAAAAGAGTATTGTAGAAAAATTTTTACTCTGTCTTTATATTTCTATCCATGCCATATCTGTTTTGTTTTTATTTTATTATAAAAATTGATCAAATTACTTATATTATATATTCTGTTTAAACAAAATAGCTCTATTTTTTGTAGTAAAAGAACAAAAAATCTAAATCTATTTGGTAAATTTATAAAAATAAAATAATTTTATTTCTAATTATAACAATATTTCTCAACCACAAAAAAAAAACCAGTTCTAAAAATTACTTATATTATATCACCTGTTTTTACTGAGATTTATGGTGAAGTAATATTTAAGGAGAATCATGTGTATAACCTCTAATTAAAATTAAAACTCTATTTGAAACCATACCAAATAAATAATTTGATTTGGATTTTTTTTGGGTAATGAAAGTGTCCGAATTAAATTACACGGACCTCAACAAAAACAAACAACTAGTTAAACAAACTCGAGTAGCCCTAAGAGTTGCAAGACTGATAATCTATAGAGAACAAATCCAGTGACTCAGCTGAGCTGCACCCCGGGTTGATTTAAAGTACTTGGGTTACAGGCTAAAATATTTCCAATGTATTTTTAATTCTGCTGCGGACCAATATAGTATTTTCTTATTCCAAGTCATAACTCTGTTATTTTGCTACTTCCACTCCTTGTCCATCATGTAATTATTAAGTTTATACTCTGACAACAGAACAACACGAAATCATGGGTGTTGTTTTCTTTTTAAAACCACTGACACGAAGAGATTTACTTCTAATTAAATACATCGTCATGAAGCGTCTTTGGCTTAAAGATTTATTTGGCACCGAGTTTTTAAAAGTGATATTGAGTTTTTATTTTTTATTTTCATGTATTAATGTTAAAAATGAATTTTAAAATTAAAAAAAAAATCATTATGACAAGTGTGATAATTTCCCTTAAAAATATTAAATTAAGTTATATTTAGATTATGAATCAGTTTACCATATCCACTAGAAAAAAAACGTCAGATTCTAGGTTGATTTCTTTATATATATCTCCGGCTAACTTATTTGGATTGACCAGACCTAGTAACAGTACAAAATATAAAATATATAGAATGATTAGGTTTTAAAAATGTAATTTCCTCATTCACGCAACAGCTAAAAAACCCACTTATAATATAATCCAAAATGCACGGTATCTTTAAATGACAAATTAAATACCATACCGGGTCTCATGCATGCCACTTTTAACCTATCATATTATATTAACGGAGTAAAATCTTCTTTGTCTTATATTTTTATTAAAAAAATATAAAATAAATATTTGAATATATATCTGTTAGTCAAATCTCGAATTTTTTACCATCACTCCATGTCTTTTGAACTATGTTCTCGAATACCACTTATAATTTGAGGTTTCAGTCTCTATTATTTGATTTCTAGGAGATTCAAATCATATATTTTTATTTATTTACCGAGGTCTTCAAAAGAAAAGAATTCTCATTCTGAGAACAAGTGTCCATCGTGTTCACACTGGCGGTGAGTCAATTAATTTACACCCACCCCACCTTACTGCTACGTGTTGAAATAAATGTAAAGTATTTTTATCATGAATGCACCGCGTCATTGATTTTGATAACTGGCCGAAAGCTTGGAAATAATCTGTTGATTTTTCGTATGTCTGGAAAATCATTCCACGTCTCAATGAAATTATTTTAAAATTCATATTATTTTATGACGCCATTTTAAAGAAAACTAACTGAAAAAACTTCAACGTGACAATTTGAATAAAGATCATAAAATGGCTTGATATGGATTTAGGCCTGATTGGGAGGGCAGTTGTAGTAATTTTTTAAATTATTTTTTGTACTGAAATATATCAAAATGATGTTTTTTTTTTAAAAAATATTTTTGATATCAGCCCATCGGAATGATATAAAAATACAAAAATATATTCATTTAAAATAAATAAAATAAATAAATTTATGCGGCAACGGTGGTTCTCTTAGAGTTACAGTGTATAATACTTTTAATGATAGTTTTTAGCTTGAAAATATATTAAATTATTAATATTAGTACATTAAAACTTAAAAAACTAAATCAATTTGATTTTTTTAAATCATATAAAAAACACCCTTTTCAAATGATACCATTAATCTGATTAAAAGTGTTTAGAAGTGTAGTTATTGTTATTTTAAAAATTATTTTTTATTTAAAATTGTATTAAAATTAAAATACATTTTTATTTTTTTTTGTTGTTAATATATAAAAATTGCTGAAAAAGACCAAAAATAATAATTTAAATTAAAAATTAAAAATATATTTTATTTCTATTTAAAAAAGTATATATAATGTCAAACAGTAATTGCATATTTTTTTCCTGATAATTGCTTCTCCACGTCTTCCACACGCCCATCGTTTGACAAGAAATATAATCCTATAAAAATCAAACCAGAGATAAGACAGGGGCCGTGCATCTAGTTGTGCGGACTTGTTGTCGTTTAAGGAGCGTAAGAACGTCGGCGGCGTATCACGTCCGCCGTAAAATTAACAATTTCAGTCACATCTAAAAACATTGACGTGGGTGATAGAAGCAGTACTATATAATCCCAGCTTTTCCGTTCTCTTCCATTTCTTCCTACACCAAGGAAACCAAGAAATTTGATGGTGTTTGCATAGAAATGTCACTCGAGTTACGCGCCTGTGAACTTGAAATCTGTCACTCACAGTCAAGAAAACAGATCTTCGCTAAGATTTTCAAATGGATCTTGTTAGATTTTTCTTCCATTCCGTCACTTCTCCTACCTCCGTTTGTGCTTACAGTCCTATAAAAAAACATTTCTTTTTCTCCGATTTTGAAATGTTTTGTTTTCTATTCAATATTTGCCTGCTAGGTAGAGGTATTTACACGGCTATTATTTTTTATTTAAAGCACATTGAATTAAAGTTTTTAAAAATAATTTAATATATTTTAAAAAACACCACTATTTAATATATTTTTGATATTTTCCTGTGATATCAAAAATATTTTTTATTGTTTTTTAATATATTCAAGAACTTTAACTTCAAAAAAAATCTTAACCAAAATCACAAACAGTAATTTAGTTGCAATCAATGCTACTTTTTTTTTTCTTTTTATTAATTGAATAAGATAAAGCATGGCTGAAGTTCAATAGTTGGCTCTGATTCTTCCACGAAATCGAGAGCGGCGCAGGAGGTCTTTTCCATGTGGCGACTCTGCAACGAGACACGAGGATTGATTGGAACAAATTGGAGGTTACTTTGATGAGGGGTGAAGGTTTTCATAGATATGGGCAAAGCTAAAGCTAGTGAGAGGAGTGGATAAGCTGAGAATGACGTGGATCTCAAGGAGTGATGTTTGTCGACCACTCAGTCAAGGAAGTAGGGGCCTACTAGTCTCCCCGCAGCTCCTTCTCGAAGATGAGAAACAAAATCTTAGATTTTCTAGAGATGCAGGTTTAAAATTTAAATCGTGTTTTTTATATATGATAAATTTGATTTATTTATAAATATATAATATATATTTTCTTAGTGCATGTGAACTAATGGCATATGGGATTTTTTTAGTGCATGTGAACTAATGGCATCTGTGTTCTTCCTACCGTGACTTGCATTTTAAGAGGGTCGTTAATATTGATTTTAAGAGTATTTTTTTTGTTTAAAAATATATTAAAATAATAATTTTTGATATTAACGTATCAAAATAATTTTAAAACATAAAAAATATTAATTTGAAGTAAAAAAATCAAATATTTTTAAAAACAATTTAAAAATAAATTAGAAAAACTCCCTAGGCGCCCCCCCGCAATCAACGTAGCCGATTTTCGGGATGTAAAAAAAGTTTTGATACCAAAATTACACGATTACTTGCGAAGGTGGCAAGCCTGAATGTGCTTTCGCTGATGACCAATTACAGGAGAGTGAAAAAGATCGTTTACATTTTCTGTATTTCGTGTTAGGAAAACTCTCGATCCTCGAGTGACACGTATTTTTACTGATTTTCAGGGGTTATCAAAATAAATATCCTGGAATCTATTTTAAAATAATCACAGCATGGTGAAGCATTTAGAAAGAATATATACAGGTCACAACCACCCTGCCTTGATGCGAACTTGACTGTCTGATTAATCATGAGACGTCTGCAATAGAAAACGCTGGAAGCTCAGCGGCCAGCTGACAGGCATCTGCTGGTGGTTCATCTCCCCCTCAACAAAATTCGCTCGATCGAACATGCGAATGATTCGTAATTATAATTCTCAACACCAAAAATTGAACCAACCTTCATTTCAAATATTAAAGAAAAAAAAAGCAGCAAACGACGTGCATTTTCCTTTTCTTATAAGATGTCCATAGTACTACGAAACGGCAATAAACTCGCATCAATTTCGGCCGGCAATACAGAGATGATTTGACATCTTATTTTACAACTCTACTATTCATTGATCCGTGCTGATGATTATTTATGGTTTGGTCTGCGGTTGTATTTTAAAAATATTTTTTTAATAATATATTTGTTTATATTAAAAATATTTTTTTTCTTAAAAGTATTATTTTAATATATTTATATATGAAAATTCAATAATAATATCAACAATAATAATTCAATACTTTCCGTATGTTAAAAACCCGTGATGAAATGATATTTTTAATTTTGATTCATTTTAGAAATTTTTGTCAAATTCTGGTCGGAATGTCTCTTTACTGTTCTGGGTATGCCGTTCCGGCCTTAAAATCCTCTTTATTTTGATTAACTTGTGAATTTTTTTTCTAATTTTTAGATTATATTTGTTTGACTTTGTATTTATATTGTATAATTTAAAATTAATTTATCTTGAAATTTAATAATACTTGTTAAATTAATATTTGATATATATATATATATAAAATTAATTAATTATATATAAACAAGTGATCAATCCTCAAAACGAAATTTCATCGTAACTTCCAACATCGGGTACGAGGTTAATGGTGAGTCTTTTTTTTTTAGTAAATATGATCTGTAGTTTGGGCGTATCGAAAGGGCGGTTGGTTCCTCAACTTAAAATGGAGGGGAAAGTTGAGAACTTCTCTATAAATTATGAGTATTTCTAAAACCATTCTTTAAATTATGAGTATTTCTAAAACCAGTCAAAAACAATGTAAGCCTTTGCAGCTTTCAAGCTCAAAGAGTTTTCACTTGATGATGTGTGTTAGAGTATAATATAATCATATTATGAGACCTCACCTATAAACTTGATTTTTTTAGTGAGATAGTCCCTTAACAGTTTTATCGTGTTGATTTAAAAAATTACTTTCAGAATTTTTTAATTAAATAAAACATTATATATGGAAATATCTAATATATGATTACCTGGTAGCTTGAGATATTTTAATGTTGTGATTTTGGATAGGATTTTTCACCAGAAGACACGTGGTGCACTTCCGCAAACATTTACATGCTATCATTCGGCCAGGATAGAGCGGGAGCTATAATGCCTGGCAGTCCCGAGGCAGGATAGTATCGAAGAGAGAATGTGCATATCTTTAAGAACATTTTATAAAAGCCTAATCCACTTTTTAGATTTGGATTTACCTTCGCAACACGCTTTTGTGGATATTTTTCTAATTTTTTAATTAAAAAAATAGCTAGTTAGGCAGGATATTTTGATGTCTTGATACGATTATTTTTAAAATTAGTAATGGTGATATTTTTCTCATATGTTTACGTGGCATTGTGATTGAGTAATTATACCAACTTAAACCCTCTAATTTAATTAATAATTTTATATCATCCACCGGCGGTTTTTATAAGCGAAAACTTTCCGAGATAGAATTATCATGCTAAGATCTTAATTTGATTTGAAAAAAAATAGAGATAATAAGATTCAATCGGACGGTCAATTTAATACTATAATAAATATCCAAGCTATAAACTTAAATTTAGGAATGAATTGCAATTGATACTATTCATTAATTAAAGCATCATTCTTAAACTTGAATTCCAAGGGTCAAGGAAAACATTAATGTTGCCGAATATCATGCCAATAATTTTCTTCTAGTGGTTGTGAAGGTTTGACAAACAAACGAGGGGGAGAAGAGAAAGGGAGAGACACTTGCTGAGGAGGTACGAGATTGCATGCAAAAGAGAAAGGAAATAAAGAGGCCTCCTCCACACGAGGCGCACGTGATAGCTTGTGTCTGAAATAAAATAACTTTAGGAGATGGGAAAGAGGGCGGAGAACCAGACAAACAAGCAAACACCCTCTCAACACACGCTATGTGTGTCACCCAAAACCCTTACTCGACTTTTCTCTCTTGTCAATCTCCTGATGGCCTTTTTTATTGATTATTTCATTTTTCATTTTCACTCCTGCATGGTTGTTGGAGTACATTTCAATTGTTCACCCACGTGGCACGTTATATGTATCCACCATTTTACTGGCCCAACGATCGACAAGCTTCCTTAGGCAAACGGGGAAGGGAAAGGGGGGGGGGGGGGGGGGTGTACTGGATTCGTGTTTAATTGATGTCCGACTTTAATAACTTTATACAAAACAAATAGAATGATATGTGAAAAACATTAAATCAAATAAATATTAAAAAATAAAATTTATAAAAAGAGAAACATTAAAGGGGAAAAGAGGAGGAAAAAAACCCACCTTTATTGTTTATGAAATAATGAAGATGGGGTTTCAACCCAACTATTTTACAGTCCTCACTAGTTCTTTTCTTGTTTTTTAACGCGAGAGAGATTTTTAATATGCTTCCTGACATATTATTCTGTGTTTGCTATGAAATCAAGAACTCGAAAGACAAAAACACATAAAAAGAATCCAAATCTAACGGTTGAGATGTTTGTCGAGAGAGATGTAAAATAAGGGTGGCCATGAGCCTAGCATAACCTCTAAATTGTGTTTTGGAATTAGTTTGAAAAGCATTTTTGAAATAGAAAAATTAAAAAATATTTCAAAATTTAAAAAATTGATGTTTTTATATCATTTTAAAGTGTTAATGTAATAAATAAATTTAAAATAAATAAAAATATTATTTTAATATATATTTAGATAAAATTAATTCAAAATAGTTTTAATCAAACTCAATACAATTATTACATCAGAGGTCTCATTCTTTTGTCACGTTTAGAGAGTTGATTGGTGCGTGACTCTTTTATTTTATTTATTTATTAATACTGTTACCTGATTTAGTTTAGATTCATTTCAATTAATTACATAAATTATAAAATTAACAACTATATAAGTATCCGATAATCATCATATTTGCAGCTATAAAGCTTGAACATGAGATTATAGAGGGAACAAATAGCTCTTTTATTATTTTCTTATTGACATGAATATTCAAGTCAATTTATTTTAGAGTCATGAAGTTTCCAATTATTATTATCATCTTAGCAATGACATTAAGGATACTTATTTCTGTTTTTTTTATTAATATTGATATTGAGATTTCTTGCAACTCATACAGTTGACGTGGCTCTTAATTCGAAACGTGGTAGATAATGGCCCCCCGCTGGCTTTTTCTGTCACTTACCTCCCTTTGCCACGTAAGGTGGTGGGAGTACAGCATGGGCCAACCAACGCAACAACACGGTGAATAGAGGAAGCCAGTAAGTATGCCACCCTCACCGCTTGCTTTGTTGCTTCCCCTCCACTTCCCGTGGTCCCGCCTCCTTGGCGGGTGTAATTTTTCTCCAATTCTTACTCTTGCACTCTCTATTCCTCCATTTATGAATCATGGTGGGCGACAAGTCTTTGAAAATACGCTCGGTGGGAAATTCTGGTTCGATGACGAGTTGTAGAAATATACGTGTATCGAATGAATTATAATTCGTACATTGAACAAGCATCTTGATTCTGATTACAATTTGAATATCGAGAGAAGCAGCTTGGAAAAACAAATCCATGACAAGTTGTATTTGCGAAATTTGTTTGGACAAAGGTTAGTTGATCATCAAGTATTTGCAATGGTCACGAAATCTTGCATGTGTCGAGTGGACTTTAGTGTAATTGTGAAATAACCCTGCATGGATGGTATGAAAATGGTCAAACAATCCTTCCAATCGTAAACCTTTCTTCATATTAAATAGTTTCAAACCCGGTTTTCTTCCTTCGTGGATTGGGTGCACGTTAGCTGCCAGCTCGTGAATAGCAGGTGCACAATCCATGCGGATGCATGTGTGTATGGAACAGTTGATTTTCAAAGCCAAGGAGCACGCCACGGGAGCATGTAAAATTATGTCGATTTTAAAACTCAGGGAGAGGAGAATAGCTTGCGTCGTTAATATATTTACAGTTCAGGGAGATGAGGTGGGAGAGGTTACGTAGATGGTGTCGAACTCGTCGATCCCCTGACGTAAAATTATGTCGATCGCTCATTCCTTATTCCCATTTTGCTGGGATTTCAAGGAATCGATTTTAAAAACCATGCAAATTAAAAAAGATGTGTAAATTTACTGTATTGGAGACGGTGACTGAGATCTAAACACAGAATCTCAGTAGACAATGCAGAGGATGTTGCTTGGCGCATTTGCCATTGACCAGTCCCAATCCCGTCCCCTCTCGTTATTGATGTGAGAAATGGGGTTGCATGCTTGCTCACGTGATGGCGCGGTGGGGCATGATCTATGCCCGTTTCGCCTTTGAATGGTGTTAGACAATATATTTTAAAAATATCTTTTAAGAAAATAGAAAAAAATTATTTTTTATTTGAAGTTAAAAACTTTTGATATTTTAAGATTAATTTAGTGTGTTGATATCAAAAATTATTTTGATTCATTTCTAAACGAAAAATATTTTCAAAATTAATTTAAACCTAATTAAACAGAACATTTGGTTTACTTGCATTGTGAATATCTTTTGAGTAAACATGAGAAAAGTTATAAAATGCAGCGTAAACCCCGATTTATGGTTGGGGTTCATCGGATCAATCCAAAACTATGTAATTTCGATATATATATATATATATATATGTAATTTCCATATATTTTTATTAAAATCCAGCTTGGATCAAGTTCTAGTTTAACTAGATCTTGAGTTAACATCCTTGTCTGAGTTTAATAAAAATAATCATCGGAAATCTTAGACGCCCCTTTGAACCATGCATTGAAAAATAACAAGTATTTTCTTTTTCTAGCATACTTGGTCAAAAGTTTGGCAAAATCACATAATAAATAAAAGTTTTAGAAAAATAGCACAAATTAGTCAAATAATAAAAACTCATTTATTTCTTTGCCTTAAACGTGCAAATATCTCATTTGTTCTTCTTGTAAAACAGGAGAACACGATTCATGTCTTTAACGAAACTTTCAATTCAAACTCTTGAATTAACCTAATCATAAAATACACAATTGCTCAAGTATACTCGATTATCAAGCACCGCACAAATAGCAATAAATCAAAACTAAAAACCTCGCAGCTTAACAATGACACCCATTAAATTATATATATAAAAAACCTGCCACGTGGGCATTAAAACGGGTGATCATTTTTGGACAACAGTCGTCGTTTATTGGTGTTCTGATTGATCGTGCGGGGTCGAGTTGGCCCAGCCACGTTGATTGTCATAAAATGCAAGATCATTGGATAATCTGAGCCGTTCACGTCACGGCATGCACATGGCCTACTTGATTGCACGTGACCTGTACTGGTTGCTAGGAAAACAAATTTGCAGAGAGGGTTTGACCGGTCTAATACAATCATGTGAATCTTGCTTTACTTTCACAGATACGAAATTTTCTTACGAGTTGATTAGCACGCCACCTCGAAGCCCCGTTGCTGTTTCTTCTGTCCCTGTAATTTGATATCGAAACTTGTCGCCCTGCTTTGATTCATATTATCTCTCTGCCACTTACGTGTCTATTCATTGACAGTAAAATTATATCATCCTCTGATCTCTGTCTATCTGTATGCGAAAGATTTCAAGCAGAAGTTCATATATATATTCTCCAAATGTACAGAAACATCCTCTGAAAAGATTGCTTTTTTGATATGATTTTAGCGTTTTCTTGGCATTTTAGCTTACGAATCCCGTCGGTTTGACTGCTTAATTGGCCGTGCAAGCAAGAAGAGTTTCTTTTTGCCCCCTATTTCAGGAACAAACCAGTACTCCCATTCTGCCTTTACGTGCATGGTAAGTGAGCTTTCGAAGCTTTTACGACAAAAAATAACCGAGGCTAGCTTGGCTGGATACAACTCATTCATTACGTTTGTCCCTTCGATCTACTGAGATGATGAATTGCTATTACCACCGATCACTTTCTCTTGAACTGTCATGTTTTTCGGTTGTTTTCTTCCATGCTCTCCCTCCCTCTCTCTCTATCTCTCTCTCTCTCTCTCACACTCACATACACACACACACAGAAAGAGAGATTAAAGATTTGTAAACCCTTGGATTTGATAAATCTGGGTAAGAACTGGGGGAAAAGATAGAAAATATTGAAATAAATCCTCTAAAAAGGAGACTGAAAAAATATTGGTTGGCAAGAGATAAGGTTTGAGATGGGGAGTGGGTGGAATACAAACATTTTCATTTCTCACCTCACCCATGATAGGATTCGTGCGGTAGAGGAAACGTTTGATTTAATCAAGTGGAACAGGATATCTTTCGATTTTTTATGGCAAGTTCAAAATACCAACAACACATCCATAAATAATTGTATTGATTTATTTGGGATATAGCCAAAAATAGTATCGAGATTTATGTTACCAGGATAAGCACCCTGTGACCCAAAAACACAAAATTATTTTTTCAATATAAAAATGAATAGATATTATTGATATTTTTTATAGTAAAATTTTGTTCAAACATGTGGGCAATGACCTGTTATCATCAGGTCAAAAAACCTACTCCACAGACTGGTAAAAAATACTCTCGAAATAAACATTTTAAAAGATATTTGTTTATATAAATATTGATACAGTGACATATCCATCTACTTGAGTCAACTCAAACTAACATTCTAGCATATATATGTTGATTCATGAGATTATTTTTTTGAATTTGACACCGGGTATCCGGGCCAAAATTCAAATAATTCCGGGATGCACAGGTCCTCGGCAAGAAATTTCCTGCCAGTGCACCACGGTTAATTCATGGACTTAACCCAAGTCCGATGGTCCCATGAAATTGTTTGCACCAGACAAGGCTCGAACCCCGAGATCTTGGACAGGAACAAACTACCAAGTCCCAACTTTTATCTGCGAGGCCAACCCCCAATTTAATATAAATTATGAAATTGATTTTAAAAGAAAAAAAAAATATTAAATGACATGATTGGAAAAAAATTCAACTAGAAAAATTACCACAAAAATAACTTGGTAGACGCTTAATCTCTGTTATGAAACTACAATATCCCAGTAGAAAGTAAATTAAAATGAATTATAAAGTTAATTCTCAGTCAATATAGTTTTGAAGAATAAAATTAAAAAAATGAATACAAAACTTTTTTTTAATAAATTTAGGTTAATATATCTAAATTGTGACATGAGTCATAAACAATGATAACTTCATACAAATTAAATTAAAACACGTAACGAGTCATAATTCTCAATCAATTCAATATTTAATGATGAAATTAAAAAATATATAATGTAAAAATAAAACTCCAGTCAACCTTGATTAACCTAATAAACTCACAACCAAGGTAGTCAAAATCGAGATTTTGACACGGATCGGAAAGGGCTCCGAAAAATCGGATCGTAAAATCGTAAAATATCCGTACAAAAATTATTATTTTTAATTATATTTAAATTTAAAAAATGAATTTAAATATAATTAAATATTATTATTTTTTTATTATTATTATTATTCTACGATTTTTCTACGATTTTTACGATTTTTCTACGATTTTTCTACGAGTTTGACCGAGTTTGACCGGTTTCGATTTTTCTTTCCGGTTCAACCAGGTTTTCGGAGCCAACTCGCAAAATCGTACGATTTTGCGAGTTGACTCGCGATTTTAACTATCTTGCTCACAACTCAAGTCTTGACACCAAGATAACATAATAAAATAAAATAAATTATGAAACTTGATTTATTTTTAACGCAATTAGTTATGGTTTAAGTCACTAGGTTAGTATAATCCTAGTAGTAGTGTTTAGTTTTCTTTTAATTCTCCCAGTCACCTAGTAGTATAATCCTAAAGTCATATCCAATTTATCATGGTTAGACAAATAGTTGTCAAAAGATTTCAATATCGATCAATTGAGTTGAATTTAATGACAATGCTGAATAGTTTTTTTTTTTTAAAAAAAGAAAGCTCTACTTTTCATTCTGCTTTCTTTCAATTGAATCTCTCTTGATTTTTTTTTAATTATTCTCATCTTTTAATATTTAATTGATTTCAAATTGATATTCATATTTATTTTTATTTCTGTGATAAAGTTATTGCAATCTCAAACATATATCATAATATTTTGCTAATGCTCAATTTTACAATGTTTATTTTTATGATCATATCATTCAATAAAAAAAGTTTTAAAAAATCTTAAACCTGGTAGAGTTTATAATCCAGTCACAGAAATTGCGGGTCCATACATGAAGTTTGGGTCAATCTATAATTCAACATATACATCCATTCATAACGCAACTTATTTTTTAATGCTACTTCATATAGTAGTATACACCACGAACGTGAGTGTTTATGTGGACTAGTTTACATCGTAATTCAACTATTTTTTTTAATTTTAATTTATTTTCTTATGTTTTTATATGCTAATATCAAAAACAACTTTAAAAAAACATAAAAATAAATAATTTTTAAAAAAAGTATTTTCAAATATGATTCTTACATGTACGTCGAATAAGCATAAAATATTTGACATTGAGTTTTAAATTTTTTTTTGAAAAAAATATTTATTGATTTTTTTTTGTGTTTTTAGATAATTTTCATGTCAAAAATATTTTTAAAAAAATAAAAAAAATATTTTCAAAATGAATTTCATTTTGTATTATAGCATGTAATTAAATAGAAAATATTATAATCTTATTTTTATGTGGTAATCTCCACCATTACTATTATATATTGCCCTACATATATATAAAAAAAAAATTGACTAACTATTAGGTTAAGCCTGCTAATTACTCTCAACTTCCTCTTATCTAATAATAAATACATAGCAATCCAACAACGAACATAAATATCAGCAAGTGTGCATAAAAGTTGAGCGCATGAGAATGTTTTTTAGTTGATTGAGATAATACGGTACGGTGGCCTACACGCTCCCGAGAATTAGTTGTTCGATTATAATAAAAAGTCAACATGTAACCTTATTCCTTGCCCAGTAAGGTCTTATGGACATAACTATAAAACCTAGTACATGGCCGGCTTTATTCAGCCTCCACTTCCCTTTCTATCAAGGGAAAAGGTTGCAATTAAAGTATTAAACACAAACAATTAAAGTTCATAGGAACAAATAAAATTGATCATCAATTCTATTGGATAATAAAAAAATTTCAAAATGAGTGAATAGTTACTGAAAGTTATTTTAAGTAGAGTAAATTATAATTTATTGAAAGTTATTTAGAACTTTTGAGTAAACCATTAAAGTTCTGTCAGGGAAATTGAATGCTAATAAACCTGTGTAGAATAATCACCAGATGTTATATCAAATAAAATAAAATCATAATTACTCAAAGTTATCTCTTATAAAATAAAATAAATGAGTAATTACTATAAAAATTAATCTCTACCGCACTGTTCTATAAAATATTGAAAAATATGAGTGGAAGAAGGAACTGCACGAGATAAAAGAAAACTATTTAAATTAGAAGTTAATATGGGAGCTTTAGGTAGCGTAACATTCTGCACTTCTCATTCCCTCCTGTGTTAACCGGCTCGAATGGCTGGGGATTTGTGAGGATTTAGCGTGACGAACCGTAAATGGGGTCAGGAAAAGGGAACTTGAGGCAGTTGCTTAACGCATTTGGCACTCTAATTAATTGTCTTTTTTTTTAGTTAATCTAATTAACTAATTAAGAGAGGGCCGTCCATCATCGGGTGTGGTGTAGAATCCCAGTGAGCGTGCACTCGTGCTGGCCTAATTGCTTGAGTGATTTACAAGTTATATAACATTCTCTGTCAGGTTATTTTTTAAAACAATCCGTCTTTTCACTGCCTCCGTTAATAACATACAGGGAGGGTATATTTGGAATACAGTAAAGGAGAGCTACCTTTTATTCTCCCCCTTCTGTACGAGAGTCATATCAGGCTGTATGATATGCTGGGACCTTCGGTTTTTGCATTATCGAAGGGGAAAAAAAATATTTATTTTTATAATTTAAATACGTGTAAGCGTACGTAGTCACTGGGATGGGGCATTACACGTGGCGATTATTGAAGAAGCACCCTGGAAATTCATCACAGCTGTGTACGGTAGACGTGACTTGAGGGGCATTCGAGTGTTTCAAATTGCACCAAATCAAAAAAATAAGGTGAATGTGCATTTTGTCTCACCGATTCATGAAATGCCCTTTACTTGCGTGGTAAGTGAAGAAAGTTTCGAGAATATTCAATCAGGAGAGGGTACAGAACACTGTTTCTATTCGTATAATTGCATATTAATTAGATATTTTAAAAAATATTTTTTAAAATATTTTTAACTTCATCACATAAAATAATTTAAAAGTATTATTTTTTAATTTAAAAATCAAAATAAAAAGTAGTTTGGATGATTTCTTATTTGTTTACGATTTATCTTTTTATATTTCAAAAGGCAGAAAACAATTATATTACATGGGATGGTTTGATGAAGAAAAAAACGCATTGTTTTTTTTAAAGAAAACTATTAAATCCTTGAGACCCACACACACACACACACACATATATTAAAAACCCACGAATCATTTCATGTTAAGACATAGTAAGCCATTTTTAATTAATATAAATTAGAATAGTGAAAAAAACGACTAGTTTCTTGTACTTTTATTGTTTATCTCATCACATGATATTTTTTTTATAATAGAAAAAACTTTACACGGACCGTGACGTAATGCCTGTCATGTATTGTACTTCCATGGAATCCAACACCCTGATCATTAAGATTTCCTGTAGCTGTACTTTCTTTCGGGGTTGGGCGATGTGTCCGAAAACCGAGCTTTATCGTTCAAATAATTTTTTAAAAAATAAAAAAATATAATTTTGATTTATTTATAAATACAAAAATATTTTGAAAATTAAACACAGCCACATTAACAAACATGCACTATAAACTTACAAAATTGATATTGGTATATCAATATTTTAACTGCGTTTTCATTTTTTTATTAACTTGATTGTCTGAAGTAGGTTGTATGTACCTTCATTAGTTCTATAGATTTTAAAACTAAAAATATAAACCTTTAATAATTTTCATACTAACAGTCACAATGTTCACACATCTTAGTCCAAACCTCTTATTATTTAACCATCTCCTAGATATTTACGATGTTATGTTTAATCACCCATGGAATGCGTGCATAGGAGGCCAAACCAAGACATCCTAGTTTTGTTTCTAATTTTTAATTTCATTCCTATGTAACTGATTCTAGAAATGAATAATATTTGCCTCTTGAAAATAGCCAACCTCAACTTATTTTTAAAAACAAAAACCTGGATGTAATTTTTCCTGATGTAAATGGTGTTTTTGCTCCGTAAACCAACCTCAACAAGGACAGATAATTTGAAACATAAAACCTTTAATGATAAAACACATACGAAATAAAAAGAAGAAGTCGCCTTAAGCAATCGTCAAATTGCATAAGCAAAGATGGCAAATCTTGATGTAAGAAAGAAGGTGAAACGTAATAAAGACTGCCTGTACGGCTTGTATTGCTCCCTATATATTGCATGCGTCTTGACGGTGACTACTTCAACGTCACCGTTGAGAGCTCCATCTAATCTAACTCATTATCGCTTCATTTTCTTAGTTGACATTGAAATGAAAACCTTAAAAAAATAGTAATTCCAATTGTGATTGAATCATCTATTAATACTTAAACTAACCAAGGATACTGATTAAGTTCGTCCGCGACAGGACATAATAGACATGATGACAATAGATGTTCGTCCAAAACACCGGCATGCTGATTATTCCTGCTCAGGGCTTGGATTAGCTGGTTTGTTTAGTAAGCAGTTGTTATATTAATGCAGGCATATTAAAAACAAAACCATGATGTTTGGTCGGTATCTAATCTACAACTCCCGGTCTGTTTTGGAATATTCTCTTCTTGACTTGGTACTTACAGCGTGTTCTATGCTCTATAATTTCTATATAAAATGTCACATCTTGGGGTCCTGGAGATCCGTAATCCTATGCTCTGAGACACGACAAACTTTTCAGTACTTTAAAAAACCTCCATTGTTCGGTTGCAGATATCAATTGAAATTGTTGACAGAATTTTGTCGGTGTGTGTACATGGAGTTGTTAGCAGATGAGGACATGAGTTCTTAGCTAGTTCAACGACTAGATCGTTACAAGTTTAGACCAAGAGCTCTCTATTTGAATGCAATGGTAAATCATGGAAGAAATATCATAAATTAATTGCTAGACTTCTTGTGAAATATTTAATCAGAGTAAAGATCTATTTCAAAATTTGAACCTATAGTGGAGGTGTGGAGCCTGCCTTGCCTTTCTTGTAGAGGGGGGCCATGCAAATATTTTTTATATTTTCATATAGAGTGCTTTTAACTAGGTATTGTTGATTGAGCATTACGATTTGATGAAAGAAATATTTTGCAGAAAATGTTTAAGAAGCGAGCTATGGCAAGCTCCACGCCTCTACCCGTAGACTCCATCCCCGCAGTGATTCACGGCCCATCCCCTCCTGCCTCGAGAAACCCCGTTGATTGAATTTGACGTGCCCATGATGGAAGCTCAAGGTCTCAAAGATCGGAGACTTGTAACTACTCTCGATTGCTTTCTTATCAATGAATTATTAATAAATATATATAAGATTGGATAGACTAAACTCTAATTTTTGAAATATGTATTTTTATATAGTTTAGATAAGTTAGTAAAACTTTAATTGTTTTAGATTTTTATAAGAAAATATATATTTTGACTCGAACTCGAGATCTAATGTTTAGATTATAAGTTGATGTCATCACATAATGTCATTTAGAGACAATAAAAGATATATATGCTAATTGACTAATACTAAAATAATTAGGATGTATCAACTTTTGAAACTATGTGATAAAATCCCATTTATAATATGTCGATGCAAACTCTCCAAAGGGATTTAATCGTTGAAACGTAATAAACTCATCAAGCCCAATTCTTAATCAATCAAATATAGAAGGATAAAAATTAATAAATAAATAAATATACAAAATAACTTTAAAAATATAATTTTAAAAAATAAAGACCAAGATTAAAATACAAAATAAACTGTATATTTGGTCAAAGGGTAAAATAATTATGGATGATAATTTGTCACTGCGGAATGGATGAAGTAAATACCAAGAATGGATGACAATAACTGAGCACAAGAGAACGCTATTGAAGTCGGCTTTAGATGTGATAGTTTCAGGCAAAATGCAATGGGAATAAGTTACTTATGGACATTCATTCTAAATAAATAAATAAAAAATGAATAATCAAACGATTACAAACGGGAAAATGATTATATTTTATATTTCAAGCGTACGCCACATATTCCAGATAGGGTTTATCCAAATAATCAATGCCAAGCATGTAAAATTTATCGGACTAAGATTTTCAAGTTTTAACTAGATCTGGAGCGGCAGGCTGCTTAGACTGCAAGAAAAGATATTGTGATTTGCTTTTTTGCAAGTCTCAGTGATGTCCATATCGTGCGACATTATTAAGATTTTGATTGTGAGTAATAATATGGTCGTCTTTCTTTCTCCTGTCCGAAATAACATTTCTTATGATGGCAGTGATCACATAATTATAATGGCAAACACATTCTAGTTCATCATGATGAATCGTATATCTGGGTATGTATACATCTTCACTCTGGTAAGGAGAAAAACAAAATGCCGGTCACATTAGTGCTTAAACGAAATTGAAGTCCATGGGAATATCTATCCAGCGGCAGTAGAAGATCACGAGACACCCTATCAGTGATAATCTGCTTAGATTTTGACGTGTTTTTTTTCTTATTGATGATCGGGTGGTGATTAGCCTTTTCAGTATGCTTGATTTGTTACATGGCTATCATTAAAAGTTCACATCCCTGATCACAAAGGAAGACCCAAGTAGGTTACCATTCTAAAACTACGATCACTTAATCTGCTAATCTTGCGAGCAAACTCTCTGTCAGGGATGAAAATCCAGGTCTAAAAGCAAAATAGGAACGAACAATACCGTGTATAAATGTGATGCTGATGTTATAATAACTGGTCGAAATTATAGCCTGCCCTGCAGAAGCTGGGCTCAGCATTCAAGCAATTAGGTGATGGCATATACTCTCTCCCCACACATTCAGGACAGAAGATCAGTATTTCAGCAATCCCATTTTAGCAGTTCTTCAAATCAACGAAGAGATTGGTAGACTTGGTCAGTAATGGAGGTTGATTGAGCCCACAATTACTCTTTGAAGTTCAAATCTAGTGAGCACTAAGAAACTCCAGCATGTGAAAATGTGATGATGAGTTCGCTAGTGAGCATAAACTGATAAATTTCATCATAATTTCTTTGGGGCCAAAACAGAAGGGAAAATTTCCGACATAATAATTGTACTTTTAAGAGGTTTGGCAAAGTTGTTGTAGTTATTATAACAACCAGATGTTCCATTATTTAGAAACTTTCAGAACATAACTCGCTACAAGGGATCATTGTTCTTTCTCTCCCTCACAGGTCAATCATGCCAATGACTGCATCTTCGCTTGTTGACTCCGCTACAAAGGTACAATGAAAGTGACCATAAAGAAGAAATGAAAACCCTATCTGAAAGGAAAAAAAACACAGAAAGGCATGGAGAAATTTTGCATGCTATAATTTTCAAGGGTGCTACCTGTTATAATAATTCTCATGAGATATAATTAGCAGATTGTTTTCTTGCTATAATTCCTGGAATACATAATTACAGTACTAATTAATAGCTAGCACATGCTTGCATGGAAAAGTACTGTAAGGAATCCAAGGTGTGTTTCCAAGTGATTTTGCTAAACACTATCAAAAAAGTTTTGTTAATGGTGGTCGACCTCAAGCATTTATCTGTAATCAGATCGCATATCTGAATTTTTTCAAAATTGTTCTTAAAACGCAATGCCAAACACCAGCTAAACCACCGTTTGCTTCCTTAAAAGGTCCAGATTTCACTTTGTGGTGGGTGGTGGTGGTCAAGCATGTGTAAACCTGGTTTTAAAGCTGAATGAAAGCATGGCTGTGTTTTTTTATGGTGAGGCTACCAAACGGATCCCTCGGTCGGTGCTTTATTTTTCAGAGCAATTTACTGATGATTAGTTGCGTAATTATGCCAATATTCTTCACCTTTAACATCACAGGAAAAACTTAATTATCACCCTGAACCTTTGCAAGTAAACTGATTAAAAATCACTCAATCCTGATCAAAATGATTTAGAGGTTAACAGATTTGGCTTGCTTTTAATTAGTCCTCTCTAATGCAGCTGGACTCAACTCCGCTACGCCGGAATCGTAAGCAAGTGGCAAGTGCTGGGGTGAACTTTCTTTTTGGATCTAATAATAATCTGTTTTCCTTTTCCCCTCACAGATCTCATTTTGGATCACAACTATTATGTTTTTTATTAAAATATTGATTCGATTTTATATGGGATCTTGATTTACTCCTGAGATTTTCAATTCCTTCCAAACATTTCACACTAAATTTCACTGTGTGTTTTTTCTTCAAATCGGTTTGTTTTTTCCACCTTGGATTTGGAAGGACAAGCTGGAAAAAAGAGAGATTAAGACTGCGTCTATGAGTGTGGTTGTGGACCCTAATTTTAACTTCTCCGCTGTTATGATACCAAATGGGCTATGATTTTCTAAGAATCAAAGTTGTGGCATCGCGTAACTTTACCCACCAACCTAAAAATGTAGTGTTAATCTAGATTCTTTTTGTGAGGTTAAGACCAGGAGATTCGTGCTGTGATTTTGTTTTCCCATTATCAAACAAAGTTGTTTGGGCCCAGAACGATTCAGGCTAATGTGATGAGGCTTGGGCTCTAGAAGTGACAATTCCTTGGTTGGAATTAGTGAGTTCTACTCGACAAAATCTCAAGGCCCGAACAAACAGATGCGGGGATCACGAATGGCTCTACTGTTATATCCGAAGTCCCATTCCATGAGATTCTTTCAAACGAGTAGCATCTCCACCCTTTCACCTGTAATTTATTACCAAGTTTTGACAAATTACAGGGGGACACCATGGGCCCGAATGGCAGCTGATCTTTCAGATATATAGAATGTTAGCCACCAATTTCTGATTCATCAGAGTGCGCAGCAGATGTGGAGGTAGAGGTGCTCCAAATCAGATTTCGGATGCCACGTGGCAATCAAGTAGCCGATTAGACATTATTTCTCCCTTCAAGATAAGCCCCGGCATACATCATCCCCCTCCATAAACTATTACAGCACAGCCCGAACTGATTGGAAGAGAATCTTTTGGCAAGACAAATGGCCTCTGTTTGTGCTTCTTCTGCCATTGCAGCCGTTTCCATCTCTTCTTCCAGGCAAGCTCTCTCCAATCCCGTAACGACAACCTAATCTTGAACTTTTTTTTATCGTGTATTAGACGTGATTCGATATTAGTTAATTAGCCGCATGTATATAATCAAGGCTTGGAATTTCATGAATCTAGCAGGTTGATCATGCTGCTTCATTCTAGATTAATTTTTAATTACATGTTGGTTGATAATATGATCAAGGCCTATAATGATACAGCAAAGATTTGGGAAAATAAAATGATTTTTTCTTAAAAATAAGAAAAGTGAATTGAATAATGTAAACAAAATATTCAGTTCCCAGAAGACTGGATCCCTTGTCGGGTCAGCAAAGGCTTCTTTTCTTAGTGGGAAGAAATTGAGACTGAAGAAGTACACATCGCCAACCGCAGCTCGATCAGTTACAGTTTGCGTTGCAGCCGACCCTGATAGACCCATCTGGTTCCCAGGCAGCACCCCTCCTCCATGGCTTGATGGCAGGTCAGCTAAAGACTTGTGCTTTACCACTCTTTTCATTGATGTAAAGATTGAATTACTGTGCTAAGCGTTCTAAAATTTTGCTTGAATGTTTCAATTGCAGCCTCCCTGGAGACTTTGGCTTTGATCCTCTAGGTCTTGGTGAGTGAAAGCTAAACCGTTGGGTGTTGATCACTTGCACAATATAACCAATCATGAAATACTTACGCAAGTTGTAAATTGTCTGAAACAGGATCTGATCCTGAAACTCTGAGATGGAATGTGCAAGCAGAACTTGTTCACTGTAGATGGGCAATGCTAGGTGCTGCTGGTATTTTCATCCCAGAATTCCTAACAAAGATTGGCATCCTAAACACCCCATCATGGTACACTGCTGGAGAACTTGAATACTTCACTGACACCACCACACTCTTCATTGTTGAGCTTTTCTTTATTGGCTGGGCCGAGGGAAGAAGATGGGCAGATATTCTCAAGCCAGGGTGCGTTAACACCGATCCTATCTTCCCCAACAACAAGCTCACCGGTACAGATGTTGGCTACCCAGGTGGGCTGTGGTTTGACCCACTTGGATGAGGCAGTGGATCTCCCGAGAAGATCAAGGAATTGAGGACAAAGGAGATCAAGAATGGAAGATTGGCCATGTTGGCTGTAATGGGCGCTTGGTTCCAGCACATTTACACTGGCACTGGTCCTATCGACAACCTTTTTGCTCACCTAGCAGATCCTGGTCATGCCACCGTTTTTTCTGTGAGTGCACCCCTAAAACGTCAAACAATAATAGTAATTTGTAAATATTGCAGCAAGAACAAGTTTCAAATTAAGCTAACTATTTGAAATGGCGTGTTTCAGGCATTTACCCCCAAGTGAGAAACGCTGGCGAGCATGCTTCCCTGAGGAAGGAGCTTGAAAGAATTGTATTTGTGGATAGAACCTTTGTGCCGTTATTAGAGCTTGTAATGTCTGATGATCATGATTTCTCATAGAGTGCTGTTGCAATGTACAAAAACCAACCTTGAACTTAGATGTCACCGCTATATGTATATTTCTAAAAACCATTTTGAAAAGGCAATGTCTACATTCAAAGTAGCCTCACCCAACCCATCCTCCAAAAAACCAATGAGTTTTTGGCTCATCGGTAGCTATCTCTTGACTTCTACAGTCGTGGATCTAATCCTATAAATTCTCCATTCTCGTCTTCAGAACACGTTCTTCAAAAGTTCAGTGCTTTGCTACAGAAGATTTTAGGCAGTAGTATCACACACCCTGATGGAGCTGGGTTTTGATCCAAAGGACCATCAAACGTCTGAGCCCTAGCCTAAGAGTTATTAGATTGGTGTTATGTGTGATGCTGTGAGTTGGATTATTTTTTTTAATAAAAAAAGATGATTATATTTTTTTAAGAAATGAGAGAAATTCGATAATTGAGCTAAGTTTTGATTGGTAAACAAATTAGGCAACAATTGTTTTTAAAAAAATATTGCTCTACGCAAAACTTAGTTAACACTTGAAATTCAGGACTTAGGTATGAGACATGTCAAAATTACATTTTTTTTATATCCTAGATACCGAGATAATTTGACGATAAACAAAAAATAAAATTGAAAGGATTAAGAGAAAAAATAAATCAAGATATTTAATAGCCAGACGAGTTATTTACTTGATTGTGTTTGATAAATTTGTTTATTAAAATCAATTTGTAATAGAGCTTAAAAGACATATAAAACTTATTGAATAAAATAAATATTATATAAGGTTGTTTATGTTAAAAATATTATAAATAAATATATTCTATATAAACATATAAAAACAATTCAAGATGAATCATTAGTAAATGGAAACTTGGATGATTCACATCAGAAAAATGACGGATTTCACAGGCGAAAAACTCGAGAAGAAGATAACAATAATTGAACTACCAATAAATCTGAAATGGGATGGCTAATATCTAGTCCGAGAAACGACGGAGTATAGGCTGGATGAAAAGTTTGCTTGGTCAATGCCGGAGCATGCTGCTCAATCACCACCACCATATCTCATACATCCAAGCATCTTATATACCTTCGGAGCTTCTGAACTCATGGCAGAGCGCACAAATTAACAAGCACATGTTATGTATACTTTCGAATGCTAAATTTATAAAGAAATAAAAATGTAGATTATAAATACCTTAAATTATTTTTACTCAAGCTCCGAATCAATTGTCAATACAACATCTGCAACATAGCTTAAAAAACAGGAAAAAAAATACAAGAGAAGTCTTTTGATCTATGTTTACTAATAATCGTAGATGTAGTACACAAACTATTATTTATAGATAGATAAGAGACTATCTCATTAATTTATTAGCTAATTTTAATTAAACAATCAATCTCCTCATAATACTAATTTCTAACAGCACCCAGTTCATACACGCCCACAAGGTTGGCTGAGTCGCCCTCTGCATATCATAGCACCAAGGGACACAAAAGCTCATGGTTCAGGCACGTACACGTATGATTTCCTAACATGTTGAACTTCAACTGATGAGACGCTAAGGAAACATCATGGAAATTGAGAATTAGTTTCATTAATTATTAGCTCCAAATTAGCCAAAGCTCTTAAAAAGAAAATGTAAGAGATGACAGGCCCTACCTCACATCCTATCTATTAATTTATATATACAGAATACAGAATCATTACTGATTAAAAATTAACATCATAAGGAAAGAAAAATTCAACGAGTATAAACTTATCCATTATCATTTCTTTATATGAGAATCCCAGTGCGCAACCTGTTAATTATTGTCAGTACAAGCTGCGAACTGCTCATCTTCCAAGTTCCACCTGATCTCCCCCACTCCATTCAAGTATCTTTTCAACTTATATTAAATTGAAAGTTAAAGATTTTCCAAACTGGAAAAGAAGTTTGCATAAAAATATAAGAAGAGAGAAAATTGATTCACATTAACTACAATAACAGGCCCGAAATAAATATTCAAACAGGTCAAGATGGACGGTTCGGTGGCCGCATAGAGATTTGAACCGGAATAGGCCGGCCGGTACCAGTCCCTCCGCAGCTACTGCACGCCATGCGACCCGATCCGGAACAAGCCCTGCAACCGGCATCTCCGTCGGACCATCGGGAACAAAGACAAGCGACCCGTCCCGTCCCGTTGCAAGAGGGGCACAACGGACCGGCCATGGGCTTCTGGTCCATAACTGACTTGACCAGAGCCGCCCCGGCTAGCATACTAAGACCCGTGGCCAGCTGGGTCAGAACGATCGGTCCCATTATTCTTCAGAGAACAAAAACGATAAGACAGAGAGATAGATGAGCTGTGCAAGCAAGAAGAGAGAAAGTGAGGCTGATTTCCTGTGATGTGTTTTCTGTAAGGGTAAGTTTTGGTATTTTATCGTGATTTTAAGACAACGAGATGGAGTGGTCGTAGAAATGCACACGTCGACGCGTGAGTCTTTGGTGGTGGCTTTGAGTTATTTATTTTGGAGGGTAATGAAGATGAGTGTTTTTTCCTTCTTATCTATCTCTGTGTGAGCCCACGACTACATTTTTGCTTGTGCCAGGACGCTGACTTCTTTCTTTGTTTGGGAAGGAGGGAGGGCGGGAGTGTGTATTCACACTATTAACCTCAATTTCGCACGTGGCCGACTCGCCTTGATCCTTTTACAAATTGGGTGTAAATAAAAACAAATAATCTGGATCTACCCGTCGATTCAATTTTTTTTTTAAAATAATATCGTTTACACTAAGCTGACTCTCAAACCACTATGATTTCACCATTTATTTCATCCAAATTCCATGTTCCATGTGTTGAGGTCCTATCATAGAACTGCCCTGTCCTGCACCCAGACAAAGAAAAGAAAATATTTATTTTATCTGGATTGATGAAATCTTGAAACACTATATGGAGTGGATAGGGTTTTTTTCTTCATAAAAGGAATAAATAAATATTCTGCTTGTTCTCACACCAGCTATCTTGCACAGTGATAGGGTTAGCATTTTTCGTTCAGCCAAGAACAAACCAAACATCTAGACCGAAATTAGGAGGCTGGTAAAAGCTCTTTGCACTGGTGAATGCACATCTGTCTTTTCGAAATGCTTGTTTTATGAAAAAACATTATCGCCTGCCAAACATTCTTATTACCGGTTAATTGAAGGCAAAGATCCGACCACAACATGAAAACACTCGTGTACAAAGAAGTCTATAGTTTATCACCATATAATTGGTCCTTAAATACCAACTGTTGACTCCACTTCAAAGGTTAAAATAGAGCAACATGCGAGTCAATAACTTTTATACCATTTTGCTGGATGTTTTCCTGTTGACTTGGAACCAATGTACAACCACTTGCTTCATCATGCATTGACCTTCCAGGCAAAAACATCATATCTGATCCGCGATGAGCGATACGGATAATCTAAGAATCCTCGGATAAGGGCATTTTACTTTATCCTATCAGTTATCATCAGCATATTTCGAGGTTTGGGCAGTTCACCGATCAAGATTGAAGAAAGAATGGGCGAACTGGCCGAGCTGCCATTAAAGCATGTTTATGGGTATTGTTGAATTTGATTTTAAAAATTTTTTTATTTAAAAAATTATTATAATCATGTTTTTTTTTTAAAAAAATATTTTTAACAAAATCACATCAAAATAATATTAAAATACTACAAAACTTAATTTATCAAAAAAATCTTTAAAATATTTTTACAAAGTGAAAAACAGGCGCAGTGCCGACTTTAAATCCTATCCCAACGTTGTCTGACAAAGCGCGTTCTCCCATGTGATATGGGACCGTGTGTTAGATGATTGGGTACATGGGCCTGAGCATCCTCACGTGATTCGGCATGGCCCGTTTTTGTGCTGTGGATTAAGTTATTTTCCTTTTAATGTGAAAACAAAACACTGCTGACATTTTTTTTAATAAAAAAATTATAAATGTAAATATATTATATATTGAACGATATTTTTTTTATAAATTATTGATACAGTGATATTTTAGATGGTATTTTTAAAATTGTTTCGATTTAACCTTTTAAATATATGATTTGAATTATAAGATCATAATAATCTCTAAAAACATTCCAATAAATTATAAAAATTAATCTCGAATCAACTTAATGTTAAATGAAAAAAAAAATTAAAAGATAAAAAAACTATCTAGGTTAACTTTTCATACTTGCAAACTTGATCATGAGAGCTGGATAACCCTAACAAAAAAATAAAATAAAAATACAAAGCTCAACTTCTAACTAACATGATGTTAAATGATGAAATTAAAATATAATTTAAAATATAAAAAATATATTAAATCAACGAACTTGATCATTAAATTGTGATAACTTCATAAAAACAATAACAAAACCTCATTTCTAACATATCTAATATTGAAGGGTAAGAACAAGAAAAAAACTTCAATCCATGAAACCAAGACAACTCCATGTAAAGGAGGCTGAAAAAAATAATGATATTTAATTTTTAAACAATTTAATATTTAAAGATAAAAAATGATTAAAAAATAACATCAAAATCAATAGTCAATTTGGGTTAATTTGTGGCATAGATCATGAGATCAAGATAGCCTTGTTAAAAAAATACGTGGTTTAGTTCCAAACCAGTTCAATATTAAATGATAATCAAAATAATTCAACTAGAAAAAAACAACAACTTGGGTCAATACGAGTAAACATGCTAAGCTCGTAATCTAGGTCATGAGATAGGGTAAATTCATAGAAAACAATTTTTTTTTATAAAGTCCCACTTTCAATATCCACTTCCAGCATGTATAATGTTGAAAGATAAAAATCAAGAAGAAAAAAAAATCTACGAGACCAATATATAATCCAATATAAATACTTTTAAAAAATAATTTACAAACCTTAATTTTTAGAACAACTTAATATCTCAAAGGGTAAAAAAACAAATAAAAACAAAATATTATTCCAATGAATGATGTTAATGTAATAGATGTTAAATTGATTAGAATGTACTCAAGATCTAATAATCGATTTAACTATCATTGAGATCTTAAATGCTATCAAAATAGGTTCTTACGTCAAATATAATAATTCACTCCTTGTAATGTTATATCAAGGAACTAAATCAAAGATCAATAAAATTTATGAAAATACTCAAGTCTGCAATTTGATGCTAGTGCTATAAAGTTTTACTAGCTACTACCGACTGTCAAGTACCTTGAGTTTTCTCGCATCTAAAATATAATAATTTAACCACATCCTATAATGTTATATCAAAGAGAAAACTAAATCAAAGAGATCAATATAAAATTTATAGAAAAATAATTAAAAAGCATAATTCATAAAACCTATTATTGAAATATAAAAATAAATAAATAAGCAAGTAAAATATATAAAAAAAACTAGTAACTACAAAAATGCAGCACGATCGTTGTGCTCTTGATAGCAATCTGTTGATAGTATAAATTGAATGCTACATTCCTCTCAACTCAACAGCGTTTTGCTTGTATCGTCAGAGCCTATTCTTCTGTATCTTCTCTCAATAACGTATTCTCTTATCCCATCTGGACATCCAATTGATTCCTTACAAATCGTTATTATGACTACAAAAATCTCTTTAAATGAGAGAGAGAGGGCTGCTCAAGACACACCCCTGTCATCAACAGAACCAGAAGAAATGACTCTATATAAATCATCAACGTCTTCTATCATGCCGTCCTCTTGTCAAATTGAATCTTTAAATAAGGTTTCACATCTATGGGAGAAAATTTATTACTCTCAAAACACTTGTCTTATGTTAACGTTGATCCTCGAGGTTTTGATGTATTCTAAGATGTCATTCTCATCACAGAAATGCAATTCAAGGGTTGTGGTTTCAGCATTTTCTTTGTCAGTGAAGATCCGAGGCACACCTGCAATAATTAGAAATCAGAAGTCAAATAAATGTATCAGGATGCAAACAAATCAGATTTGCAGGAATTCACAAGTCACTAAAGGAAAAGGCTAAGCACAGAGTTTGGAGGTTAAATTGTGCCAATTTGGGCTGCAAACACTATTGTAACATGATTCTACATCTGTTATGAACCGCTTACTTATCAATTCACAAGAAAAATGAAATTTCTTGCATCTAAGTTCTATGAATTGAGATGCGCTTTTAGCTATGTAATAAAAATAAACAATAATGTTTCCTTTGCTATGAATTTTCCCCATCATCTGTTAAGCTAAATCTTTCGAGGTAAACTACGAAGATGAATACTTTATTCCTTAGGTAATACAAATCTTTAATTCAAGATATTCCAGAGGCTTATAGTTCAATTACCATGAAAGCATTCTCGTGCTTCTCCCGCCATGAGCACCACATCACCACTTCGGAGAAACATTGCTAAAGGTGAATCTTCTCTAGATTTTCCTCCCAAAAGGAAAATTGCCTTGCAACCCAAACTGAGGGGGAAAGAAGGATATTGTCAGCAATCAAAACCTCTTTTTTGGATTGAAAACCATGGAGATATGATAGAAAAAAGAATTCCCAAGATACCTCATGCTTACTATAGGTTTACTCCAGTCAGCTTCCATGTCATCCAAGTGCCCCCCAAGTGCATCTCCTGAACATAGACAGAAAACATACTGTGTGCATTAATTACACTTCCAAGAAAAAGAGTGTCCCAGTCCATGAGGTTCCTCATATTACTAGGGTCTAGGGAAGGTCAGGTGTCACAAGCTTTCCACCTATTTCTGCAGGGAGGCTGTCTTGCAGTTTCAACATGCTGACTTCTAGTAACAAACACACGACCTTACCATTGCACTAGGTCTCATAAGCCAATATATATATTAAACAAGAAATAGACCAAAGGAAGATACACGCAAGCTTTCCATTAATAGTTACCTGATGCAAAATAGTTTACTATTGCAGCTTCTGGATGGAATTCTTCTCCCATGGGCATGGCGGGAGCAGCCAATTTTTTTGCCAACTGACAGAGTTCATCAGGGATCTTGTTATGTGGAAGAGATACATTGTAGTTACGCTACACCACAAACAAAAAGACTTAAATCCATTCCAATTTATAAAGAAGAAAAACTTCTAAAAGTGTTGGGTTGAGAGTTTGCATGTATAATGATCAACACGCCCAAAATGTTGATGAAGACAAATAAACTAAGAGAAGGACTAGCTGGCATCTTGATTCTCAAGTTCTCAAGTCACATAGAATGGCTAGATACAGATTTGAGCAGAGCAAGATTTAGGTGGCTGAAAATGTATATTCTTACATGCACTGTGTTCTGAGACAACAGTAAGTTAATAAAACTTTCTTTTGCACAAAAAGAGTAGACAATTGTTTCAACACAAACTAGTTAAACTGAGCTGCTAACCTCAAGCACAACCTCTCAATATTTAGAGTAAAAACAAATTAAATTGTTGCTGCTGACAATCATAATTGTGTCTATACATTATGCGCCTATAAGTACAAAACCAAGGTATAATAATTTTAGTACATTGAAAGACTGTATCACACCAGATTGTATATTCTATGATCAAATCCCATGGCATTCATAATGCAGATAGATAGGGAATGGTATACAATCACTAAACCCAAGGGTCACAATGCCAAAATCTAAACCTTAACTAAAAGAAGACTACATAAGAAAAAAAAGTCTGTGTTTTATAATTGTTAAAGGATCTATACTTACTGTCAATCCGCATGACCCTAATAGAGAGGATCTAAGTAATAAGTGAAACTTAATTTTGAGCATGTGTACTTCCCTACTGTATCATGAAATTGAATGGTCAATATGGAAGAACGCGAAACTAGAAGACAGGGATTGCAAAAGCGAAAAACACTGAATCTGCAATTACCTTAGACCAATCAAATTGCAGTCCAAGGGTACTCCACCGCAACTTTCGCAGCAAGACAGAAGCTGAAACGGACTTACAAGACCTCCTTGACAGAACACTATCTTCCTCGCAAAAACTCCATCTACAAGAATCTTCATTGCCAACACAACCATTTGACCCAGAGTCCAAACCAGCAGGCATATAGTCATCCTCAACCAACACTTTCCTCTCTTTCACAGCAGCAAACAGATCACTTATAGGCCCATAGATTGCATTGTGATTCGTTCTATTAGGAGGCTGAGGGAAACTCATTAAGCTATCCCTTATCCATCGGCATTGTTCATCAACACTCAATGCCCCCGGAATAAAATAAAAACCTGCGAAATTTATCTTTCTCCGTAAAAAATTCTCTAAAACACAATAAATCTTTATTTACATTATACAGAAAACCAAATAAAAAATAAAACAAGCAACTACTTGCATCAAGTGATAATCACGCCATTGAAGTTTTCTATAAACAAAAGAGCATAGAGTAACTAAAACACAGAAATGATACCAGGCCGACTTTCCAAGCCGAAGACGGGCCGATCAAAACGACAATCAACAGCCACAATTTCAGGAGGAAGTTCACCGTTTTGATGATAAGAATCCAAAAATGACTTGAAATCTAAAACCTCTGATAAGTCTACTTGTTTTGGTTGCTTTTTCCTGTTGAAGAACTAGAATGTTAAATTAGTTAAACCGATAGAAACACAAACGACGGCACGTTTACTTTAGAAAAGGAAAGATAAGGACCTACCTTTTGGAATTTTGATCGTAGTAAAGTTTGTACTTCTTCTCTGTTTTTCTGAATTCCGTTCGATCTGTGTCGTCGGTAACGGCTTTATTGGATCCGTACATCTCGACGAGGAGAGGAGTGATTGATTATTCGATGACTTTTAGGGTTTTGAATCGGGGGTTTTAGGCGCAGAGATTATGAGTCCGAGGTCCTTTCTCTTAAGATGTATCAGATTGCTCGAAATTCAAAATATACTCCCAACATTATCCTGCGTGTTTCAATCAAGTCCCATTTCCAAATCTTTATATATATATATATATATAGCAATCACATGCTAATATTCATCTGTCAATTCTCAGCACCATGATCCCATGGTGGCATGAGCAAGTGCCTGTGATGTCACCGTTCCGAGTCTCATTTCCCACATGGAAGAAACTTGCCGATGAGTTTGTAGGAATTAGGCATGCATTTTTGCATCAAAGAACCTGAGTCGAAAGGTGATTTCATTTCAGAGCCATGCACTTGAATTTGGTGCCGCAAATTTAATGGCTGACAACAAAAGCAAACAGATGGGACAATTTCATGTTGTTCGAAACCAGTTTCTTAATATAATTTAATTTAATTATAGTATTTAGTTTAACTTTAATCTATTAATAAGTAGGTTTACATGTTTAGAAAAGATAA
This sequence comes from Salix exigua, assembly GCA_032356905.1. Lineage (NCBI taxonomy): Eukaryota > Viridiplantae > Streptophyta > Magnoliopsida > Malpighiales > Salicaceae > Salix > Salix exigua. The sequence continues at coordinate 13,250,120 of CM063590.1, forward strand.
AAATCAGTTTTTTATATATATTATTCCCGTTATTTTTATGTTCTAAAAAACAAGATGAGTACATAATATTTTTTGAAAGTATAAATAAAGAAGGATGATTTTTAATTTATTTTTATATATTAAATTACATTTGAAATGGTTTTAAACATCTAGCTACAATCCCAGGAAATCTTGCGAGGATTCATCATACTTTTTTAAGTGGTAGTATTTTTTTTGGAACGAAAAGAGGACTAAAATAATCTTGACCTCTGCTTCAGGGTAACTTTGACCATTCACTCAATCGTGGGCACCGCGGTTGCAGCCCTTGCTCCGTCGACTCCAGAGCGGCCACGCGAGAGAAAAATCCAGTTCATGGACAGTTAAAAACCCTTAAACCCCAACCCAGCCCAGGCTATAAATATCAAATACCCCCCCAAGAGGCCGAGACAAAATAATTTTCCTTTGTCTTTTAAAAGGAAGGGGGGAAATGGTGTGCAGGAGAGTGTTGCGTTCCGTTTTGACAACAGAAGCATGGATGATGATGATACCACCTCTCCATCCAAACCGAGCCATCATCTATTCTCTCTCGCCAACAAGAAACGTTGGATTTTTAAGCAGTAAAACAACAAGCATTAGGGCTCCAGAATTTCATCACTTTGGAAGAACAAAACCAGCTCTTGTTAATTGTTTCTGCTCTTATAATAATGAAGCTGACCAGGATCAAGACCCCCCTCGAGAAGCTGTGCTTAAGGCTATTTCTGGTTTGTACTACCTTTTGCTAACTAATTCAAGTTGTAATTGGAATTAGTCTGACAATTAGTTAATGAGTTTGAATCTAATTGAGTTGGTTGTTGAAGTTTATCGTGGGCTGATTCTTGTTGCATCTCTCCATTTGTTCCTTTGTTATGATTTGTTAGAAGCATATAGTCAATCGTCATATATTGATGATGGATACTTTAGCTGATGATGTTGAGTGCAGAGGTGTCAAAGACACAAGGGAAGGTTGGACAAACCACAAATGTTGTTATTGACGGTACGGTAGCAGATGATTCCACTAATGAATGGCTTGCTTTGGACAAGAAGGTACAATTACTTTACCCCTCTCCATTTCTACTCCCCTTTCATTTTTATTTAGCTTATTGATTTTTTTTAATGATGCAATAGACTCCTTATTGTCTTCATATTCTAAATGCGGATTATTAGAGTCTGCATTATTATTATTACTATCACCACCACCACCACCACTACTATTGTTATTGCTATTATTATTATATGCATAATCGATGAAGTTGTAATCTTGTAATTGCTATCGTTACGTGTTCATCAAACCCTTAAAAATTTTGCACCTGAGAAGCGGTATTGCTTACTTGTCAGGTAAACTCGTATCCAACAGTTAGAGGATTTACTGCAATTGGTACAGGAGGTGATGATTTTGTGCAAGCTATGGTTATTGCTGTTGAATCTGTAACTCAACAAACAATCCCTGAGGTATATGTCCTTTCTTATTGCCGCTGCAAATCATTAATAGAAAAATGTTTAAGGTAGTGGTGCATCTTTTGTCCTATCTTGTTGATGTTGAATGCCTTTTGTTTTTAGAATCACCTGCAGGGTTTTTAGTACAACCTTTTTTGAAGTCTTACTGTTTAAGGTTCTCCAGGCTATTCATTTAACCTTCTTCACAACAAGTTTTCTTCTGTGAATGATATCATCCAATATCGAACCTTCATTAAAATTTTGTAAACATTTGAAATGTAATGGATGCTCTTAGAAAACAGCTACTGAACAGAGGTGCTTATCATCTGCCACCAATGAGTAGAATGTTTTTGAGCTGCATGTTGTGCATGCCAGAGTAGATGGCCCAGCATTCTGTATTTCGTGAACTTTTCCTCTTTGGTTGAAATTAATGGTTGACTTCTCCAACTAGCACGATAAGTTCAAGGTCTAGTGATTCATGAAGAAAATTTTAGGCGGAGAATCTCTGACATGACATCTTTGTCCACAAATTAGAGATAGTATAAATTTTTGTAGACTGCATTGCTAATCTATATTGTTTGTTGATGTAAAACAGAAGGGGAAGGTATTTAAAGAAAGTGAATGGTTAACTAAATTATATGGTTTTCAACTGGAAATTTCTGCGGAAACCTGAAACTGCATGATCTGTACCCAGTTACGTTATCTTGTTTAGTTTTTCAAGAATCGATATAATAGATCAGGGAAAACGTGGTTTTAGGTTTCAGAATGGATGATGTCTTTGCCTTAATTTTTCCAAGTCCAGTTTTGAGGGAATGACTGCTAATCCTGCTGTAATGGCAACCTTCATGATAGCATGTGAGTAGTGAATTGTCCCATCAAATAGTTTGAGATTATGGAAGAGAGCTTTGGCACCAGCTGTGTTTTTCCGCAGGTGATGCATCATCAGGTCATTTCTCAACAAATAGCATGAGTGGGTCTAGGATTTGAAGCACATTGATAAAAGCCTAGGATGATGGATACTAGAATATGCAGACCATATAAACATGTCGGTTAATTTTCACAAGTGGTCACGAGGAAGGCCTGATTGAGAAACAGCCCATTGGAAACAAATTAGGGCTGGCTGTTGTGCACATTTGGGGCTAGAAAATAGTGGTCAAAGCTTTTGTAAGGGCTGGTGTTGGAAGCTTCCGGCAAATATAAGAGTTTGTAGCCTTTTCTGACATTGCTATGTGAAACAAATGCCGCATGTTTTATCTGTCATCATTATATTATTATGTCTTGAAATATGGCTACAAAACAATTTTTGTCTTCTTCCTTCTTGCAACCCTGATGGTTGACTTCACCTTTAAAATTTTAGAGAACAATAGGAATCTTTAAAATTTTAGATTACTATTATGGATCTGTCAATCCTTTTGCCATGCTTTGGTTCTTAGTCTCTTTCATGGCAAGATGTTATATTCAAGGTCACATTTGTCTAACCGATTTTGTCCAGGAAAAAAGAATGAAATTGCTGTCAATTTATTGTTATTTAGTCAATATGAGAGTTTTTTTTTTATCTTAGAACATGGTGAAATTGTTTGAGTTTGTTTGAAAGTACGGTAGAGATTGCTTTTTGTAGTGATTTTTGCTTGAAAAGACATCAAAATAATTTTTATTTTTGAAATTAGCACATCAAAACAATAAAAAAACAGAAACAATATTAATTTGAAGCTTTTTTTTTAAAGAGGTTTTTTTTTGAAAAAGTGCAGTCCAACCACACCCGAAAAGTTTCTTACTCTCAGTGATTGCAGTGAGAAGAAATTAAGAGACTTGACCTATCAAACTGATGTTGGTTGTTTCAAAATGCTTTCCTGTTCTAGAAAGACTCGTTGCCTTTTAGAAATAATAAATATAACTGTGGTTATGATGAATTTATTTTGGCAATCTTTTCTTTGCTGCTGAGTATGCATAAACAAGTTGAAATCATCTAAACTAGGGCTTGTACTATGAACAAGTATCTAATCGCATTAATCTACTCATTTTTCCCAGGGTCAAGTGAGGCAGAAAGTATCCTCTAGGGGCAAATATGTGTCAGTCAACATTGGTCCTGTTCAAGTTGTATCTAGCGAGCAGGTCCTTCTTTCTCTCTAGCACATAAAAGATATTGATGAGAAATCGTCTGTTGCTTTTTACTGGAAAGCTAAAGGAAAAGAAAAGAAAGGGCTGATATATATTTCCACATATTAAATGAAATGCTGATTATTTTATCTTGCTCGTGATGTCAATAACACCTGGATATAATCTGTTGACTTGAAACTTGTTTCTGTCAGGTTCTAGCTGTATACAACGCCATGAGTAGAGATGATCGCATGAAGTACTTTTTGTAGTATGAAGCTCCTTTTGTTTTGTATAGAATGCTGATATGTGGGGCAGAATATTTGCCTCTCATTAGATTTCCAGTCTTCCTCTCCCAGTTGTGTTCTCTCAAAAGCAAAGCTGTTATTAGTTAGGAAATCATGATTCAAATAGGCAGCTAACCTTCTGTAATTTCATGTTTGGTCCCGATAGATGGATTGTCTATGGATAATAATTAATTGAGCATGTTATGAATTTCTTTCTTCATTTACGTTTTATGGTTTCAAATTACTTGAAAGGAAGGACATACTGTTTAGAGTATCTACTCTCTCCCATGCTGTCCAAAAATTAAAATACAATCTATCTACTTTTAATTACTATCATGAGTAAACGGTGCGTATTGGTCTAGAATAGCCCATTTTCGCTTAGATATTAGCTTGAGCAATGATACAAGCACCAATGGAGTCAATCACATCTGCACATGCGTTCATGTGCAAGCAGGAAAGAGAGGGTGAAGAAGGGCTTGAGCTGCTGCGATCCAATTTCAAAATTGTAATGGTTCCGTGACAAGAATCTCCTAATCCAATTATCCCGCTATACAATTTGAATTAATCAATCTTTTAATGAATTATTAATGATTTAATTCTAAAAGATGCAGCGCTGTGCTTCCTACATGATGTAATCATTGAAGCATCTCCCATTCAATATACCATTTTTCAAATTAATCTTAGATTGATTCTACGACCAGTCCTTCTCAACCCAAAAAGATTCCCCCACTCTTCTACTTCTATTGCGTATCCACGATACATAAACTGAGCACACACTTGATTGTTTATATTTAACGTCTATAATTGGTCAATCAATCGCCATCCCTTTAGAGTTTAATATTAATGTTAGTGATTAGCAATTTAGCATCAGAAATTTGATAATGACATGAACGTAGATAGTGTCACGTAGTTCCTCATCTTTTTTGTCTGCCACTAGTAGGGTAGGGGAAAGTGGGGGAGATTAAACAAGTCTCGGACCCTCAATTATTGGGTGGATACATCGCTCATGAACCAACTTAGCCAGTGATTCATAGCTACATCTTCTGTGAAACTGCTGTCGTAACTTGCGGGTCTCTCTCCCTTTGTCCTAATGCTCTCTAATTTCTTTATTTGGCCAATTTGACCCATTTCTGCTGCAAAATATGTTGATATAGTAGCGGCTGGTCTTCACATCTAGATCTGTAACTTTGTTCCTTCTCTTTTCTTCTTAGCTAAATTTTCTTTTAGCCTTCTTAGTTTGTAGGAAGGCAGTAGGAATCATGTTGACTAATGCCGAACAGCTTGTGGTAAATGTAGATCCCAAGGTACTGTTATCTTTTCCTGTTCATGTTCATGATTAATATTTTTTCTCTTAGCTAGCCCATTTAAATATTTGCATGCAATCCTGTTGTGAGGTTTCTGATTATTTGTAACTGTTTAGGATGTGCGAGGAAGAAAACTTGAAGATTCACCCTCAGCTTCTGTATCCAATTCACCAGCACAGAATAGCAGACCAAGCAGCATGGTTGTGAAGGCAAGCCCTGGTGATCTTTTGTTTATATTTTTCTCTTACAGAAATAGCATGGTTGATATTACTTTCTAGCTAAATGTGTATAATCTGATGTAGTTTCTAACATAAACAGAAGGCAAACACCCTAATTCCAGCTCATTTGGTAGCCGAAGCCATATCGACGATCCGTGGCCTTGACCTGAGATGGTCTGGACCAATAACACACAGTGAAATGCAATACGTGAGGCAGTATGTTTTTGCCAAGTATCCTCAGTATTGCAATGGAATTGTGGTGGATGGGGATAGCACATTTGATCTGACCAATCTTTGCATCGATGAAGAATCGTCTAAAACCACACCATACAGCAAGCGCGGTCTCCCCCGGAGTTTTGGCGCAAGAGAGTCCTCTCCTAAATTCACTCGCAGCCTATCTGATCTTGGCAAAACACAATTGGAGGTTTCAAGACTAGTAGATATTCTTAACAAGAAAGCTTCTTTTCAAGGCAACTTCATCTCAATCCCAGAAATTCAAATGCAAAATAGAGCCCTGAAACACTGTGGCCTAAGTGAAGCTGATTACCTGGTCATTTTCATGCCCAACTACAGGGATGCTATGGTGATCATCGGAGAGAGCTACCCTTTCTTCAGAGGAAATTACTATATGACAGTAATCGAGGAAGAAAATGATATGATACGTGAATTTGCTGCTGGTAAAGAATCAAAGGTTATTCCAATGCCAGAAACTTGGTTGGACCTCAGGATTAAAGGATCACACCTTAGCCAATACTTCAGGAGGAAATGCAAGCAAATCCCAAAGGGCCTTTTCTCCTACCCTGCCACTGTCAATGAGACCAGGTATTCTCTGCACTGGATATCCGAGGCCCGCAGAAACTCTTGGCATGTTCTCCTCGACGCCACAGGCTTTGTTTTTGGAGAGCACCGATTGCCCCTCGCGCTCCACCTCCCCGACTTCGTGCTGTGTACACTCGATAATACGCACGCCCAGCCATCAAAAATCACCTGCCTCCTGGTTAGAAAATCATCATTCGATACTTCTGCATCTTTGGATTAGGTTCGTCAGAATAGTCAACAGTTGATATGGTGATGTCAATAAGGGGCCATTTTGTGGTGTAGTTTCTCTTTCTCGAAAGAAATTATAACGTGTTCAAGAAGGCAAGAAGACCAAGTTACTGAGTGAAGTAAATTTTTTTGTCGATTTGTAGTCCATGCCCTTACCTGTTGAAGCCTAACCTCTCGTTTTCTCCACTTGTTGGGTTAAATTCTATGCTCTCTGACTAAAATTTTGGAAAATTCTCTGGAAAAAAAATAAAAAAAATAACAATTCCATCCTTCTTCCATTAGTGTCAGTTTGTCATTGTGATCTCACCGATTTTTAGTTGAAATTTGAATTTGTTTTTCATTTAAATAAATATATTTTTATGTGTTTTAGATCATTTTGATGTGCTGATTTCAAAAATATTTTTTACAAAATAAAAAAATATCATTTTAATATATTTTGACACGATAAGCATTTTGAAAAGTTACCGCAACCACAATCCCAAACAGAACTTAAAAGAGGTTGATAAGTAATTTTACTTCTATTTCTCTAAAAGCTAAAACACCCTGTAACAATTACTGTAATGACTAATGAACCATTAAAAAATGAAAATCCCCCGGGCATTTATTTTTTAAATCCAGGGATAAAAAATATTTCTTTTATAATAATAGATGTCTAACGCTATAGTGAAAATGCTGCGCCATATATATTTTCTGTTCGTGCAGATTGTATTTTTATTTTACAAGAAGTCCTCATCTTTTATGCCCATCTAGTCTGATAAATCAATCATACACCACTTATCCACAATCAATATCTCTTTTTCAAATGTAAATAAATATTATCTTTATCACAACAAATAAATATTATTTTTATCACAATTGTAATAAAATATAATATTTTTTAAATTTAAAATAACTTTTGAGAAAATTGAATAAAATTGCATTTTCCATATTTTTTATGCAACTCTCCAAAGTTTGTTATTTCACTATATAACCAAAACAGACAAGTAGTGAATTCTGCTAGATTTCTGATTAGAAGCACATCGATCTCTAGTTCTCTGTTACAATCTTTCTTCCCCCCCCCAGCTTTATTTGGTTCTACAATTCATTTATCCTCCTCCATCTACAGAAAAGAGACTGTAGAAGAGACTTTTACACCCAAAACTCAAACCATAAAGTTGATGGATCGAGCCCTTAGTGATGTGGGTCTATAATTTGCCTTTTGAAAAGAGTGAGTCGATCTTAACATCACTCAGTGGCTTTGCAATACAGCCATCTAGGCGGCCTGCTCCGACGAGCTCATTTATTTCCTCAGACTCAGACGAAGAGGTGAGACCAACGATGTTACACTTCACACCAAAGACGCTTCGCAGCTGCGTTGTTGCCTGTCAGAAAATTAGGATTGAAAACGTAAAAGAAATTTGAAAACTTCCATGAAATAATTTTCAATTGTTAGAAAATTAGCAAGCAGGTAATTTACATCTCTTCTATGACCATTTTTCACCTAAGGATCATGAAGAGCTCTCTGATCTGAATGAGTACAGATAAGTTTCTGCAGCTCTCACAATGACACACTCACATTCCTACAGTTGAATTGTGGTTTATTCTTTACGAGATTGCCCTAAGCTACATTATTGATCCATCATGTGAAGATTTTATAAGTTTTTCGAACATCCTTTTAAACTGGTTAATCGGTCTTGTCCAGGAATTTGAAATAACTTGCTGTTCTTGAATAAAATTCGTTGAGATTTATCAGAAAAAATATCATGCCATTGCATTGTCAAAGACTATCTCTGTATTCCAAGTTTTCATAAATCAAATGCAGGAACTCCTCTGAAAATATACTCTCTTAAGTTGAAGGTCCAAAAAATATACCTCATACCCGCTCGTTAGACGAGCAGGCATATCCATGTCCATAAGAACGAGGTCAAAAGAAGCCCCTTGACTATGAAGATGAATAGCTTTTTCTCCACTTTTGGCCACTTTAACTTCCACCCCAAGATTATTTTCCTTTGCAAACTCGATTATCTGCATCTTGTTGAATAAGCGACTAAAAGTGTCATATTCCACGAGAAGCACAGAGAAGTTGTCGCTAGTGATTGAGCTTGAACCCTCTGAGCTGCTCCTGACTTCTTCACTCCCCGGTTTACGCTCTCTTCGGCTTCTGTGGACATGAAAATGGATATCAATTCTCAATTTCGGGACTTTAAAAATAAGTCATTGATGAAGAGAGCCCACGATATGATCCAAGACTAGAACTATAGTAGCAATATTGGAATTTAATGCGGGTTTCTTGGATCATAAGAGAACAGAGTTAATTAAGATGCAAGTTCTACCTTCTACAGTCCAAACTAAGCAAAAGCATGATAAGATTACAACACCTACCCCTCCGTGTTGTCTTCTTCGCTACTAATAACCAAACCAGGCACATCCTGCACCGTTCCAGGAGTAGAAGATTGATCAAATCCAGTTGCGCTATGACCCTCTCTCATGGTTTCATCGGCAACGGTCCTTTCATTCAGCCATTGATTCACATTAAGAATCTTTTTGCGTAATTCAAGAAGGTTTCTTTCTTTACCAATGTCCCTTATATTGATCATTAAATCATTGAATAGCATTATGGATTCTTCTCGGTTTTTCTTCAGTTCTTCGATTCCTTCTACGAGCACATTGGCATATGCTATCATCTTCCGATCAGTTTCAGAAATGTAATAATCCAGTTCCGCAACGGTCTTCTCAAGCTTATGATAAACTCGAGCGTTTTCCGCGGCCATTAACACATGGGTTGATCTTTGTTGGGAGGTTCTTCTGGCAGCTTCCTTCATTACCCGGATTACTTCACTGCGTGCCTGGGGAGATTCATCGATCCTCCGACCGATCTTTTCAAGACAAAGATTCAGTTGTTCAAGAAGGTCAGTGATTTCAAGATCAATTTGAGTGTGATCTATGTCATCCATTGATGCATATATGTTTCTTGGTTTTCTTGCTTTTGAGAAAGAGGGGAGGTGGATTGGTTAGCTTGCAGAGAGCGACAGGTGAAGAGCGGTTATTTCTGCCAAGGAGAAATGCGGGTATTATTTGTTGCTAGCTTGCTATTGTATAAAGAGAGGATATATGCCAACAAATTCTTGCCTGGTAGTGAGAGAATTAGTTTGTATTCCTTCGTTCAAGTCAGTCAGTGTTTGTTATTACTGTATTAATTGTACTCTTAGGATGTTCAATAGACTCAGAATTTAGACTCAGAATTTAGTTGTGGTATATTCATCAAAACAAATATACATATATGGTTTTTATCTTATGTTCATGAAGGTTTTATGGTTTTTAGCTTGGAGTCAATATAATGTTATTTTATGTTTTTTTTAGAAAAAGTTTATAGTTGCAAATTAATTAAGTCTCGACTTGCCCATTTGATTTATGAATTTTTTTATTTTTATTTTTATTTTTCAACATACCATATGAATTTGGTACTAAACATTTCAGATGGTGATGACTCATAATTGCATCGTCAACTTATTGCTTCTTTGCAAAATGCTGGCTTAAAAAGACAGACATTGCCCACGTGTCAATAAATGCCTAATTCTATCATTGCACATTGGCGAGATTGTCAGAAAACTGACAACCCTGCTGTCTCTCACTGTGTTCTAGTATTGGAGCTGTCTACTTATCTTGTAATCCAGTTTTTTAGGCAGGACAAGACACGTAGAAATTGGCCTCTGTTTTAAATTAAAGTTTTTTTAGAATTGTTTAAATTAAAAAAGTTTAGCATTTTATTTCGTGCACGTTTGGCTAACATGCTTTACAGCCGGTAAGCTAAAAATTAAAAAAAAAAATTATTTTAATGTGTTGGTATTAAAAATAATTTTAAAAAATAAAAAAATATTATTTTAATATTAAAATCATTTTTAAAACTACCACAACTCATAACTCATAACTCATCAGTTGTAATCTATATTCATGAATACAAATGTTTTCTCTCCAGTTTTTTTCCATGAATACACTACTGTGGGTCAGTTATTGCCTTCTGGAATAGGAAGCATGGCCCAAAATGAAATAAGTTTTTTTAAAAAAATTTCACATTAATTTAATTTTAATACTTGAAAATATTTTTAATATAAAAAATAAATCTTAAATAAAAATCAATTTAAATTGAAAATATATCATGTCACACAAACAAAACAAATACAAAAAAAAAAAAACAAGAATAAAAATCATTAACAACATAAGATTTACTATACATGCATTAGACAAGGTTTCACTCCCATTTAACACCATCAAAGTTGAACTTGTACTTTTTTTAATGTAAGTTGTATTTAATACAAAGATAAATTGCATTAAAAATTAAAAGTCAAAACCAAAAGTATATACAAAAAATTATACATAAATAAACTAAAAATGAATAGATTAACCTATCATGATATAATTAAAAATATACAAAATTAAAAATATACAAAATAAAAATCATATATATTAAAACAAGAAAAGAAAATTCATGATAGATCAACAAATTTTTTGACTTTCTCATTTATTTTTTGTCGTCTACTTGAGATGAGATGTTTATTTAATAACTGTATTAGTTAATTTATACAAGGAAACAAATTCATAATAAAAACATATATGCCAAAATTCTAACTTGTATTAGTCCATCTGGCACTAGCTATTATAATATATCCTTTCAGTTGTTATTGTTATTATTATTATTATTATTATTATTATTATTATTATTATTATTATATTCACTCATTGAAATCGAGGTTTATTAACTATCTTCTCGTCTATCTCTCAGCTCCTCTCCTTTCCTCTCCTCTCTGAAACTGTCCTCTCCCCGTCGATTTGTAAACTCGTCGTTATCGATTTGTAAGCTCCTCTCATCTCTCTCTCGATTTGAGATATTGTTAAAATTCAAGATTGTGAGGGTTGACTTCGTGGTTGGTTTTATTTTTGGGTTTTGCAAGGTTTTTTGAGTGTTATTATGCTGAATTCTAATATCTCAGAGCATCGATAAGGCTTTTATTTTTAGGTTTTGCAAGGTTGTTTTAGTGTTATTTTTGGGTTCTACATTGAAAAATTATAAAGATAAATTGATAGATGGTCGTGGTTTCAATTATGAATGAAGATATATGCTTTGCGTGTTTTGGATGTTTTAATTACAGTAAAAAAATATTATAACATTTAATCATTTTTTTGCCATTTATTCAGCTATATTTAGCTGCCTAACAACGGAATAGTCATTTTACATGTCCAAATAATTATTCAATTGGAGACAATAATAAATTAATAGCTGATAAAAGCTAAAAATTACATAAATTTGCTTTATTCTGTTTTTATAATCAGTGCTCAAAACAATTAATTACTGTACTCATTAAATTAAATATCTAATATCTTACAAACTCACTAAACATGTAAATTATCATAACGTGACAGACACGCATGTTGATAATATCTGATACAAAATAAAAAAAACAAACTTCGATAACTAGTTAAATACCACTTGCGCTTTTCGCTCTACATTTGACTAATTGGTTGGGGTTGCTCTTCTAAAAGGCCAAGAGAGAGGGGGGTCCACGGAAGTTTTTTTTTTGTTCCTAGCAGAAGCCGAGGTCTGACCTGCTCTCCACTCCAATATTGCAATTTCCCAGCATGAAAAGTATATATTTGTTTTTAAGCATGTAATAGGAGAAATCGAAAAACTGACATTAAATATATATACATATATATATATATATATATTTTGTTTAAGCATGTAACAATTAATTTTAAAAATTCAAATCATAACATGAACCAAAATGCATGAGATGCTCGCCGTTGAAATATTTATTTATTTTTCTTTAGAATTTATGTAGCAAAAAGGATTTTTTTGTAAACCGACATAAGTTGACTTCAATTTTTCCTTTGCCCGCATCCCTAATCACCTCCATTATTACATGAGACGAGGTCATAAATGTAATATTCTATGTTACCTCGATATTATTATTATTTTCAAAATTTCACCCTTCGGGTAAAACCATTTATCATCATCCACCTGTCCTTCCTTGTCCCTTGACTTACCAGAAAATATTTTTTATACGGAACACAGCATTCAAACAAAAATAAAATAAAAATTCATCATGTCACATCTCAGTGTCTCATCTATCTTATCAGAAGTACATTTACAAAACCCCATAAATTAAACAAAGTATAATAAAAAGGAGCGTAATTTAGCAAAACCAACCATCACTCTGGCTCACATTAGCAGCAGGTATCTCAAAATGCCATAGCCTCCCAACAGCCTTGACCAAATACTTCCTGCACAAAAACTCCTCCGCAAACATTTTCTCCACTCTCCGATCTACATCATGCAAAAACACATGCGTCACTCCTGATCCTTTCCTCCCTCTAGCCATCACCACCGCTGAAAATATCGCCGCCATCCTCCCTGGTGCTTCCGGGAAGTACCCTTTTGGCGCATCAATCATTATCAAATCCCATTCCTTATCATAAACTTCGTCGGGCAATCCAGTCAGCGCTAACTTGCACTTGTAATTCCCGCGCAAGTACGCTTTACTTGGCGAACAGAACGGTTCAGACCGGTACGTTTTCAGGAGGCTGTCGGCTTCTTGCAGTTGCGTCCGGTACTGAACAGTATGCGCATTCAACGTTGGAGCTTTTTTGACGATTGTCTGAAACCATTGGGGATCTTCTTCGAGAAATACAGTAGTGCCATGTGGATTTAATGATGTCCACATGAGAGAATCAAAACCGAGACCAAATACTAGGAAGTTACAAGGTGAACGTGTTTTGAGGACATCGAAAGTGACTGAGATTTCGGCGAAAGATTGTTGCGGGACGATCTTTGACGTTGCATAGTGAAGGATAGATTGGAGTTGAATTGGCGTGGCCTCGAAATCCGCGGCGGCGCGAGCTTTGGCCGAGGCTAAGGAACAGAGGCCAAAAGAAGAGATGTTATCAGCCGACCAGATCAAGTGTGAAAGGAGAAACGCACCGATAATCAGACCGGATAAAGCCACTGCGAGGAGACAGGATTTTTCCGGAGTGAATTGGGGTCTCTTCATTTCCTGATAAACTTATTGTTTCTTGGGATGAGAGGAAGAGACGAGGAAAGGATCTTGCTTGGGCTTGGGTTTATAGAAGCTGTGTCTGGCAAGATTGTTGTTTTATAGAGAGATGGGAAGTGAGTGGAAGAGAGAATTAATAGCTAATGAAGGTTTTCTTTTTGGACATAAATACCCATATAATTTTTAGGACATGGGATGGGAGTCGTGCGCACGTTGTCTGTAAATTGCATCATCTCTTTGGATGTTTTGTGGTGTTGCCCCTGACAAGTTACTGCTTGGTTTATTTTACCCCCCCGCCCCGGATTTTCCATGTACATGCACCCTTGACTTGGTAAGCATTGTAATTTTTCCTTTTCTGTAGAAATTTAAAATAACTATGTCTATAGTAACTTCATAATAATATATATATTCAAAAGGAAAGAAAAATAACTTGTTTTATCCATGGAACTAGCATCACATAAACTTTGAAATAAAATAAAATATATAAATTAAATTGTATGAACTATATTAAAAAATATAGGCAATGAGATGTTTTTAATTAGTATATCTTTATAATGTCTCTTAATTTGCCTATTCTATATAATAAAGTGTCTAGTAAAGAGACAACAATTTGCAACCACTGCATTCCGATAAAAAAAAAGTGGTTTGATTTATCATTGTAGATTAACAATAATAATTTGTTTTTTTATTGTTTCGTGTTGTATTCTTGAGAAAAAAAATTACACAAGTGTAATTGTATATCGATGTCCACACATATGTAAAATATTATGGATGACATTGTGAATTTTTTAATAATTTATTCTTCTCGTTACCTATTGATTTTACAAATGCATGTTCATGAAACTTATATATTAATTTACAGTCAGTTACGGGTATAGAGATATAAGCGTTGCGAGTGTCTATTGAAATACAATCAATCACGTATCAAAGTATTGGTATAAATTAAATTTGTAATTGTGGCTTTAAATGTCTAATTTAGAAGTATTAGATTTTATAATAAAGAACTCATGAAATCAAGATTTAAGAGTACCTCTCTCTCTCTCTCTATCTATCTATCTATCTATCTATAACCAGAGTTGAGTGTTCTTTTTGCTCTAAAAGCAAAAAAAATAAACTCAATCCAGTAAAAAATATAGCAATGAAAAAAAGAAAATAAGGGCGAGATTGGAAAAAAATATATATTAAATAAAAAACATAAATCTATGAGTGACAATAAAATGTAATGCACTAAACAAAATAAAAATGATGAAATTTTTAAAAATAAAAATTAATTAAAATAAAACAAACATGAATAGAAAAAAACGATGAGATCAGAAGAAAGCAAACTTGAAATGATGGTTTGCAAATTTGAAAGGCGAGACATGAATTTTTAAAAGCAAGTGGAAAGGAAGAAATTTTTTTTATCAGCGCTGTATTGAAGTTACGTTGATAACAATTTTCACACATTAAAAAATTAAAATTCAACAAAAATTAAATGATAACGCAAAATAATGATTTTGATTGTGTCATAATTAATCGTGTAGGCTGACCAAAAGATTTGGAACGATTGATGTGCTAATACATCAACAACTTTTTTTATTTTTATTTATAAAAATATCATGAAGAAACGATTGTCAAATGAAAATAAGAACTTGTAGTCCAGCTTTTAAAATCTCATTGCAAGACTATTTACTCAGATTAAAATGGGCTCGTTTGGGCCTTGTAATATAATGAGGAAATCAAACTCTGGGCACTAACCACCTTGAAAGATGCGGTCGAAAATATACCGGGCCAAGATGGGCCTTAAGCAACATTAGAATCTGTCCATTCTCCAGGGGCCGTTTGCTATTAATAAACTGATTGATAACTTGTTCAAATATTCTAAACCTCATTATTTTCTAAAATATTTTTATCCGAAAATATATTAAATTAATATTTATAAGACCTACTTCACTTTAAGTGAATTTTATGGTCGCATGTCGACGCCCTCTGTGGAACCCCTTCAATATAGCCGGCCTCTCTCGATGCTTCTTTGTCAAAGATTTGTCATCTCCTTGAATGACAAGGCCCGAATGGTTGAGTTGGTGGCGTTTTAACGCCACAACTTCATCCATTTTAATCTTTCGCCAACCACTTTCACGAGAGTTAAATCAGTCCCCTGTCCTGACTTGAAATCCTTGCTTTTAAAAGTTACAATGAGAAGGTTGATTGAAGTTTTTTTCAATTTTTATTTATTTATAGATATATTAAATCAAATAATCTAAAAACACTAAAACATTATATATATATATATATATAAATTGAAAAATAATTTTTAAACACAATGTAAAATAGTCACGAAATCATTTCATCGAAAGGGCGGAGCACTTGCAGACTTTTCTCACACCGCACATGTGAAGGTTATTTCATATTTTCATCTTCCCAGAGCGCCGGCAAAGCCAATTAATTTCTTAAATTGAGTCGATTGTAGCTAAAGAAATTAGCTAACATCAAATCCAAATCTTTATGACAAGCTCCTAGTAACCTTGTTGGTCACTGTGTTTTTCACAAATGTTTTAGAAAATATTTATTTTATTTTTATTATAGCCATCTCAAAAACTGATATATTAATGTTGTTTTTGTCTCAGTTTTAATTCTAGTTTATTTTTAAAATATTGACTAAATACAGGCTAAAATGTCTCGTGCACTGCTCTGGTATGCCGCTTTGATTTTAAAATTCTCTTTATTTTAATTAATTTGTGATTGTGTTTATATTTATTTGACTTTGTACATGTAAATAGACCAAAAAAGGTAAGAAGCGGGGTTAGGCTGAAAGCCATGCATGTTTTGGATATCTTGTTGCGATGCTAAGCTCGTGATTGTGTTTTTTTTTTAATGTTTTGTATCTACTCTGGAAAAATAAAAAAATAATATCATCGAACCTCATTGAGTCTTTTATCGGGTTAGCATGTTCAATGGATCAATCCACTATATTCAATTAAACATGGTCTTTTTTTAATCCCTTGATTTTTTTTAAATAATTAATTTTTTTTGTTGATCTTTTTTTTATTTAACTCCAACTTAGAAGAATGCAATTTAGCCATTTGCTGTCAATTATGAAACATTAAATAAAAAATATAATAACAATTATGATACTTGCTATGAATAATCTGCTTTATGTATACTTTATCACCGTGATTTTACTTTTAAAATGTTTTTTTATATAAAAAAATATCACGTGTTTTATTATTATCATATAATTTTTAAGATAAAAATTTATGATGATGTGCACGTGTGCAATGCTAGTGTGTGATTAGCTTAAATTCAAGTTGTTGTTTTAAATTTTTAATCAAATGTTATTTTTTTTTATTGATTTCGTTTTTTAATATTGAATTAAATCAAGTCAATTTCTGTAATAATATCATCCTACAGTTCACAAGTTAAACTAAATAAACTAAATAATTTTTTATTCTAATATTTAATTAAAATATCAATCTATTTATTTTTAGAAATACACCACCAACACCTGATTTTCTTTTTCTCGCGGTGCAGTGCAGCCAATGAAACAGTTAAAACTGTTGCGTGATAGTAGTTTCATTACACGTGTCGGTGTCTTTAGCTCAGCCTCCCTAAAGGCAAAGGTAGTCTCCACCTGCAAAACTGACAACTATCCCAAGTCCCGATCCAGGAACTTAATTGCTCCCCAACTACCCTGACGGGCAAGTCCCATCTGCGTATCCGCACCATTCATTTCAAACCATCTGTGGACCCACTCGAGCTTCAGCGGCCCAGATCCAACAAATCATGTAACCATATTAAATGACACAAGTACCATTGATAAATGTCACCACGTCCCGCTCCTTGATCTTATTGTTATATAACAAAGCCTTGGTATGTTTGTTTTCTGTCACCTCTTAAGTCTTAACCCCGAAGTACTTCCTTTTTATCAAGATGAGAAGCCAGTCTCTTTTTTTCTCGGGTGTGCTGCTGTTCTTTGCTTACAGTGCTTCACCTTTCGGGGCCGTTAACGGGGATGGTGTGACGGAGGAGTGCAGCGGCGACTTCCAAAAAGTAATGGGTTGCCTGAGCTATGCCACCGGAAAAGCGAGCACGCCCACAAAAGACTGCTGCAGCTCCGTGCAGGATATCAAAGAAAGCGACCCTAAATGCTTGTGTTTTATCATGCAAAAAACACATAATGGTAGTGCACAGATCAAGAGCTTGGGCATCCAGGAGGCTAAGTTGCTTCAGCTCCCCACTGCTTGCCAGTTGCAGAATGCTAGTCTTAGTTTCTGCCCTAGTGAGTACCCCTCTCTCTCTCCCAGCCATTGATTTTATGATCTCTAAGTTTTGTTTTGCAGGGATAATTTATCTTTGGCTCCCATGATTTTCATTCCGATTCACTGTGTAAATCTTCTACGAAGAAACTATCATATATGCCAGTCATTTATCGTGTTGTATATGTGGCTAGAGAAACGTTCTGCTTTAGGCCAAGATGCATGCAAAAACAGATGAACACCCATAAAATATTCTTCAGATTTCGCCCATAGATAAAAAATAATATTAAATAAACGAGCTTGAAAATTCATAAAAAAATAAAACTAAATAAAAAAAATGATAGCTTGAAAGTTAGCTCTAGAAAACAAAAGAAAAAAAAAGAAGAAAACCCAATAGGATGCAATGAAGTGAGTTTTTAATTTTTTTTTGCTTAGAAATGCATAAAATATTTTTTTTAAAGTAAAAATTTTATTAATGTAGAACATTAAATTATTTTTAATACTAGAACATATTTAAATTATTTATTTTAAATGACAATAATAGTGTTTTTTAAAATAAAATTTGGCAGATCTTCATTTGAGCCGCGCACCAATCGGTGGTTCATTAATGGAAGTTTGAGCCGCAGATTCTTTTAAAAAATAATTTTTAATATTATCACATCAAAATTATCTAATTTTTTTAATTTAAAATAAAATAATATTTTCCCTTTCAATAACTCTCTTAAAAGTTAAAAGCACTCGTTAGCTTTTCATATATTACAATGTGATTTATTATTTATATGTAAATAAGCCTTTGACTTGTCATCGAGACAAGCATTGTCTCGCAAGATTATCTTACCCGCGGGGAAAAAGAGAGAAAAAAAAGACTGGCGGTTCTATTTATATATTTACGCAGCTTTAATGTTTCGTGATCCACAGCTGTTCTTCAAAGATGGTATTAGTTTCTTGGTCCCATGAGCATGACATGCGAGGAGGAATAACTCATGAAGACCCGAGCCGTACATCAATCAGCCTAAACCTGTTTTGATACTGCTAAATTTCCTATACAACCACCATGCTTAATTCTTGGTGGTCCACCAAAAGTTATGATATATATGATGGGGGTCGCTCCAGCAGCTAAGCTCTGTACTTCAACTTCAAACAGAAACAATTTTGAATTGCATTAGAGGACCCATCACCACATTTTCATGTTTGAATAGCCAATGAATTCCTTTTTTATTTCTAGATTGGATTGCAGAATTGTTCAGTTTACATTATAAATCTGATATAAAATGAAAGGCAGTTGATCCTTGCCTGTTGTGGAGTAGCTTTCGGCGTCGCTAACTTCTTTCATATATATCGTCCCTATCGATGAACAGAGCTTCTAGGCATATCTCCTGGCTCTCCAGACGCCGCCATCTTCACAAATGCTTCAACAATAGCAACTCCTGCCGCATCAGCAGGAACATCACAAGCAGAGAAAGCAGATGATTCCAGTGGAATTCAGCAGAGACCTCACCTGGCAGGTATTTTCATGATCGTTGCCGCAATCTTCGTATTTGCTTCCCCAGCTGGGTCGGCCTCTATGTTCCAGGTTTAGGGGTGAACAGGAACATCACCGAATGGAAGCATTGAAAAGGAAGCTTGGGTTCCCTTTGTACTTGGCTCTTTTGAATTTTCAGGATTTAATCCAATTCTCTTAGCAAGCTGTTGTAATCTTGTCTCCTGCACTTAAGCCAACATTTGCTCATCTCCGAGCTCGAATGCTCTAATATCAGGATGCTTGTTTTTGTTGCTGACTGTATTGCTCTGTCATCCAAATGTGCGCATGAGCTGGCATCCCATGCATGTTTGACTCATGGGTCCGCACTGCGTGATATTCAATCAAACAGATATCCAATCCATCAGGATATGGACCTGGAAAATCAAGCAAGCTGTTCACCCTTCAATTTAGAAGCTTGTAACCTCGTTCAAAAGGTGGCAGCAAATCGGGAGCTGTGAAAAGAACAAACGAAGTCTTCCGAGGAACAGGGGCAAAAAACTCATCTGGTCAGCTCAAAGAGCGAATGCCAACGAAATCCCTTCAAATCAAACGCCAATGGGAAAAGAAAGCGCGGAAACCCCGCTCTCATCCGCGCAGCTTTCTGGTCCAAATTCCAGTTAATGCAAGACCAACGGGTATAATGAGTAGAACAAAATCCAATTAATGCCAGACAATTGGATGTAATTTTTTAAAATATTTTTAATTTAGAAAATAAAATATCTGATTAATATAATGATTTTTATCTACTGATTACAAATTTAAAAATAAATATTTTAAAGTAAAAACCTATTTTAAAAAATATTGTTGCACCACAATATAAAATTTATGCATCGAAGCCCCTCGATTTTCAGGCTTTCTTAATCAGGATGGTAACCGGAACCACCTGTATTCTACAAGATTGTAGATCGAGCTTGTACGCCTACGATATAAATATTATACCGCCACAAAGCCAGAATATATAAAGCTCACATAAGTAGATGACCTGACGAATAAATTTAGGATTTAAAAGTTTATTTTCTCTCAAATTCGAATTTTAATGATTGCTAATGAAAATTTATATGATTATTATAATTAAAATAAGTGTAAACTAATCCGGAAAATCATGTGAGTCATGTTGATTGAGCTGCCGAGACATATCAAAGTCATCAATCTTGTGAAACTATCCCAAGTCATTTGAATACTGGATTCATTGAGAGTGCGGTTGTAATGATTTTTAAAATGATTTTTATGTTAAAATACATTAAAATGATCTAAAAATATTAAAATATATTTATTTAAAATAAAATAAATTCAAATTTTAGCAAAACACCGGTTGAAACGCAGCCAAACAGCTCGAACATTCAAATTCTGTTGCCGGAAATCCAAATTCTTGTCCAAATCCACAGTCCAACCATCCTGGCACTCACCTGTATATGGTGATACAATGCATAAGCATATCATGTTTCAGTGAGCAACGCGGTGGATCGTAAGTCTCCAGATTACACTTCTCACTAACACAAGTTCAATAATGGACAGCAGAGTTAACCTGGAGAAATAGATAGCCAGAGAACCAGAGACATCATCAAGAACCAGAACATGCAAATGCATTAACGTTATGTTAAGACCACTGAAATGGTGAGTCGAAGGATTTTCTTGTCTGAACCATAAATTAAGGCATTTTCTAGATTCTTAAGCAACGCTAACCAACATGAAAGAAATTTCACGAGGCAATATCTATCACATCTGCACCGATATCTCCCATCCTTCGCATGGCATTGCCCACGTTTCAAATTTTAAACTTAAATGTTTCCAGCAGATTAGTTAAATTATTTGAGGCTGGGTGAAATCATTGTTACTTCCAATTATAAAACATCACAAAAATTATAATATCAAATGATATTATTTTTTAAAATTAACTATTAAAAACCTTGTTAATTTTTTCCCGAATTTGATTGGGTTATTACGATTCACTTGTCAACTCGCTCAAGATTGATCGGGTAAGTGCTAATCTGAAAGGGGAACCTGCCTATGGGGCAAGCTTTAGGTTGGAATAACCATGTAAGCATGCATTCTGATTGAGAAAATAAAATAAAAGTAGAAACACTTAATTGAAAAGATAATAAAATAAAATACACCTAAACAGGCACTTGAATAGAAAAAATAAAAGGAGTGGATCAGACTTAAGATTTGTACAAGTAGAGGAACCAAAGTGTTCATGATAATACAAAATACAAAAAGAAGAATCATCCCCTCTCGCATTCTTCCCCCCTGCTTTCTACAGTTGGGCGAGATAAAGCAGTGTCTCTCAGCCTCCCCCATCCGAAAAAAACCTAAAGATCCAGTAGCCACGCCATGTCTCAGGTTCCTTCCCTTTCCATTTTTCAGTTATTTACGCATTAAATGTAAACCTTATCCTCTCTGTCTCTCTCTCCCTCTTATTTTCTGGACTGAACCCTAACGGATCGGATTTTTTTTTGCTATTTCTGCGAAGTTGAATCAACAGTTTTTGGATGCTAAGAGTTGGGTTTCGTTTATATTACGAATATCCGGATTGATTTTTTTTCTAATTTGAGACTGTAAGTGTTTTTTTTTTACTGTTGTAAGTGGTTTGTATATTCTTCAGGTGGATAGCAGAAATTCATCAGCAGCGAAGCGTGCAAGAACTGACGGTATGCAGTTTTTTTTATATCTTTATTTTCTAACAAGCGTTTGTCTTTTAAAGACTTGAGAACTTGTACACACTAAAATGGCCAAACTGCATGCATTTTCAGCAGGCTCTGCTTTTGGTTATGAAATTGGAAATAAGTTGTGTGAGTTCTCGTGTAGGTAGTCGCAGGGAGGATGACTGGACTTGTCCAAGCTGCGGCAATGTCAACTTTTCATTTAGGACAACTTGTAATATGCGCAATTGCACCCAGCCCAGGCCAGCTGATCATAATTCGGTTAGTTGTAACTGTAATGACCTGTTTTATTTGTTATAAAATGATGTCGGTGTGTTTAATGTATGATTAGTTCTTACGAAATTGGATTGAAGTGGATCTTGTAATTCCAAGAACCAAACCTTATGAACTGAGAGAAGATTATCTGCATCTAGCGGCTAGTGTCAAGACCATTAGTCACTTAGTTGAAAGTGGGCTGATATGGGATTAATTTATTCTTTTTCACTTTTCCTCTTCATACTCTCATTTTGTTAAGTTGTTGGACTTTTCATGCTGTTTGTTTTGGATTCTAATCAATTTTTTTGCTCCCCCCGGACACCAGAAATCTGCTGCCAAGCCCCTTCAAGCACCACAGGGTTACTCATCAGCTCCATACATAGGTTCTGGTGCACCTTCGTCAATGTATATGGGTATGCCACCATATGGGTCTTCCCTCTTCAATGGATCCTCTATTCCTCCATATGATGTTCCGTTCACTGGGGGTTCAGCTTATCATTACAACTATGGCAGCCGCCTTTCTGCTGGCAGTCCATATAGACCGTTGCATATGTCAGGACCACCTCCTTACCCTGGCGGATCTATGATGGGAAATGGTATGTTCCTGTGTCTTCTCTCTTGCTTTTATCCTTAAAAATCCTCATCATGTTCCAGGACTGTATTTTTTTTATATCCTGCTTTCCCTATTTAATAACTAGTATTGTTTGTTTTTACCATTTGTTACCAAACTTCCGTTCATGTTCCCTTGCTTTCTTCCTGGTTTTTAATGTGTTCTACTGTATTGTCTTCTGTTGTTATATTTGATAGATTGAACTTGCGGTGTCTTTTATTTCTAATTATTGTTTCTTTATTACTAACGGTCTCTCCAGATGCTGTGTGTGTGTGTGTGTGTGTGTGTGTGTTGTCCTTTGAATGATTAAGGTTGCATTTATGAAACAATGACCTTTTTTTCTTTTTTCTTTCTTAATTTTCTGCAGGTGGGATGTACGCCATGCCCCCCCTAATGGACCGGTATGGATTGGGTATGCCAATGGGCCCTGCAGCTATGGTATGCTAGTAATTATTCTCACTGTTATTAGGATAAGCTGTTGAATTTATGAGACGTCCAGGGCTTAAAATAGTGACCTTCACATTATGCTTAATTGGTCCTTGCTTCATGTCCCTTTCTGTTTGCATAAATGCGAAAAGTGCTCCAATTTATGTGCTCTTCTTTGCATCTTCAAGAGCTTCTCATAATTTGCTTTTATTTTTTTATATAGCTTGACAATTCATGTTTAAGTATACAATAGTCACCTTATTTATCTGCCAATCAGTGAGCATTTTGTGTTTATGCATGGAGCTATCTGTTTCTAGTGAAGAAAATAAATATGCATTTAAATATGTGGTTCATTCTTTTTTTTTAAATTCTACTATTATTTTCTTGTGGATGTGAGATTGATTTCTCAAATGCATGCTATTTCTTCCAGGTGCCGAGGCCAGGTTTTTTCCCAGACGATAATTTGCAGAAGGTTTCAGGTTTGTCATCAATATGATGTGTATGAGAACCAGCTTGAAACTTATTTACCCTCTAACCTTGATCTTTACTTATAATGCTACTTTAGATGCGACACGTGATAATGACTGGACATGCCCAAAATGTGGGAATATCAACTTCTCTTTTAGAACTTTTTGCAACATGAGAAAGTGCAATACACCAAAGCCAGGATCCCAGGTTTGTGCTACTTTCTTCTTAAGGATAGAAGAACCACTATTTTTTTTCATGCTCAGTGGCATTTTTCTGTCGTATAATTGGCCTTTCAAGCTATCTATTTACAATTTGGGACACGGAACTTGGATTAGCTTAGATGATTATATGAAAGCTAAATTCATATCTTTTGTACGAAAATCTATATCAGTTTAGCTTGTACCTTTTACAGTAATGGTAATCTGTCTAATTAGTAGTTTCCACTTTTGTACAATACTGGTAAGCTGTCTAATTTTCAATATTTTCTTGCCATTACAGGCTGCCAAGGCTGACAAGAATTCCAGTAAGTCATCTTTACTCCCGCACATGGTGTGCTTCATGTTCTGAATTAATAATGATAAGCTTCATGCTTTTTTAGAACAAAAGATGCCGGAGGGAAGCTGGAAGTGTGAAAAATGCAACAACATAAACTACCCATTCCGGACTAAGTGCAATAGACAAAATTGTGGTGCTGAGAAGCCTTCCGAGTTGAAGGAATCCCCTTCTCCAGAACCAGATGAGGCTGAACAGGTTTGTCATGCGATTCATCTTGATTGTATTTCCATTTCCTGTTTGAAACTGTTATTTTCATTAATCACACGTGTCCTCTTCACAAACTCAATGACCATTAGTGAGAAGGATGTTTGGCCGATTCCTCTCCCTTCTTTCTCCTTGCTCTCCCTCTCATCTGTTATCTTCTTGAAATGCACTTCACTAATTGTCAATTATCTCTCTCATTGCAACCATTGATTTACAATTGTCTACTGTTCCAGTGAGTTCTAGGACATGTTTGGGGGTTGAGAAGGTCCAGAGTTGTCGTCCAGCCCTGCTCAATATGGTTTCTGAAAGTCAGTCTTGTCGTCCTCATGTTGCAGCGGTTGTTGAGTTACTATACCTTCTCATGATGTCTGTCAAGTTGTATTACCAGCGATGGTATTGTGGTCTACTGGTCTTTATGGATCATTTGATGCATTATGTGTCTGCCAGCTTAATCTGGTTGAGATTCTACAGTTTGGTTATGGTTTCTATCAGTTAGGCATTTGTACTTTTGGAATCATTCATCTATTCCAGTGGGATGATACCATGAATTTAGAATACTGCAGTCTTCATATTCCTTTCACATTGGATGAAACTGTGTCTACGCCATTGAAATTAGGTGACAACTTAATTAAGTTCCTTTCCCCTCTAGTCGTGTGTGACTTGGTCTGGAGTCTGGACTCTTGATTTATAAAATTAGAGTAGATTGTCAGGGCTGGCATGTTTGATCATGCGGGATTTTTTTTTAACATCCATTGTTCGACTCGCTAAAAGCTTAGAGCTGGTCGAGGTTCGTGGATGGAAGGTATGCTTGCACTGGCAATAGGTGCATAGCTTTGTTTGGCTCCCTTTAGCCTGCAATTTCTTAGGTAACAAGTGTGGTGACATTCTTATCTCCTTTTGTTCTGACAGAGGATTGTTTTGGGGGTTGAACCACCTTAGAGTGATTCTTTTCCTTATTTTAACGCCATTACTGTTTAGTGGGTAAATCTCATTTTAGTGTGGATGGATGTGCATCCCATCTTTTTAGTGGAATTATGATTCCATCCCGTTTTCAGTGTCATTATTGTTTAGTGGATTGCCCACATTTTAGAATGGTTGGAATTCTGGAATGCGGTTCACCTGCAGTATTGTTTCCTAAGCTCCCTTGGTTCCTTGATCATCCACATCCTCTGTTTCAAGATGATTTCGAGTTCAGACCTGAAAAGAAAGGTTATTCAACGTTGCTTCTGAGGAGGTTAACTCCAGCCAGTGGTTGTTGGCTCCCAAACCCCTCACCATCAAAACCTCAGTGATCTGGCTGTTATTGCATTCCTTTCTAATCGTGAAATTGTTTTAGGAGAAAGTTCCTTGAACGTTGTATTGACGATGCAGTTGCCTGCTTTGTACAAATTGAGCTTCCACCAACGGGTAGCTGACATTAAAATGGAAAGAGGAGAAAGTCCTATAAAAAGCTCCATGAAAAAAACGATGGAATTCACCTGATGAAGCATTTTGCGCGAGTAAAAAGCTATCCTAACAGAGGAGAAATCTCAATTACGTAGCATTTGGTATGGGATGCCAGATGCTGGGGACAGGGCGAGACTCAATTTTATGTATCTTCGAGGCAAAAATTGGGTGAATTTTTCCACGTCTAATATGATGGGGGACAGACAAAACAACATTAAGATGTTTGAGCTATTTGCCAGGTAATCCGGTTAGAATGTAGGAAGTTAAAACCATTAAAAAACAGCTCTCACTAAATTTTAACTCTTTAGTTACTGGAATAAACAGAATTTTTTGAAATTACTTTTATATTAAAATATTTTTTTATAAATATTTTTAATATTAGCATATCAAAATGATCTAAAAATATATATAAAAATTAAATTAAAATTAAAATTTAAAATATATATTTTAATTTTTTTAAAAAAATATTTTTGAAATGCAATGTTAAATACTTTTAAATTTAATTAGATTTCAAAAATCTAGATTCTATTTTTTTTTAGGTCCTAATTTTTTTTCTCTATTTTTTAATGATTTACTTTGTTGAATTTCTTGTTTTTTATTTTGTTAGTTGTATTATTCATATAACAAGATATATCCTTTTTGTGTATTTTTTTTTTAAATTCATGCCATCTTGTTTAAGACTTTATACATGATAGTTTTGTGATCAAATTGGAGATTTAAAATTGTATCAATCTAGTTAATATCTTAATGTAATCTTTTTTAATATAAAGAATTTTTAAAAATATTCAATCAAATTCAAATTGGTGATTTTCTTTTGAAAAAAAAATCATCACTAACGAATATATTTTCTTTTAAACCAACTTAAAAGGAAGAAATGACAAGTGCACTGATCGCGTGAAATAATTAATTGGTAAAACTAAATAATTGAAAAAACCAAACCTAGATAAAACCTAAAAACACCCGATTATAAACAAAAAAACGGTCTAGTTTGATTTCAATCCAGAACTTTTAAAATTGATTAAAGCAAACAGAACGTTTAAAATAAATTTAAAAGATGCATGGAATAGATTTTCCTGAATACATTTATATATGTTAAGATGAATTCATATGTTTTACTTTTTTATATTACTTTATGATGATATATATTTACATATATTGTTAAGCATGTGTAATTACCATGATTCATTTTATAAATCTATTATAGTTTTTCCTTTTATTTTATAAAATCCATCCAGATTTATTTTATAATATTCAATTCGGTTTGGTTGACAAAAAACAATGACAAGAAATAACGAGCACGGGTAGTCCATAGTCTAAAATATTGAATAATAATATTTGTTTTGGCAGGCAGAATAGCGGAGGTCAAAAGCACATCATCACCTTCAACATAAACTATTAACAGGCTACCCAAAAAAATTATTGGCCAGCAGCCAGCACTTGCATGAAGTAGACTGGATAGAGATGACAAGAATTTTTCGAATCATTCATGCTCATGGTCATTCTCATAGCCATCCATGTATGGCTGAAAGATCATTCATACCTGCAGTTAAGTACTTGCTATTTCCAACATATAACAGCTCATGGAAGAAAAGACAGTAGTTTAGATCCCGAGGGATTTTTAAGAGATGTTTCAAGGCACTCGCAGGATGGAGTTCAAGTTTTAGGTTCCTAGAAATTTTAATAACTCGGATCACGATGATCTTCCATTCAGTGTTCTATCCTTGAACCACCCCAAATGTTAAATTCAGAAGAAATGTCATAGAACTTCGCAATCACCGTGATTGAATCCTTGCAGCATGAGCCATAAAACCTCCGGTCCTGAAGAAAATGGAAAACAATAGTTAGATTACTGACGAGTTTTGCAAAGATATGAAAACTTAATGATAACTAGAAGTCATAAAATCTCCAGTCCTCCATGATCAGAATCCACTAATAGTTTTAAGGGCAGACAAATTTCCAATACTTGGGCACTCTCTCATTTGAGAGAGCGTGAGCTCTCCTGTAATTACAAGGTCAGAATATGTAATGTCTGCGCTTGCAGCATCCAGGGCATCACCTGGACTATACTACCACATTGAATGATTTCAAATACTTTCCACCAATGCAGGATACTATTATATAACTTTCATGTCCACAAGTACTAAGGGTTTCAAGGAAGACCGACTAGCACGTAATTACTGTAATCAAGTTACAATGAGCACACAAAAGTATTATACCTAAGCTAAATGTCAAACCAGATACTGACCTTAACTTATTTGTTAAGATGAAAATGATATATCACTTCAATAGTCAGTTCATGTGACTGGAATAGAAGTCATTCCTGTTTGATGTTCGAAACAGCTGAAACTCTTGAAGGTAATTGCTACCATCAGTGCGTGAACCCAAGGCATGCACTTGAAGGTCGTTTGACTGTTGCTCGGTCCTCCAGTACTCTGATAAAGCAAGTGGTGAGCTCTGGGGTACAGCGTGTAGGACAGACTGAGGCATGCTGGTGTGATTTGTATGCATGGGCTGTTCAAATGAAATAGATTGTGGCTCACATGAACCCCGTGAATCGATTGACAGAAGAGAGAGAGCACGATGAAATTCTGGTGTTGCTTCCGCTTTGGAAGGAAATAGGGAGTAGTCCAAACCTGCAAAGTTCACACTCCTAATAAATTAAAGCAGCAATTTTAAGAAGAGAATCACTCCAGACAAAAAAGAGAGGCAGGATTATTCCAGACAGAAAAGAAAGGCCT
The DNA here is from genome assembly GCA_032356905.1 of Salix exigua. NCBI lineage: Eukaryota > Viridiplantae > Streptophyta > Magnoliopsida > Malpighiales > Salicaceae > Salix > Salix exigua. The sequence continues at coordinate 13,278,669 of CM063590.1, forward strand.
AGCATAATAGTTCTCATCTCTATCCATGAAGATTTGCACTATTAATTTTTTTCATATAAAGTGCAACGTTTCAAAAATCAGATTTCATCCATGACTTTAGAAACAGTCATAGTTAACCATCCACATATTCTTGAGATTCTTCTAGTCATTAAGATCATCTGACTTGTACCAATCAGCAAAAAAGACAATTGTTCACTTTGCACTCAGCCATCACATTGTACATCTCTAATTTCCAAAATTAAGCAGAGGCATGCTTACATAAATTTGTAATTTTGCATACCCCAGGAGCTATAATCCTTCCTTTTTACAAGACCCCACAAGGCTCTGTCACATTTACTTGCATTCATAATAGCCAAAATAATTTAAAAATGATTTCCATCACTTTTTAAATGCAGATGTCGATAGGTTGACTCAGAAGAAATTTCATAGACACTTTTGGACCTTGATACATTCACCAGTCAATAAAAAAACCTTGCTTCATATCCAATGATTAAAGCACTAGAAACCTTACTTTTAGTTCTAATCTGCAGTCACAAGCCAACAACTTATGGCTTATCACATTGGTTAGGAGCACATTCCACGTCCATGACAAATGCCAAGATGTATTGGCATTGAACTCTCACTGAATGAATTGAAAAATAAAGAAATTCTCAAGGTGTTGAATTTAGGCTCCCGGAGACAGGCGAAACTGGATGTTGTGAGTTTCATGAAGACAGCAGTAAGTTTCCAAATCCTCCACCATTTACAACACAATAAATGGACTCAACTTGTGAATCTCACAAAGCCATGCTGTGATGTTTTCCCCCCTTCAATGTATTTTTCACATGAAACAAGCTCTAGTTGGATCTTTGGTTAAACGTTACATTCTTTTTTGTTTTATTATTGGCTACCAGAATGCATTGTTAATTGTTAGACATATCAAGGAAACCTTGCTAGGAATCAAAGAAAAGTTTTTATATGGTACTAGACAAATCATCAACATTTAGAAACTCAAAGCAATAATCGTGAGGCTTGTTTTTCAAAATTAAAATAAACAAACCTTGGTTGAGAACCTCACCTGCAGTGCCCTTGGCCTTGGATGGTAAGAAGCCATTAGACTTGTGCTGGTGCTGAATATCATTGCTATTTGTCAGATCAATGCCAGGCACGTGGAACCTCCTATCACTCCCACCTATTTCTGCAGGCTTTGCTATATACTCTTTTGTTAATGTGAACTTGGAGGCGGAGGTGCTTTCCCATGTCAAATTTGCATTGGGCCTGGAATGAACAAGCGATGCCTTGTCCCAAACATGACTTATCTGTTGCCTCTCATCTGCATAGGTAAGCAAAGACCATTTCAAGTTGCATGAATGGTTATCATGCAATACCAATTTACTTGCATGGATTTAAGCATCCTGAGTTGAAACAATATCTAGCCCCACATGTAAAGGAGACAGATAAGAAGTAGGGATACCGCAGGTTTGTTTTGTAAAAATGAAGCTAACCAAGAGTTCATCAGGGAAAGTCTTTTGGGGGATTGATGAAGGAAATTTAAACAATCAATGGACACAATGGACTCTATCACATACAGAATATCAGTCACAAGACATAGTAATATCCATAACTCACACTGAAGGTTTCTATGATAAAAGCAGCTCAGACAAGCTAGGAGAATCTTTGATACTATAATACACACCATGCTCATTTGTTAGTGATTTCAAAACCAAATAAATTGGGACATTAACCTGCAAGTGTCAGGTCACAATCAGAGAGAAATCTCCCTCTTCATATTTTCCCCCCTTTTGAATGCTTGATTAGAGAAAATTTCTATTTTGCAAATATCTTGAAATAGTTATGATATGTGAAATTCATACAAAACTCACCAAAGGGGTCTCTTTCCTCCTTTTGGTTTAACATAATCTATATAGCTTCATTTCAGAGTACATGGGAAGATTGAGAAACAACCAAAACAAAGATGAATGACAATAGCATATTCTATAAATCCTCTTCGAGAGAATAATCAGGACTCAATTCAATACCATACCATATAATGATGAAGAAAGTCTTGAAGGATTCAAATGGACAGATCCTGGTTGTTTGCGGCGTCTTGCATTGTGATCAGAAAGTCGCCTGCGACAGCTTTTCTTCTTTTCATCAAACTCTGACAGACCATGGAACCTTTGACATTCAAAATGCAGACATTGTCACACCAATGATATAAGCTGGGAAATATCATTACTATAATTACTAATTAAGGAAAATAGGCACAATCAATATATCACCCAGATAGCAACAATTGGCAACAAAACGAGTAGACCCATTCTCCTGCACTATCATTAAAAAAAAACCATTCATTTCATTAGAAGCTTTACCTGCTACACTGCTGGCAAAACCTGCGTTCCAAACCAGCTACAATGACCTTTGGGCACTTTGAATGGCTTTCACAAACTCTATGTTTGCGATGGTAATCTTTGGCTGATGAGAGGTCTAGGTTACAGTCTTGTACTTGACAGCGTGGAGCACGCTGACTATGATTACCAGACTTCAATTTCTTTGCTGGAGAAAAAGAGGAGGGTACATGAATTGTAGAAACTGCTGAAGACTGAGCATTGCTCCCAGCACAAGCGTCTTCAAAGTACGTTCGTTTACCAAGCTTCAAACCAAGCAGCTGGTCACCTGAACCAACTGAAGCTTCAAGGGTGGGAGAAGTACCAGTTACCTTAGCCTTCACAGGCTCTTCCTTATTGTAATCAGATGGATTTATTTTAGAGGCCTCCAAGGTGAAATTGGGTGTTTTAACTTCCCCAGCTGAGGAAGAATTGGTGGAAGCTGACTTTGAGAAAGAAGCAAGTTCCAAGTCAGAGATAGAACCACGGCTTCTGCTTGCACTCCCAGATGAATAGAAAAATCCAGAATCATTTCCCTTTTCTCCATCAGCTTCCAAATCTGTTAGGCTTAACTGCTTTGAATTTTCATTTGTTATTGCATTGAACATTATTAGGTTCTCCCAGTCCCACTGTAAGTGGGGTTTGCCATTCCACTCCATCAGCGAGACAGAACTCATAGAATCACTTCACAAAGAATACTTCTTCATGTAATCCACAAGCAATTAGAAACCAGATCCTGCAATCATTATGATACCAACGTTTCTATAACTTAAGGAGTAAAGAATCAAATTGCAGATTTAAAGATGCAAAACTCAAAGGATACTAATATAGAAGAGAATTGGATAGAGGTTCTGCGAAAAATGATAATATAAATAGCACATGACCCCAAAAAAGTGAAGAGCACAGCTGACCTTTAAATCTTGATGTATCGAAGTTCAGGCCAAATCTCTTTATGGAAATAGGAAATCCAATCTTTATTCCCTTAATCCGATCTGCTTCTTCCCCGATAATGCTAAATAGTTCCTCTTGATGCCTCCATATGCACTGAATCCCAAGCTCAGAGAATACGGGCAAAGAACTGGATAGACTTTAACTAAACCAAGTAAAAGCAGTATCCGCTAAAATAAAGGTCACCTTTTTAACCCAGTAAATTCTCTTGCAGAAATCAATCAATCTCCAAATCTACAAACACAAACATCCACCAATCAGTTCACAGATCTCAAGCACAGCAACTTCCAACCTCTTGAACTCAAGATGATGACACAAAAATCTCCCCTCCCTTCAAATCAAAGAAGCTGAATACGATTAACGATCCAATCCCTCTACTTTTGTCCATATTTACCTCTCCTAGACCCAACCATGACTTCTCAGAGTGTTAACTAACAGATTTGTCTGTCTCCACTAGTCTTAATAATGAAAAACAACATCTTAACCAACCTAACACACCTAATAATTGCTCCCTAAAATCCTGCAACACTTTGTGGTCAAATTCCTCTGGAATTTACCACTCATTATAAAAAAAACCCTCTCACGCCCTCCCCTTATCTCTCTCTCTCTCTCTCTCTACACACACACACACATCTAACAAGTATTGAATGGACATTGTTTCACCTTTTCGCCATCAACAAAAAGCAAGCAATAATTCACATTGAAGTTGTCTGGGCCAATCACAATAAGTAGGTCCCCGCCCCAACACTTCCACTAATTCACTCGGAATAAAAACGCAGAACAAAACAAACTAGACTCCGTATGCTAGACAAAAAAAAAAAGAGTTAGAGGTCCCCCGACTCTCATTCATTCCCATTTCTGGCAAGAAACGACACATCGTCTCGTTGCATACTCTCCCAAGAACTGAACCAAAAAAGAAAAAGAAATGTACCACTACTCCTACAGCCGACATAAAAGAACGGTAGAAACTAGAAACAAAAGATTTTTTTCTTAAAAAAAAAAACTCTCTGAATGAAAGTGGGATTCCTCATTTTTAGAAATTCCACAGCTCTTAGGTCTACATAAAGCCATAAACTTTGAATTCCCATTTACATATATAAAGGGAAGACACAAGACATGAAGCTAAGAAGAAGCTATCACAGTTTAAAACCCTTCACTCTCTCTTCTATTATTGTTATATCCCAAAACATCACAAAGGAAATAATGCCAAAAATTATCATTCTTGTTTTTTCTCAATTTGAAACTCCAAGAAATGAAAAAAAAAAATGAATACTGGCACCACTACTTACCCTTAAGGGATGGGATAAAGAGAAGGGATCTCAGTCGGAAACCAGTCTTAGAACTTTATTATTAATGCTGTTTGTGATTAATGAGAGAAAACGAGGAGATGATGAGCAGAAAATGAGGAGTTTGCTTCCTTGCTTTCATTACACCTCTTGACTTCTTGTTACTGTGCGAGGGAATAAATGCAGCGGATGCAGCGAGTCTTCATTTTTTTAGGGTGGTGGATCGTATCGTGTTATTTTTGTGGTGAAGTTGATAGTCGACACGTGGAAGGAGGACGTACTGGTTTGCACAGACACGCCCTCTGTATGGGCTTTTGTTTTTATTTTCTTTTGCCTTTTCAGCCCTGCTGATAAACAAGGTTATTTTCTGCAATGCGTTTGGAAAATTTAAAGTTTTCTTTTTTTCTTTTTGCTTAAAATTCATTTTTTCAAGCCGTTTCCATCTATTTTTTTTTTAACACACGTGGATTTATATTTATTTTCACAAACCATTTAAAAACCCTGAAAACATCCCAAAATCAAAATCAATCAAATAAATAACATCTAAACCAGACCCGGTTTTTCTTAGGAACGTTTAGAGAGAGAGAGAAAATCATTTTCAAATTTTATTTTTATTTAGATTGATTTTATTTATCTTTTTTAAAAATAAAATGATATGGTCATGGTTTTTTTTATAAAAATAAATTAAAATGGGTTTTAATTTAATATAAATAAATATCTTTTTTTCTTGCTGTGTTGCTTGCTAGTCGTGGCATGTTAGTGCGAGTACAACCGAAATGATGGTCAAATAAATAAATAATAGGATAGGTGGACTAGTTGACAACATGATATTATGATACTAAGGACAAGTGGGTTGGTTCGAGAATACTATCCTATTATTTATATTAAAATATAAATATTTTTTTATAAAACAAGTTAAGGTTTTGATCATTGAGTTATATTATAATATAAAGAACAAGTGGGCTGTAGCATTCAAAATCAACCTAAGATGTTGTTATCGAAGTTTCCAGAAACCAAGTCGGTCTAATGGAGCTGGCGATGCTCTTTTTTATTTTATTTTATTTTATTTTATTATATAAAATAACAGTTTTACAATCAAGTTGTTGGTATTGAAATATGAAATCTTATGTGGATTAAGGTCGGCACCTTTCGTTTCCTGATTAAAAAAATAAGGATGCACCTTCCTACGTTAACGATATAAAAAGCATAAAACTGTTAATTAAAAATGAAGTTAATTATAGCTTAGTCCTTATAGTTTAACGAGACAGCTAATTAACCCTTTTATTTTCTTAAATCAACATTTAGTTCCTGATTCTCAATCTATTCATACACCAGTCCTTTCATCAACTCCACTTTATTTTCTTAGAGAAATAAATCTAAAAAAAGCACGGTATTTAAAAGATGAAAGATCGAGTCCATATGATTAGTTCAGGAGATCCACGTGAGGTCACCAGGCAGCGGCTAATTTATTTATTTAAAAATAGAACGTGGCTGCTTGACCATGCTCGCCCGATCAAGATGATTGGACTTTGGAGCCCTCCCCTCCCCTCCCCATCTCTCTCTCTCTCTCTCTCTCTCTCTCTCTCTGCAACAAAATTGTTACAATCCAGTTTCAATTTCAAATTTCCTTGGCAGAGTTGCCACGCACACCCACATGAACACGTGCATGTGTCACTTAAAATTCCAAGGTTATTGAATTAAATATTCGTGGAAACCAAGGCTTTTAGAAATCACGATCGACACTGTCACAAATTGTTTCGTTTCCATTTTATTTCTTTCTCCTACTGGTTACGTAACTTTTACTGTGCGGTGACTTGGGTCCCTGTGGCTTGCTTAGACATTAGAATACCAGGAAGCTTGCGGGAAGATAGACGAGAGATATCTCTAACATGGGCTATGATTTTTGATTTTATGGTTTCGGTGTAAATTCTTAGTGTATAGGAGAGATAGCTGTTTCGACACTCAAATTTTTCGTCTCTCTCTCAATATTCCCCACCATTGATCTAGTTCAGTTCTGGCCTCATTTCCAGCGGTTGGATCTTACTTGAAAACCCTTGTTACATGATCAAATGGTGGCACAGTTGGTGCAAAATTGACCTCCTGTGTGGTCAGCGCATTTAGAAAGCTCCTGAGTTCCCATCAACATGTACGTGAAAGAATGGAATTAGGCATAAGACTTGCTAGTTACCTTTCCATAGTTAATGTCATTAGTGACAGAAAGGTTAGCATCTCCAGCCTCCACCTGCTTCTTAAATTCTGATTCGTGTGCAGCAGGTTGAGCACCGGAAAACACACCACCGGGAGCCATTAATTATTCCTGGTGTTACAATGCCACATTCAGGCAGCATTTGGAAAGCTACAATCACCACGTGTCCTTTTCTCAGGCCAAGAGACCTTAAGGCCCTAGCAAACCTCCTAGCTAGTGTCTCTAACAACCTCTGCAAATGTGTATGTCTTTCCTGTCACAGCCTGCACAAATGCTACCTTGTCAGCGTACAATTCAGCATTTTGGAGTCGGCGTATAATCTGTTTTGGCTTCTTAGAAATAAATAAAATTTTAGATTTGCACCAATAATTCTACTCTGTGATTCAGTCCACCCTCTTTTACTAAAAGGCTTTCTCCCATTCTCACCCAACTTCTTAACGGGAATAACCGCTCCTGCAAACCACAAATTTGGCGCTTCTCTCTCACTCCCAAAGCAAGAACAGTACAGTACATCAATGGTTGACAAAGATAACAATCACTTCAAGATGTTAATTTCAGAATTGGATCATTTCATTGCAAAAGCACAAGAAAAGAGTGTTCGTCCTTCAGGATAGAAATTGAAGCGTCAGTTACTGCAAGAAACAAACTTGACCAGGAAGCAAGGGACACGATTGATAAGGCAAGGCAGGGGCTGTATCAGAAGACGGATGAATTCAAGACAGAAGAAGATAGTCATGAGAATAAAGGGCTCACTGTTTCAATGCCGATTACAAGCAACTCCAAACTAAATTCCTTCTGATCCACAAGCAATGGCTGCAGACCACATAAGTTTAGTCTTCAAGGAGGCACTGAACAGCTGCTGAACACTGCTCTTGGCATTTCAGAGGATACATTGCTACTGACAGTGGTGATCAGTGGTAACACTGCTGGAGACCAAGATCAGGGGTACGTACGTGTCATGTTTTTCACACTATTGAGACCCTATTTGCTCTTAAATGATGATTGCTTACCTTGAATTATATTAAAGATCATAATATTCTGTGTCTTTTCTATGTTTCCAGCAATACTTACTCGGTGTTATTGCTGATGGTGATCTTACTGATCGAGACACCATTAGGAGGTGCACGATGTCAGATGGGACAGAAAGGCAGCTTACAATGGAGTTTCAAGAGGCGAAGAATGCGAAAGAAGTTGTTTTTCTTCATCTTGCTGGGGCTTCTTTGATCTCATTATCATGGACGAGCAAATGCCTATCATGGCTATAATTCAGGTATATGATTTTTTACCAGCTTCAACTTATTAATGTTTTTTAAAACCCCATCCTCATTATGATCATAATATATGATAGTTATTATGAACCACTAACTTGGTAGAGTGAAAAGGAAACAACTGCCAGTCTGCAAAATATGAACTTGATCTTGATGAAACACATAGGAACTCAATGCAATTGAAAGTTGATCCATTTTGGTCTAGTCTTGAAGCATGAAATTGTAAATTTCGTTGCCTGAATAAAAACTTCAACTTCCAGTTAATATATTTTATATGATATTTAATTCAGTTCCTGATCATATATATGTCAGGCAACACAGCTGTTACGTAAGATGGGTGTTAAGAGTCAGATTGTAGGTGTCACTTCCGAGTCTGACCGACAGGCTTTCTTCGACGCTGGCGCCGACGAATGCCTTGAAAATCCACTGGATACTGAATAGATCACTGCATTCCTTCCTAATTCCATAAGTAAAGAAGGGCTGGTGCATCGCAAGCTTGAGTGTATCTGGGTCTCCTTGGTCCGTGCTCGTTTTTTTCCCTTTGTCCCTTGATGTAGAGATGAACTCCATGTATAAAGTTTCTGACTGCATTGTTATTCTAAAAGAGAAAATAAATGTAAGAAGTAATAATCGCAGTGCTTCAAGTTGAAATTGTTTGTAAATGAGTCTGCTTTCCATCGTTCCAACACCATGTTAGAGAATAATATAAATCATAACTTATAATCTAAACTGGATTAAAAGTTATGATCTCTTTTTGGATGAAACTCTAACCCATAGGTTCATAAATAAGTCTACTAGGCTTTTTGCATGATCGATTGATGAGAAATCTCAATTTCATTCGGACCCGCCTACATCATGAACTAAACAAGTCGAATAACCAAATTATCTTAAGAGCCTTAGCTTGCAAATGAGTACATCAGATGTAAAATGACTACAGATTTGGTTGCTAAACTCTAACAATTAACCAATAAAAGAACAATATATAAGAAGGGAGCAATTGTACCCTTTTCCTTTCCTTGTGACCAAGAACTCTACGCTGTTAGATTTGCCTCAAGAACTCTACCCTGTATTCAGTCCAGCCTTTTTATATAAAGGCTCTCTACCATTATCACCCAACTTCCTAACAGAAATAACTGCTCTTGCAAACCACATATTTGGCGCTTCTCTCTCGCAGAATACTCATTCATCTCTCTCTCTCTCTCTCTCTCTCTCTCAAAGAAAGAACGGCACAGTACATCTATGGCTGACAAAGGTAACAATCAGATTGTGCTTGAAAGTAAGATGCTATTTTCAGAATTGGGTTATTTCACTGCAACAGCACAAGAAAAGAGGGATCGCTTCTCCGAAGAAATCATTGCTGCCATGTCCCTCAAGATAGAAATTGAAGCATTAGTTAATGCAAGAAACAATCTTGATCAAGCAGCAAGGGCCAAGATTGATAAAGCAAGGCAGTGGCTGAATCAGAAGACGGATGAAGTCAAGACAGAAGAAGATAGTCATGAGAATAAAGGGTTCAATATTACAAGGCCGATTTCAAGCAACTCCAAGCTGAATTTCTTTCAAGGAGGTACTGAACAGCTGGTGAATACTGCTTTTGGCATTTCAGAGGATACATTGCCTGGTTCTTGGAATCCCATGCCTGAGGAAATTGAGCGAGTCAAGGCATCTGTACGTGAAGGCTTGGAAAAGGCCAGGTAGTTCCTCGTATTTCTTGAATCTTGTGAAATCTTGTATGTTTTTAACAGGGAAATAATTAATTTTCATAAAAAATAACAGGGAACGTTCATTCGTTTTTAAAGAAGCCCTCTCTGACATGGCTAAGTTCTTCCCAAAAAGTAAATCCATGAAAAAAGAAGACAATAGGAATGTATTTGGTCATTCTGGGAAACAAGCTCTGCCTAGCAAGAAGCGAGAAGGTGGAGATGCAGAGGAGTATGTGTTGAGATTTTTACTATCTCTTCTTTTGATATTATTTTTCTTCTTCTTCTTCTGTTTCTTTTTGCCAGAGTAGTAATGTCTTTCACTCCCCCTCCCCTTTCAGAAGCACGAAGACTTTTATTCATTCATCAATGGCCGATGAAGATTACACTCCAATTGATCCACAAATTAAGAATCTAGTTAAGAAAGTAGATGAATGCATTGCAAAGTTAGATCAAAAGAGGCAGGTTTTACAGGAGGCAATTGAGTCAGACATCGAAGCAGTCAAGAAAGATCAAAGGGAAACCAGGGAACTAAGGTTGACTCTTGCTCACGAATCTGGTGATACAAGCAGCAACATTGAAGCTGCAAGCCGGAATATTGCTAACGTGAAGCAATGGCTGGATCAGAAGGCACTGATCAGTGGTGACACTGACACTACTGGAGACCAGGATCAGGGGTATGTGTATTATCTCTTAAACAATGACACTACCTTGAATTATATTAAAGATTATAATATTCTTTGTCTTTTCTATGTTTCCAGCGATATTTACTCTGTGCTTATTGTTCATGATGATCGTAATACTCGAGACACCATTTGGAATTACGCGATGGCAGTTGGGACTGAAAAGCAGTTTACAATGGAATTTCAAGAGGCTAAGAATGGGAAAGAAGCTGTTTATCTTCATCTTGCCGGGGCTTCTTTTGATCTCATTGTTATGAACGATCAAATGCCCATCATGACTGGAATCCAGGTATTTATCATAATATAGTGATAGTTTTTAAGAATCACGAGCTTGGTGAAATAATTGTCAGTCTGCAAAATCTGAACTTGATCCTGATGAAATACATAGACATTCAGGTATACTTTGATAAAATTGGAAGAAGATACGTTCTTGTTTATTCTGACAACTCATGATATAGTGATAGTTTTTAAGAATCACAAACTTGGTATAGGAGCTCAATGAATATATGATATCTACATCTGTTGCTGATCAAATACATATACATACATATATATATACACACATATATGTCAGGCAACACAGCTGTTACGCAAGATGGGTGTTAAGAGTCAGATTATAGGTTTAACTTCGAAGTCTGGCCGACAAGCTTTCATCGACGCTGGCGCCGACGAATGCCATGAAAACCCACAGGATACTGCATTCCTTCCTAATTCCAACAAGTAGAGAAGGGCTGGTGCATCACAAGCGTGAGAGTATCTGGGTCTCCTTAATCTGTGTTTTCGTTTTTCTCTCTCTGTCCCTTGATGTAGAGATGAACTCTATGGATGATGTTTTTTAAGAAATTGTTAGTACTTGTTTGTTCTGATGTTGATCATTCAGCTTCTTTGTTTTGGTTGATTTTTGTACTCCAAATCTCAAATCTATTGTCTCACATTTGCCAATATCTGTTTTTATGTTCTAAAGATGATGCTGTCGTGCGCTTCTTTCCATGAATGATGATCATGGTGACTAAATTACTTTGCTAGTTCTACCTATAGAATCGAAAATGATTAATTCATGCTGACTACTTTTTTTTTCTTCTTTTCTTTGGCTACCTACTTAAAAGATGGTGAACTTTGAAACTTCGCCTGGTTAACCCACCGGGCTCAACTCGATTAAAAACCATTGCTAAGAAATTCCCATGGTGTTTTTATGCAGCCATTGAAGAGAGCTAACCAAGATTGTCAATTCCTTAGAACAAAATTTTAATTCAAATTCAAAAATAAAATTATTTAAAATTATGTAATTTAAAATTTAAATATAAGTAAAAAAATTAAGAATTGAAATGATGATATATTGGATCAACCGGTATATCGATCAATTTGATGAGTCCAAAGATAACGTGAAAATTAGTAAAAATATAGTTTAACTATAAATATCAAGTTGATATCTTAAAAAAATATTGAAATGATGATATATTGGATCAACTTTCAAATGTGTGACCTAGATTATATGACCATGATAACCTTAAATAAAACAAATTATAAAGTTCAATTTCTAATAAACTTGTTGGTGAATAATGAAATTGAGAAAAAAAATGATATAAAAAAACACAATAAAATAATTTTTCTGAGCAAAATTATGAGTTTAAATAACATTACGAGAATGTCATCATCAATCTCGCAAAATCGTTATATTCTCTAATTGTTTTGAAATTTTAATCTAATATATATAAATATGTCAATATACTTATTGTAAATTTTCATCTCAATCTAATGATTAGATTAAGAAATATGATCGCAAAGTCATTATATTCTCTAATTACTCTAAAATTTTAACCTAATATATATATATATATGTCAATATACTCATTGTAAATTTTCATTTCAATCTAACGATTAGATTAAGAAATATGATCGCAAAGTTATTATTTTCTCTGATTACTCTGAAATTTTAATCTAATATATATAAATTTTCATCCCAATCTAAATTCATTATTATTATTATTATTATTATTATATTGGAAATTATTCTAAGATATATTTTTCCCCTCGCGGCTTAGCACAAATAAATAGTAAATTCAAGATTTTGTACCTCTCGAGGAATTGCTTCCGCAGTGGCTTTCAGTGATGATTGACAGCTCTTCTATGGAAATTTTCGTGGTCTCGTTGTATAGCTGCAGGAACACATCCATTCCACTCCTATAATAAAACTGAAAGGAGTGCGGAGAATCAGAAAGTGGGGTGAGAAGAGATAGGGAAATGAGTCTTTTAGAAATTATATTGTTATGAGCCTTGCTGCCTCTTCAGAAAAAAATGCTTATTTATGTTCTTCAGCTTCATTGATGATCTGCTGTGCATCTACACGTACTTCTCTCAATTCTCATTGTCCACATACAAGCATGAGGAGAATACATATCCATAATCTTCAACTTCTTAACAAGCTTTTGTGAGCTTCTCTCTCATAGAATTCTCGTTCAGCTCTCTCTCTCAAAGAAAGCACAGTGCACAGTACATCTATGGCTAACAAAGATAACACTCAAATGGATCTTGAAAGTAAGATGCTATTTTCAGAATTGGATCATTTCATTGCAAAATCACAAGAAAAGAGTGATGGCGACTCCAAAGAAATCATCGCTGCCAAGTCCTTCAAGATAGAAATTGAAGCATCAATTATAGCAAGAAGCAATCTTGATCAAGAAGTAAGGTCTAAGATTGGTAAAGCAAGGCAGTGGCTGAATCAGAAGATGGATGGCCTCAAGACAGAAGAAGATGGCCATGAGAATAAACGGCCGATTTCAAGCAATTCCATTCTTACAAGAAGCAGCTCTCCAGTATCCAGTGGAGAAGCGCTGAATTTCTTTCAGATCTTGCCTTGTGATCCTAAAGAAATGGCCGCAGACCACCACATGTATTGTCTTCGAGGATGCTTTGAGCAACTGATGAATATTCTTCTTGTCGTATCTGCTGAAATTGAGAGAATCAAGGCCTGTGTAAGTGCAGGCTTGGAAAAGACCAGGTAGCTCTTTGGATTTCTTGAATCTTGTACATTATTGTGTATTTCTAATAGTGAAATAACTTAGTTGCATAAAAAATAGCAGGGAAAGTTCATTCGTTTCAAAAGTGGTCTTATCCGAAGCGGACGAGTTTTCCCCAAAGACAACTGATATTGATGAATCCAACAAAGAAGACGACAGGAATGCATCTGATCATCCTGAGGAACAAGGAAATGAACACGATTTGCCTGGTAAGACGCGAGATGGTGGATATGCAGATGCAGAAGAAGACAATGGAAATGCATCTGATCATCCTGGGGAACAAGGAAATGAACACGCTTTGCCTGGTAAGGTGCAAGATGGCGGAGATGCAGAAGAAGACGACAGGAATAAATCTGATCATCCTGAGGAACAAGGAAATGAACAAGATTTGCCTGGTAAGACGCAAGATGGCGGAGATGCAGAAGAAGACGACAGGAATGCATCTGATCATCCTAGGGAACAAGGAAATGAACACGATTTGCCTGGCAAGACGCGAGATGGTGGATATGCAGAAGAAGACAATGGAAATGCGTCTGATCATCCTGGGGAACAAGGAAATGAACATGCTTTGCCTGGTAAGGTGCAAGATGGCGGAGATGCAGAAGAAGACGACAGGAATAAATCTGATCATCCTGAGGAACAAGGAAATGAACAAGATTTGCCTGGTAAGACGCAAGATGGTGAAGATGCAGAAGACGACGACAGGAATGCATCTGATCATCCTGGGGAACAAGGAAATGAACACGATTTGCCTGGCAAGACGCGAGATGGTGGATATGCAGAAGAAGACAATGGAAATGCGTCTGATCATCCTGGGGAACAAGGAAATGAACATGATTTGCCTGGTAAGGTGCAAGATGGCGGAGATGCAGAAGAAGACGACAGGAATAAATCTGATCATCCTGAGGAACAAGGAAATGAACAAGATTTGCCTGGTAAGACGCAAGATGGTGGAGATGCAGAAGAAGACGACAGGAATGCATCTGATCATCCTGAGGAACAAGGACATGAACACGATTTGCCTAGTAAAGCGCCAGGTGGTGGAGATGCAGAAGAGTACGCGTTAAAATGTTTATCTTTGGTTGACAGTAGAAATGTCTATCTCATCCCCTCTCTATCTCTCAGAATCACGAACCCAGTAATTCCTTTATCAATGGCTGACGAAGATAACACTCAAAGTGAACGAGAAACTCAGAATCTTTTGAAGAAACTCGATGAGTGCATTACAAAGATTGATCAAAAGAGGCAGGTTTTACAGGACGCAATTGAGTCAGAAATCGAAGCAGTCAAGAAAGATCAAAAGGAAACCAGGGAAATAAGGTCGACTCTTGTTCACGAACCTGGTGATACGAGCAGCAATCTTGAAGCTGGAAGCCGGGAGATTGCTAGTGTGAATCAATGGCTGAATGAGAAGTCACTGATCGGTGGTGACGCTACTGGAGACCAAGATCAGGGGTATGTGTATTTTCTCTTAGATATTGATCGTTTACATTGAATTACATTAAAAATCATAATATTTTCTTCCCATGTTTCCAGCAATACTTACTCTGTGCTTATCGTTGATGATGATCGTAATGCTCGAGACGCCATTCAGAGATACGCGATTCGAATTGGGGCACAGAAGCATTGTACAATGGAATTTCAAGAAGCGAAGAATGGGAAAGAAGCTGTTTATCTTCATCTTGCCGGGGCTTCATTTGATCTCATTGTTATGGACGATCATATGCCCATCATGACTGGAATCCAGGTATATATCCATCATTGTTATTAACAATCACATGCATATCTCTTGTAATAGCCTGAAATAACTAGGATTTTTTACACCATAAAATACGTCCAGTGATCAGTTTTTTGAATCCAAATAAAGAAATAACTGTCAGAATGCGAAATCTGAACTTGAACTGCCAGTTAATGTCGTGATATACATTACATATGAAATTTACATCTGCTCCTGATCATATATATTCGTCAGGCAACACAGCTGCTACGTAAGATGGGTGTTAAGAGTCAGATTGTCGGTGTCACCTCTGAGCCTGACCACCAAGCTTTCATCGACGCTGGCTTCAACTCCTGCGTTCGAAAGCCACGGAGTATTGCATAGATCACTGCATTCCTCCCTAATTCCAACAAGCGACGAAGGACTGCCGGATCACCAGCTCCAGAGTTTCTGGAGGCCAGAATTGTCAGTAGTACTTGTTTTAACGTTTTTGTTCTGATGTTATAACAACAGTAAGAAAGTTCATGGTTTTTATTTTTGGCTTATGACGAGAATCATTTACGAGCTCCTCTTCTTAATTTTTATTTTAAAATCATATCTGTTATCATAAATTAAAAATACTATTTTTTAAAATTTAATGAATAAATATTAAAAAAGATATATACGAATAAACAACGAGGCATTACTAATCTGTTCAACAGCAGGCTTTCATGGAAGCAGGTCTAGACGGCTGCTTTCAAAAGCCTACGACTTATTTTATTTTATTTGAAACAAAATCATATAACATTAATTTAGTTAATCTTTAATTTATTTTCAAAATTAATTTTTATTTATTTTATATGACATTATTGTACTCTTAAACAAACGCCCAAACTTGGTTGTTGCTTAATTCTATGATCATATTTTTTTTTTATTGTATTAGTAAATAAGAGATATTTTAAAAAAAATAACGATTTTAAACTCAGATGAGTTCATCATCAAGATCACTGGCTAGAAAACTAAGTCATTGATATAAACAACGAGGAGGGATCCGCCAATAGGTCAATGTTACTTTCTGTCTTCTCTTTGGCTCATAATTTCTTAGTAACAGCTATGCTATGATCGGATTAGTGTTTTGATCTAAATATTTTTTTCTTCAATTTCAATTTTAATCTCTTTAAAAGAAAATCTAAATATATTTATTATATAGTAGCAAGCTGGCAACCAACACCTCCCCGCATGTGAAAGAACCCTTTTTCCTTAACAGAAATAACTGCTCTTCATTTGGCGCTCTCTGGAAACTCACCAATTCGGCCCCTCTCTCCCATAAGCAAGAAAAGCAAGAAACATACATCAATGGATGGCACATATCAAACCCTGATTGATCGTGAGATCTCTTGCATACTTGAGCGGCTGAGTCTTTGCCTCGGAAACTTCAGTCAGAGGATGAATGAATCTCCCGAGGCACGCAGGGAAGTAATCCAGATAATAAGGGAAGGAGCTAGCAAAACCTCCCAAGAAAGCTCAACCCATATGTCAATGGCTGACGAAAACTCTCATGTTTATTACAGCCTCGAGAGTACCGTTGCAGAGCTGAACGATTACATTACTGAAACTGGTCGGAAAATGATCGCGGCTGCCAATGTGTTCACGGAAGGAATGGAAGAACTGAAGAAAAACCGAGAAGAATCCTTAAAGCTATTCAGTTATTTAGTGATCAATATGAGGGGCATTGGTCGTGGAATAAGCCTTCTTGAAGCACGCAAAAAGACTGCTTATGTGAATCGATGGCTGAAAGAAAGGACCGACGAACATAGTGCTACAGGGTCCGATCAATCTGCTGCTCCTGGAAGGGAGCAGGATGTGCTCGGTACAGAGGGGTAGGTGTTGTAATATTTAACATGCTTTTGCTTAGTCCAAGAAACCCGCATTAAATTCCAATATTGCTAGCTACTATATATATATAGTCTTAGTCTTGGATCATATCGTGGGCTCTCTTCAGATATGGATCGTTTTAAAGTCTTGAAATTAATTCTAAGAATTGATATCCATTTTCATCATGTCCACAGAAGCCGAAAAGAGCAGGAACAGGGGCGCGAAGAAGTCAGGAGCAGCTCAGAGGATTCAAGTTCAACCGCGACCGACAAGTTCTCTGTGCTTCTTGTTAACAACAACAAATGGAAAGCAAATGTATGCAAAGTCAAAGATCTGCAAAATACCAGAAATCATGCAAATGCAGAGTCAATGTGAACAGAATCATGGGACAGTACAAGGGCAAAGGATTCACAGCACAACAAAGGAAACATGGACTTACAAAGGCAACAATATCTACAGGAATTATGACTCATGAAATACAGAATAATAATGCAGAAAGGAAAGGAAATAACAGCAGGAATACCTCTAACGGATATATTTTTATATCCTCAAATCTAGTTTCTTTCCTATCATGTATTAGTCTATAAAAAGATGTTTTGATGTAATTTTATATATATCCTCAAATCTAGTTTCTTTCCTATCATGTATTAGTCTATAAAAGATGTTTTGATGTAATTTTATATATACTGGAAATATATACATTATTTCCACAAGTAATCGCTGTCATCTTCCCAATTAATCAAACTTTCCTCTTGGTATCAGAGCAGGAACGATCCTGCCCACACTCTTTTCACAAAACCAGCCATGACTTCACTATCCCTGAATGTTGGCAACTTTATCACACTCAAACTCACACAGCCAAATTACCCATTGTGGAGAGAACAAGTCCTTGGGCTAGCAGAAAGCCAAGATCTGGTTGATCACCTCACCACAGATATTCCAATCCCAGCAAAATACACCACAACAGACACAACCAACTCAGAAACAGGAAGGTCTACACCACAACTGTCACAGGAATTTGTTACTTGGCAGAAATCTGATCGTCTTCTTAGAGGTTGGATTATTGGGACCCTCTCTGAAGAAGCACTAGGCCTGGTCATTGGCTTAGACATCTGCTCTCACGAGTATGGGAAGCATTGAAAGATGCATATGCACAAGACTCTCAAGAAAGAGAGTTTACGTTAAGACAACAATTGATCTACCTCGAAAAGAAGATCACGGAACTATTAGAGATCACATCCACACTTTCAAGAACTCATGTGATGACCTTGCTGGTATAGGGAAACCCCTACCAGACAAAGAGAAGGTCTTACGCCTTCTAACAAGCCCGGGACCACAATATGAAACATTCACTACAACAATGCTGAAGCCACCAAGACCTACATACACGTAACTCATTTCTCAACTACAAAATCTTGATCAACGTCGAAGCTGGTTCTCAAGTCAAGCGAAACACCTTTGTCTCAACTTACCCCACATCTAGCCTTCTATGGACAACAACAGAGGCAATCTTACAACACTGGAACAAGAAATCGCAGCAACACATTTACCTCTACGGGACGTGGTTTTCAAGCACAACAGTACGAAATCATCATCGAATTATTCAAATAATCTAACATCTTCTACACAACGAACGACGACCACCACCACCGGGAACGTCGCATGACAATGCAGAACGAGAGCAATATCGCAATGAAACATGTCAGTATTGCGGGAAAATAGGCCACACTCGCCAAGATATCGTTGGTGGATTCCAAAGAGACCAACTCAAAATGATGATATTCCACAAGCTCTAGCTGCACTTACCTTAGACAACTCGATCCACTGAACCGAGTGGACAGCAGATACAGTGAGCCTCCAATCACATGACAGGAGAACCGGGTATGTTAACTAATATACATAAATACTCGGGATATGATGTTGTTATAATTGGGGATGGTTCCTCAATACCTATAACAGTACAGGAACTTCTTCAATCAAACAAAAAATACAGAAGCTGCAACTTTATGATGTTCTTTTAGTTCCGTAACTAGAAAAGAATTTACTATCTGTTAGTCAATTGACCTCTCAATATCCTGTCAATTGTGATTTTTCCGATGTTAATTTTTGTATAAAGGATCGGAAACAGGATGCCCTCCGATAACGAGGAACCAAGAAGGGTGACTCGTATACTTTATCAAACACACCACAAGCTCATTTTTCCCATCGATTCGAACCGGTGATGCAGAACTTTGGCACCAACGAGTGGGACATCCTCAAAAATCAGTCGTTCCTTTGCTACAAAAGAAAGGTTTTATCAATGTTATTGGCTCTTTAAAAACAACACAACTATGTGATAGTTGTCAATTAGGAAAATTAAGTAAACTACATTTTTCTTCTTCAGAACATTCAAGTTTAGACATTTTTGATAAAATACATTGTGATTTGTGGGGCCTGCTCGGCTTTATCTCTTGAGAAATTTAAATTTTATGCATGCTTAGTTGATGACTTTTCAAAGTATACTTGGCTCATACCTCTACGACACAAATCGAGTTTTATACTGCCTATCAAGCATTCGAAAAATATGTTGACAGAGCGGTTCAATAAGAAGATAAAAATCTTCCATTCTGATGGAGGAGGTGAGTTTGTTAACTCTAGATTATCAGCACACTTTCTTGCAACAGGTATTCTTCATCAAATCTCCTGTCCCTATACTCCAGAACAAATAGGAGTAGTTGAGAGAAGACACGGAATAATTCGTGAATTAGGTATGACAATGTTATTTCACAGTCATACACCCCTTTATTTATGGCTCGAAGCTTTCACCACAGCAGTATTTTTAATTAATCGATTACCATCTTCGACTCTTAAGTTTGATACTCTATACTTCATGCTCGCACAAGACACAACCGAATTATACATCTCTTCGAGTGTTTGGCTCAAAATGCTTTCAGTATACATGGAACACAAAACTTCATAAGTTTGATCCAAAAACAATTTTGTGTGTATTTGTGGGTTATAGTGACAAATATAAGGGATATAAATGTTTTCATCCTCAAAGTCGCAAGTTTTTTCTATCAAGGCATGTTGTTTTTGATGAATTAGTGTTCCCATTCAAAACTCATTCTACACATTCAAATACATTACATGTTCAAAATATATTTAATTCACGGGTTCCGACCATTTCTAATGTTTCTCATCAAGATACTACCATGCATGAATCCAACCGCATACCACTTCCTATAGAAGTTAGTCATACTAGTGAGCCTACACAAACACCATCAATTGTAAGTACCCCCAACTTGAGCCAAATGAACCCATTCCTTCTTCCACGAGACACTCCTCCGGTTCTTGAATGCATGGATACTCTATTTCTTGACACACCAACTGAAATTCTACACACGGATGTCCTCGCACCAAATCCTCTCGATATATCACCTCATTGAAATACAACCCACAGTTGAACCTTATAACCCTATAACCACAGCAGAGCCTCATCACCCTATTTTACCTACTGAAATACAACCCACAGCAGAAACTCATCACCCTATGATAACTAGATCAATGCGTGGAGTTGTGAAACCAAATCCTAAATATGCCTTGACAATGACCCTATCCCCACAATCCCGTGTGAA
Organism: Salix exigua; assembly: GCA_032356905.1. NCBI lineage: Eukaryota > Viridiplantae > Streptophyta > Magnoliopsida > Malpighiales > Salicaceae > Salix > Salix exigua. The sequence goes on from CM063590.1 coordinate 13,299,328, forward strand.
CCAAAAAGCATTAAGGCGAGCATTATTACATCCAGGATGGAAAGCGGCTATGGAAGAAGAGCTAATGACCCTTCATCAAAATGAAACATGGAAATTAGTTCCACGCACTCTTGATATGCATATAATTGGTTCTAAATGGGTATTTAAATCAAAACTTAAACCAGATGGCACCTTAGATAGACTTAAAGCATGATTAGTTGCTAAAGGATATCATCAAGTTGATGGTATAGATTATACGAAACATTCTCTCCGAGTGGTAAAACCAGGTACAATTCGTATGATTCTTACAATTGCTCTTGTAAAGCATCGGCTCTGTTCAGTCAACTTGACGTGAAAAATGCATTCTTGCACGGAACATTAAAGGGGATATATATATGACTCAACCTCTAGGTATGGTTGATCAAAAAAATCCTCTACATGTGTGTAAATTACAGCGAGCCTTATATGGGCGTAAACAAGCGCCACACGCTTGGTACAGGCTTAGTACATTTCTCCTCTCATATGGGTTCTTCTGCAGTTTAGTTGATCCTTCCTTATTTATTTTACATATTGACAATGATAATAGCTTAGTCCTGTTACTTTATGTTGATGATATGCTTCTAACGAGCTCTTCTATACAACTAGTAAACTCATTCATACAGAGTTTTGGGTCGAGAATTCTCCATGAAAGACTTGGGACAAATACACCATTTTTAGGCATTGAAGTCCGTCCAACTACAGATGGCCTGCACTTGTCTCAATCACACTATGCTCTTACCATACTTGATCGTTCCAACATGCTTGATTGTAAGCCCATGGTTACGCCTCCGGACACGAAGTTTACGAGTAGCCATTGATGCCCCTCAATCGTAGACCCAAGTCATTATCGCGAGCATTGTTGGTGCTCTTCAATATCTCACTCTCACAAGACCGGATCTCTCTTATAGTGTCAACTATGTTGCTCAATTCATGCACAATCCTACCATTGCTCACTTGGAAGTTGGTTCAGCGCATACTTCGATATCTAAAGGGAACAATAAACATAGGTTTGCACCTCTCCTCCACTACAAACTTTGCTTTACACGCCTTCTCTGATGCTAATTGGGCTGGTTGCCCTACAACTCGAAGATCAACAACTGGTTATTGTACATTTCTTGGTTCCAATCTCATTTCCTGGTGTGCAAAAAAACAACACACCATCTCTCGATTTAGCACAGAAGCTGAGTATCGAGCTATGGCAAACACAGCAGCTGAACTTACATGACTCTCATTCATCCTTCAAGACTGCGTGTTTCTCTATCCACTACACTGCCTCTCTCTGTGATAATCTCGATGCCTTATACATGACAGATCAACCCGAGTATTTCATGCTCGAAGTAAACACATAGAGCTGGACTACCATTTTGTCCGAGAACGAGTTGCCCTTGGGTCACTAATCACCAAGCATGTATCTTCAATTGATCAAATAGTCGATATCTTCACCAAGCCGATCACCAAGGCTGCCCTTGCCTCTTTCTTGACCAAAGCTGTGCCTCCAACCCGGCTCGGTTTGCGGGAGGATGTTAACAACAACAAATGGAAAGCCAATGAATGCAGAGTCAATGATCCGCAAAATACCGTAAATCATGCAAATGCAGAGTTAATGGGAACAAAATCAGGGGACACTACACGTGCAAAGGATTCACAGCACAACAAAGGAAACATGGACTTACAAAGGCAACAATATCTACAGGAATTATGACTCATGAAATACAGAATAATAATGCAGAAAGGACAGGAAATAACAGCAGGAATACCTCGAACGGATATATTTTTATATCCTCAAATCTAGTTTCTTTCCTATCATGTATGAGTCTATAAAATGATGTTTTGTTGTCATTTTATATATATCCTCAAATCTAGTTTCTTTCCTATCATGTATTAGTCTATAAAAGATGTTTTGATGTAATTTTATATATACGGGAAATATATACATTATTTCTACAAGCAATCCCTGTCATCTTCCCAACTATTCAAACTTTCCTCTCTTCTCGTGGAATATGACACTTTAGATCGCTTGTTCAACAACACGCAGATAATCGAGTTTGGAAGGGAATATAATCTTGGGATGGAAGTCAAAGTGGTCAAAAGTGGAGAAAAAGCTATTCTTCTTCATAGTCAAGGGCTTCTTTTGACCTCATTCTTATGGATATGGATATGCCTGCTCATCTAACTAGCGGGTACCAGGTATAAATCTCGAAGAATTCTGTAAAATCGTCATATAATTAGAAAAGCCACGAAAATATGATACAGCTTGTTAGTTAAAATTAAGGGCATGCAGCGACTGTAGGTATGAGAGTGTCGCTGCGAAATATTCAGCAGCTGCAGAAACTTTTCTGTGTTCATTCAGATCATAATTTTCTCGAAGAATTCTATAAAACCATCACATCAACATGCATGCTCTTTTTAATTATTGACATCCACTTCTTCAACCATAATTTTCTGATAGGCGACAATACAGCTGCGAAGCTTATTTGGCGTGAAGAGTAACATTGTTGGTCTCACTTATACGACAGAGTCCGAGGAAATAACTGAGCTCGTTCGAGCAGGCCACCTTAATGGCTGTATTGGAAAGCCACTGAGTGATGAAAAGATTGACTCGCTCATTCCACTTCAAAAGGCAATAAACTGGCCCACAGCAGGAAGACAGAGGAGTGCTCGATCCCTGAACTTTATGATTTGAGCTTTGTGTGTGCTAGCTATTAGATACTGTATCAGAATCTTGCTACCGGAAAACTTCTAGTTCCAGTTTTGAATTTCACATTGGGATTTGAAGAAGGAAACATGGGAGAATGTGGCATCTGTAGTTGAAAACGATACTGGTGATCGTAACCTAAAAATTCAAAAATGTCTTAAGAAACTTAAACCAGGAATGATGTTGTTTTGGATAAAAACATTTTAAAAAATAATCCTCGGGGTTAGACCTAATTAGATCTTTGACTTGATTAACTAAATTTTGAGTTGACCCGAATCGTCTAAACTAAAGAGGTAGAAACAAATTTAGTCTAGGTCAATTTTTGATCAAGCAATAATCAAATCAACTGTTATGTGGGAAAAGGTCTAGCCCACTAGACAACACAGAAATGAGAGGCAAAGAGATAGATGCTATTAAAAAATAATTTTAAGATATTTTCCAAACTATTTGTTTTTATTACTCGATTATTTTGATTTTTTAGGGTGCATGTGATTTTCTAGTTTTTTTAACGAATTTATTAGAAAGGATGTAAATTTGAATAAGTGATAGTTAAACCATTAAAATCTGAAAACAATAAAAATAATTCGACTATTGAATGTTATATCAATATATATATATATATATTATTGTGGATTGTAATTGTATAATTATCATTTTACTCTTTCATGCGTTAATATAATTCTTGGTTTTGGGGGTATTTTTGACTTTTTATTTGTGAAACCAGAATAAATTTTATTAATTTGAATGATGTTCTTAAGTAGAACAAAACAGGGTCATGGCTCAGGGTTTGTACGGAGCTGACCTCAAATTTGGACGATGATCATTACAGCCTTGTTTCTCCTGGGCTCGTATCATCATCTTTTAATGGGCCTTAACAACATAATACTATTGGACCCTAGTCCATATCTAACTTCCAGCACTTGCCATCATTTTCTAGCTTCTCCCTAGCACTCATCTTCTCGATAGTGAAATCCAAATACGTTGTTCTAGTCTCTGCCTGCTGAACAGGTAATCTCTGCTATCAATTCTTTTTATAAATTAACTATTAATTTGGTTCTATTAGATCGCTTTGACTGTTAATTTTGGTAGTTCTAGGTTCATATATTTTATATCTATCGGTTCCGAATTCGGCTTGAATACATGATTTGGCTCTGCTTTGAGGGAATTCATGAACTTTTTTTTTTTTTAATTCTGTGCGTGTTTGATTTGAAAGTTAGGTTTCTTAGGAAGATGGGGTTTATCATGGAATTTGCTGAGAATTTGGTTCTGAGGTTAATGGAGGATCCAAAGGAGAGAGACAGGAAGTTCAGGGAGCGTGTGTATGCAGTTAAGGATCGATGCGAAAAGACCAAGGAAATGTGGAGCTATCCTCTTCGCCCTTATGGGTTTTGGACATTTGAGCGCCACAATGCGCAGCTTGCTTGGGATGCCAAGATTAGCCAGGTTCCTGGTAGGAGGGACCCCTATGATGACCTCCTTCAAGATAGCTATGGCTTCCCCAAGTGAATGAATTCACTTAAGGTTTGTTTTTCCAGTTGAGTTTAAATAATCGGTGCTAAGTTGATATTTGTGGGGTGAGGAGCATGTCATGCTGAATTATTGATTGAGGGTGTTGTGGTATTTTTGTTGTGTTGGTTCTGTGTTCCAATGTTTTCCTGCATTCATGTGGCTTCAAGTGTTTTATTAAATTACCTGGTCTTTGCAAAGTATATGATCCTGCAACGATAGGCTTTTTATTCCGAGGGTATGGAATATAAGGTGATTTTCATTATACTCTTATCTTAGAAGATCTGCAATTTGAGATTAATTGCCACTTGAACTCAATCGAAGAAGCTTGTTGCTCTCTGGAACGATTAACTTCTGTAACTCTTGATAAATATATCACTTGCTTTGATAATGAGAATATGAGGTTTGCTTGGAGGGGAAATGATGGCTTAGCTATTGAAAATGTAAGAAAATGCAGTTATATTTTAATCTCATGATGGATATGATCGCGTAAAACTATATATATTCCTTCATTTGATCTCATTACTTGCATGCATATGCTTTTTATCTCTATTTGTTAGAAGTGATAAACTTCATATTGATTCTAATATTGCAATGAGCTGTTTGACTTCTTTTTTAATTGCTTCTTTGCCTTTTGAGGATTGTAACCAACAATTCAAATATAACCAATGTTTACTAAGGCATTTAGCTTCATACTTTTAGCTGTGAGTAACCATACTGCTTGCTCGGAGTGGAGTTTGTTTGTGGGGAGTACTAGTCTATAATGCAATTCTTGTTCTTAGGTTTTTGTATAGTTTGAATATTTTTATGAGATTTGGGATGAAGCAGCATAGATTGTGTTGGAACCTTCAAACTGATTTAGTTGTTTATGGGAAAGGTGCTCGTAGTGTACGAAGCTATTCATCATTTGGTGTTTTCCATATCAAATAAAAGTTGTTTTTTCTATACTCCTAATTATGTATGGTGCGACTTTATCCAAAGCTTCATCTTCTGGGTTAGTGCATAGACCTTGTCAAAGTGAAACCTAATTTATCATCATATCAAGATGTATGTGGAAGCATATTTTATTTGACTCTCGTGGAGTTTTTTTTTTTTTTTTTAAATCCAAGTCTAATAGAACTATAACTGACTTGTTTGATCATGCGATCAGTACTCATCAATTTTGTCCCATTGATGCAGAAAGCTCAGTTTCATTAGCAGACTGGCAAGAAGGTTTCTTAAAGGAACGAGTGCGGAGATTGATGTTTAAGCTTTTTTTCTTTTTCCTGTCCCAGAGTCCTGCATTCTGTGGACTGTATGGATGTCAGCTGGTTTCGTAATACCTTGGATGTCCAAGACTTGTTCATGAGTTTGAATAATAATTGCCCACATGACTCTTGTCAATGGAATTAAATGTTCTTGATTGCTCCTAATCTTCTTACTAAGTTGGCACGGAGCCATGGACATGATCTTTCCTCACCAATAAATTCCCTCCGGTGTTTCTTTAACTGGGTCAGGGAACCTTCTTTTTATTATTATTCTTAAACCTCGGCATTGTTCCTGGATATTCTCGCTATCTTGTTACTCTTCCTTCGTTGGGGATGGCATCGACAGAGTAACAAGTTATAGAATCTGTACTACAAGGAAGATAATTAAGAATAACAGATGCTGCTCCTCCTCGTGATTCGTTTTGATAATGTTTCAGATTTCAAACCATGAAGACGATTTCTGAGATGTTTATTAGCCTGTTCATCATGCTGTAAAACCTGTTCTATGTGCTGTAAAACGCTTCACGAGAATTGAAGCGGTAGGAACCTACACTACACGTTGTCTAGTGATTGAAACCCTTATTAAGTACACAATATCTTTATTCTTCTTATATAACGCAAAGCACGATGACATAAAAAAAGCATCCCACCCGTGAAGTAGCGTCAAATTTGAAAAATGCTTTTGGTTGATTTTGGGAATACATTTGAAAAGCGTAGAAATTTTTGTTTTATTATTTTAATTAAAAAATATAATATTTTAAATTATTTCAACGTATTAATGTTGAAAAAATATATTTTTTTAATATATTTATAAATAAAAATCACTTTCAAGAATAAAAACATGTAAAATAAAAACATGGAGTAAGCTGTTTGCGCGTACGAGAATCATATCTGGTGGAAGGCAAGTACCCATTGCTTTAGACGCAGGGCTTCAAAGCCCTTTTGCAGTGGCAAAAACAACAAACACGACGATGGCGAAATGAAACAGTGTCCAACGAGCCAATCCATCAGCCCAGGGAATTGTAGATAGAGGGAGCATGTCTTAACGACAGAGACTAATACAGTGCTGTAATCTACAAGATAGATACGAGGTAGAAATACAAAAAAAAAAAAAAAAAAAACTCACATCCATTGATATGAGACTGAGAGAGAGGGTCTACCGAGTTCATTTACATATTAGCACCCAGTTCATATTTCAACTGACACACACCAACCCTATCAGATTTTCACCAGCCATACTACTAGGCTGATCAGGGTGCCCTCACACGAGATGCATTTTTTCTAATCAGAGTCTGATGAATCCGAAACTTCATGCGCAGTTGCATCTTCTTTCATCTCTTCCTCACCTTGCTTGAATGCCTTGGAGATCTCCTCGATCGGAACCACAGGCAGGTAACCAAACAGTGCATAACCCTTCTGATTCATCTCCTTGACGAAATGGTTGTACTTATCTGACCAATGCGCAGCTGCTGGAACGGCCACCTCTGCAACTTTGTGGAAAACGTGAAGCTGGTCGAGTTTAACCCACACCTTCACAGATTCAGTGAGGAACAAATGCTTCGACTCGGCAGCTGCATAGCGAAAAGCAGCGCGTGGTCCTCCTGCTTGAAATTCATTCGCAAGCACTTTCGCCTTTTCTGAAGCTTTCTCGAGAATATAGTGTGCTTGGCTCACAACCTGCTTCGCAACAGGAGGAGCATGCTTATCAAACTTGGTTGTTGCCCCATCTACCTGCAGACATGGAAAGAAAAAACCTCGTGAATCAAAAGAGAGAGAGAAAAGATGACCATAAATCAATATTGGATGAAACGATTAATTACCTTGTGATCAATAAAGACAAGAAGATGATCGGGGACGCCCTTGAATTTCTCATAAACAGGACTCACCACAGCATTAACAGTACCCTCAACAGCTCCAACAGGAGATCTCAGAGGCCCGGAGTTACGTTTCGCATAATCGTAAAGATTGGAAACGGAAACCAAAATCTGAATCGCAGCAATCCTCACAAACCCTAAGTGCTTCAGCTCTAAATCTTTCTTACTGCTATCTACCTCCATCATCCGCATCAGAAATTTGTCTACTTGTTTTTTTCTTTAGATTTTAGAGTGTAGAATTTAGAATCTGGTTTTGCGTTTATCTCTATATAGAAAGCACAAGGGAGTGAGATTTGTGTGCGAATGAATCTGATTCGCTAGGGTGATCTGACGGTTGAAATGAGATCTGGATGCATGGGATCATAATTTGTTTGGATCCAGATTTGATTTGGCGTGTGTGTATGGGTGGGTGGGTCTAGGAGAGGTTTCGGGACGGACACGTGGTGATGGGTGGAGTGGTGGAGGGCGGAAATATCTGGGAAGCTTCAATATTATTTTCGTGGTTCGCTCATACCGTCTTTAGCGGTCCTTTTTTGGTTGCCTGTCGTGGAACATTGTTTTGGATAAACAGTGGTTTGTATATATATTTGTTTATTTTATTATGAATACTATTTAGGTTGTTGTTTTGGTTTTTATATTTAAATAAAAGTTTTGGTTTTGGGTATATTGACATTTTATTTCAGGTTATATAGTTTATATATAATTATATATATATATGAAAAAAAATTAAAATATTAATTTTACAAGTATAATTTAAATTCAAGATAAATTAACTTTAAATTATATAATATAAATACAAAATCAAATAAACATAATCTTAAAATTAAAAATATCTCTAAAATTCTAAAATATTATGATAGAAAAATGTTCTAAAAAAAATGTTATGATTTTGAGCCAGAACAGTATCAAAATGTTCCGGCTGAAATTTCTGGAACGGACTGAAATTAAAATCAAAACGAAAATAATATCGTTTCGTCTCAGGTTTTTTAATGACATGAAATGTTACCGCCATTCTGGCGGTAACAGGAATTAACAAGCTTGTTTTTATAGTATTTTTTATTGATGCTTTTCAAAATTATTTATGAGGTCAATATTAAAATAATAATAAATTAGTTTTTGAACTGACATATATGCTCATGATTCTCAATCATAAACTCACATGTAGATTATAAGTGTTATGCAGACGTATATGTATATAAAATATTAATATTATAATATGTGCACGTTATATTAAATTTAAAAAAATATAAATATTCGATGGAGGTATAAAGTTCCTGTACTTAAGAGATATAATTTATTTAAAGTTCAGGATTTGAATTTCAATAAATATATTTTATGTGGTTGAAAGCATAAAAACCCGACAATTTAATTGATATTGGTTATTTTTAAAAATATAATATTAACGGGGATTTTACTGTATTTGTCTGGGATGCGCAGCCTTTTGTTTATAGGATATTCAAGGGGTCCATAGAAGGGTTCCCGAAAGAAAATATCTAGATATCCTTTCTCAAGTGGCGAGTCTCTTCTTTCTATTTAAAAAAAATAAATTAGTAATATAATATTTTAAATGGTATATAAATAATATTATATATATATATATTCCAATAAAAAAAACTATTCAGAAAAGTTAATTTTATTTTAATATATATATATATAATATTGATAGAATTATTTATTAATAAGAATTATATTCTTGAAATACAATCAAAATCATTTTTTTAATTAAAAATATTAACTTTTGAACCTAAATTTTTTTTTCTGACTATTAAATATTTATTTTTTTGTAGCTGTGAAAATAAAAGATAAAAGCCATTTTTATTTTTTTTTACTAGATCTTTCCTCGGTGGAGTAGCTATTACACGTAAGAAGTTAGGTGTGTCTTTGTCCAATTTTCACGACAGATGATGAGACCATGAGTTCGACTTTCTTGACGAAAGCAGCTGGGAAAGACACGAATAGGACCTGAACTGCCAATCAGTTCGATTCTAGGTGCTACTTGCAGGTGGTGAAGTCGCAACCAACGGGCAAGGCAACTTGTCTCCCAGGATAATATTTTTAAAAAATATGATGAGCTAGAAGAATTGCTTAATCGACAATACATGGTGGTTAGAGATGTTAAAAAATCAGGATAACGTTTCATCATTGATCAGCAAGAAGATTTTCAGCCAGGTTCCGAGCTAGCCTTGCCGAAATCTATACGACGTAGGATTATGATCTGGTTCATACGCCATGGCATTTGAACTCAAGTGATGAAATCAACAATGGGTTTGGTTGATAGAGTAGCTGGTGGATTGAAGTAAGAAAATCCATCAAATGGGAGGCAGGCAATAACTAGACACCATGGAAGAAATTAGAAGGCCCCTGATATGATCAGTTTTACCAGTAAACACAGTATGCTAGCCCTAATCGTGAAAGGTCTTTCCAGGGCAGTGAAGGATTATAAGGGCGGTCCAGTTACAAAATTTACAAAAACAAGTTCTTTATGGGTTAGGGGATTCTGATGACTAAGTGAGTTTAGATAGGAGAGAAAGGTCTGGGGAGTGTCTTTGTGTGTGTGTGTGTGTGTGTGTTCATTTATAGAGTAGTATTTGAGACTTTAATAAATAAGGAGAAGATTGTCCTAAAGTGGGACACGTGCCCGGTGGTATCGATGATTTGTTTTCCGGCGAGCGGATACCCGTTTCTGATCATCAATATCTCTGAAACGCTTGTCAGGTTATTGGACACGCTGTGCTATTTCTGCACGGCGTGGCCGTAAACTCAAATGAATGTTTCAATGTAAAGGCAAAGTGCACGATGGACGTGCCGCCCGTAATTTTGGACGACCGAGTTCTATAGGATCATCTTTCTCACTCGGGAATGCGCCGTGGAAGGAAATCTAGATGGTGAGTCATTATCTTCGTAATTCTTTCTCCTTTTGGATTTATTTATTTATTATATTTTAACTTCTTGTACTGATATGCAGGTGAGAATTCAACTGAGTCTGTCACTGCTGGTGAAGTGGGTCCCTCCAAACCCATGCAAAAATAAATTTTGAAAAATATATTATTATTTTAAACAAACTTTAAGAAATAAACACTAACAAATTCAAGAAAAAAACTAATTAACTTGAAAAAAGGACATGATTTAACGCGTCATACGAGTCGAGGCCGTCCAAGAAGGCCCCTGGAGAGGAATAGAGGCGGTGATGGCTCCTTCTGCGGTTCTGGTTGTCGACAGCCTTTTCTTCAACACGTCTCTGTTAGAGAACATCCTTTATGACGGCGAGAACAACTTTAATGAGGAATATAAGAGTGGCGACACTCTATTGCATGATTTAGATTTTTATGGACTAAGATGTATTGTCCAATTCAACCACTTGGCCGACATATGAAATACTGTTACTCTTGTTTTTTGGTTTAGTTATTTGGTTGTTTTTTAATATATTTTTTTTAGAAATATATTAAAATAATTTTTTATTTTTTTTTTTGTCTATTCTATTTTATTCTCTTATTTATTTAATTTGTGTTTAGGTAACTTTGTTATTTTATCAATATTGATTTTATTAATATTATCGTTAATTTATCTATTTAATTGATATCATTTTCTTGTTATCTTTCTTTATATTGTCGTCTTTTAAGTTTAATGTTTACCATGTTATTAATCAATCAGTATTTTCATGAGGAAATGTTAGGAGATTTGCAAGATTATTTCCTAAAACAACTCATGAGATCGATGAGATGGAGAATAATTTTAAGATTCAACGAGACATGCTGGAGGATCTCAATAAGAATATGGTATTGGAAGATAATACAAAAATAATTAATATTTTAAATTGACCATTTCAATATATTTTATACAAGTTTCATGGTAAAAATCATTTGATGATGGAGTTCTAGAAGGTTACGGGATGATTCTCTTGGACAATTCATGGAGTGGAAAATGATTCTAGAATCTTGCCGAATAGTGGGATCTCATTGATAGATAATAAGAAAATAATGAATATTATTAATTATTGGCAAGAACTCGGTAGCCCATGACAATGAAATAAAAATGAATATTATTAATCAATAACATTAACATTAATTAATATTTTTTTTGTAAGAGTTTTCTAATGATGGGATTTCAGGAAGTTTCCAAGATATTTTTCTAAAAAATTTGATATATATTGGAGAGCAGTGAAATATATAACAAATGGTGATAATTATTGCTTGAATTCGACCAAACATGCCAAGGAATTTCAATTTTCAAAATCCAGGAAAATTAACGAATGAAACAGGCGTGTTTTCAAACGACACTCGAGTGGCCACCAAATATGATAGATGATGTAAGCGATGTGCGCAGCCGTTAAAAAACATAAAGAGAGACTTAGAAATTCTAGGAAGTAAATGATAGAAACTAATAAAATTATTATTTTTGTTGACACCTCCAAATTCAACTGAACTCTAGAGCATTAATTTTAAGTTATACATACCAAACAAATCTTAGATATTTATAAGAACTAATTAGGTGGCGGCTCCATATTGTTTTTTTTCTTGTTTTTGGAGATATTTGAGAGCATGGTTATTACTGTTTTTAAAATGTTTTTCACTGAAAAATATTAAAAAATATATTTTTATTGTTTTTAAAAAATTATTTCCGAACTTGTAACATTTAAAAAAATTAAAAAAAAGCAATTTGAAACAAAAAAGTAATTTTTTCCCTTCAAAACAAACACTTTTCTAATGATTGCTAAGCAGATATTAAAACTATTGCGTACTCTCGCTATGCGAATTCACGAATGTTATCAAACCTTTGTAGCCGGTGTTGGGTTTGGGTTTCCCTCTTAGGAGGAGGATGACTCACATATCTTGTGTGGATTTAGCCCACATAAAAGTACCCATTTAGAAGGGTAGGGCACATTTGTATTGAGCTGCCAAGAAGAACAAAAATAGACAAGAAAAGGGAAGAGAAAAGGAGAGAGAGCCGAGTGAAAAGAGTGAAGAGAGGCAGCAGAACACCCTGTCTTCTTTCTTTGATTCCCAACTCGTTAACCGTTGGATCGGGTTGAAATTTGGACAGAAGCTTTCAGACATATTTATCTTCATTCTGAACGGTTGGATTGAAGATTGAGGTTTGGAAGTTGATCTGCTTGACAAAACTCGGGGCTGTCAGTTTGTGAGCCTTCTCTCAACTTTGTTCTCTTTAATTCTTGTTGTATTTCAAGAATAGTTTAATCTTGATGATTTATGTTGTAGCCCTTAGTTAAATCTGAGAAATAATATTATGAACCCATTATTTGTGATAGTGGAAGTGTTTGAGTGGACTACGGTCTCGTGGTTTTTCCTTCTCATATCGGGAAGGTTTTCCACGTAAAAATTTGCGTGTTATGCTTGTGGTTTTTGGATATATATTTTCCGCATATATTCTGCTCTATTTAGGAGTTTACTATAGATTCAGCATGAGAGAAGGAGTGTTGAGTATTGTTGTTTCTTCCCATACTAAGAGGTGGGGAGGTGCGGCAAACAGAGAAGCCACCTGTTGTGGTGGTGGTAGGGCCTCCAGTTTCTCTTGAATGATCACAAAAGCTTTCATAAGCATCTTTATTCGCTAAGCTAATTAATGGAGATCTTGGATCGTTAGTGTCGTGTTGATATTTGAAAGGTTAGTGACTCTTTCAAGCACGATATTTCTTAGGTATCAGTCATGGAAGAAAACAAAAATGTCTGAATGAAAGGGAAAGGAGTTGGCCTTCGGTCAAAGATACACCACAGATGATATCACTGCTAAGGATATTGAAGGTCTTTCAATGATGTAGAAGATTCAAAGGGTGGCAGAGTTGAGTTAGGGCACCTACCTATTTTTTTTGTTTAATATTATTAATATTCATGAGCATACGAGCATTTGAGTTAATGATTATACTAACAATTACAATATTCAAGTACAAATATTATATAAATAATAAAATTTTAATTTCAAACTCTTATAGCTGTCGCGGAATAACTTACTATTCCTAGTTAAGCTAACTAAAATTTTTAAGACAAGTCCCCTGTTACCTAAGTTAACATAGATCAAGGAAAATATCTTTTGAGGTTGTAACTCTATGTGCTCGGTTATATAGTAGTATTCAAGGTTTGATCAGGAAGGAAAAATCAATTCTAATATACAAGGAATAATATACTTGCCATCCACAATTCTAAACTTGTTGGTTTGGAGACTTTTTTTAAAAATATATTAATACTAAAAATAAAAATTTAAAAATACAAATTATATTAATTTAATATATTTTTAAATAAAAAATGTTTATAGAAAATGCGAGTGAGTATTTGCCAATCAATTTGAAATAAATAAAAAAGATTAAGAGTGCTGTCCTTTGTGGGTCCTTTCGTACTTGAAGACTGTCATTTCCATCCTCAGTCACACGCGCCTCTTCTGAATTTGCTCACTATTTAATATTTATTGTCTACTCTTTTTCAAGAAAAGAAAGTAAATTAGAACTCGACATTAATTAATGTTTTATTGCATTTTCAAACTGAGTACATTGCATTGATAACAACAACCATCTACTCTACCAACAAGGGCGTGGGTCGACTGGTGGTGGGGTTGTCCCAGCTTAACCAAGGTCTCGAGTTCGAGTCTTGGGTATGCAGCTGCTTCTTGTTGGTAGAGCTTTGCCGCCCGTAAGGGTCCTTCCCGGCTCGAATCCGGATTAGTCGGCAGTGGCCGGATACCGGATGGTTTATACCCAAAAAAAAAACCATCTACTCTAAGAGTTGTTAAAGTTAATGGGTTGGGGTTAATATAATTGAGGCCGAAGAATTGAATCAAACCTTAGGATGACACGTATTTGAGGACTGAATCGATATTTAATGTGTGCACTGAAACTTCGGCCAGCTAACTCGGGGTGCCAGTGACATCTCCTTAGGCCTGTTTTCTTTCGCAAAGGGGAATATACCACCGGTTAAGGGTGAATGCTAGCGACAAAGCTAGAGATGGCTCCTTGGACTGAGGTCTGTGATTATATATATATAAATCATTGTTATAGCAACTCTAATAGGAAAAGCTGTTTTGGAAAATTAAATTAATAAAACAACTTTTTAAATAGTTTAAATATGATTTTTTTTATATATATATTTTAATGGTAAAAATTATTTAGAAGATTTATTTTTTTATATCATTTTAAATATGTTATTAATAAACTTATAAAAACAATAAAATATAAAAATTCAATTCTTTCCACAAACTCACAAATTCAATCCTTCGCTTCAAATTTACAAAACAAATTGGTTCTCAATCTCTCGACTCTGTGCCAAGCAATTTGCACATATACAACTACTTTTTGAGCGAGTTAGTAAACATTCAACTTCATTGATTTATTTGATTCCAAGTTTTTGTCTTGAGGCGGTGACAAAAGAGGCAGAGAAGGAAGGTGGGATGACCATGCTGCTTAGTTTAGAGGGAATGAATGAATAGAAGCAAAGTTGAGCTGAGATAGAAGATGGTGACAGCGAGTATATAATATTATTTTATGTTTTTTTTGGTGAAATGTATAGAAATAATAGCCGAACACAAAAGAGCTATTTTAGCAGTTTCGCCGGAGAAATTAAAATTATAAATAAAAACTATATAAAATAATTTTTAGCTTTGCCTTTTATATAGACTTATGCGTTGGAGATGTTTCTAGGCCAGGACACAGTCTGATTGATGTGACTTTGGACCCAATCCATCCCATCAACACCCAATCCCTCTATTCTTGTTCACCCATTCATAACACGACTAGAATCTTTCTAATAGGACAAAATATTGCAAATGCCATGTCATCATTGTTGTTGTAGATGGAGGTAAGCCATCCTGCTTTTTCTTGGACAGTAGAATTATGTACGGGATTGTTTTTCAAAGATAAACACTGACGAATACAATGAGTCACTTAATGCAGAGGGTATGAATTTCGCCATTCAGACAAATCACCGCCCTTCATGACGTTGATCAATAGACAAATAACAAAAGTGATCAATATAATTATATTTGTTTCGAAAAGAAAATTTTCTAGTTCATAGACCCAATTTCACAAAATTTGCAGCTGCATTACACATGAACGACCGAAGTTCTCTAGGCAGTTGACAAGATGATCAGATCTGTCAGCTGTGGTTATGCAGCGAAGAATTAAAAAAAAAAAAAAACAGCACAAGAGCCCACGAAGTGTATGGGCAAAAGCATCCACCAGGAAGTATACCTAAAAGCTAGTTTGAAAAGAAGAGTGGCATCACAGTCGGCAAAAGGATTTTGCTCATTCACTATTTTATAAGCCCATAAAATATAAAGGGTAAAAGCATCCACCGTTATCATATTAAACATTATAGAAATATGTAAGCTGTAAATTGTTGTTTTCATCATTTGTAAAAAGTTACTACTGTTCTGAAGGAGCGGAAAGTAAATTTGGTGACTTCAAACTCCCGAGGCCTTTCAGACATCTTGAGATTTCTGGCGCTTCGTGTACTGAACAATAGGCTCCTTGACCTGCAAAAATATAAGATTCCCGTTGTATCAGTAAAACAAGTTCGGTGGTTTCAATAGGATTGTTCCATGGAGGTAAGAGCTACAACCAGATCGAGGTGAGGAAGTTGAAGCATACCGTGCTCGTCTTTCTGGACCGCTTGTCTTGAGAGGATCTGCTGCAGATAACTCTATCTCCCTCGTCACGGTTATTTGTGTTTCCATTTGCTCTGACAGTCTCCTGTCCTGGAAAAAAACTCTCTCTTGAAGCAACAGGCTGCACAATCACAAAAATAAGTCATCGTTAGTCAGCTCTTGAACGGAACTATATACTGCTGGAGTTCGTTGATATGCAGAGAGGAGAAATTCCAAATCTCGACTAACCTCAGCCCTGCTTGTAGGAGTGTTTCCATGGTCCCTTGTCTCTAACATATCCTGCTCGCTCCTAGTTGATCCATTTTGATTCATTTCTGATCTGATCACCATGCGTGTAAGATCTGAACCAATGGAGTGGAGAGCACCACATGTTGAGCCATTCTTGTAGTCATTCCCTGATAGTTAAAGAAACATTGTATGGTAGCAGTTCCTAGTATTCAGATAGGTAATAATAAAAGAGCCGAAACTAAGATGCTAGGAGAAGTTTGAATAGGTACCCAATTTCTGGAATTCTGGATGGTTGGACTTGGTATGTGGTTGATTAGTATCAATGTCCTGCTCAACACAAACTAGTTAAGAAAAGAAGTTTATATTAAATCAGAAGCAGCGGTTAATTAATGATCGCAACAAATCACCATAGCATCATTCCCCAGGGCTTTCCTGACTTCCATAAGCTTTGTTTCAGTTAGGCTGGAATGAATGACACGCTTGCCTATAACAAACAACACAGGATGAGTGGCAAGTACATCAGCAATAATTTGGTCCTCAAACTATAAGCGGAAATAGCTTTTGTTTGGAAACACACCTAGCCCTCGGTTTCCTTTGGCTTCAATATAGCCATCTCGGATCATTTTGTCAAGTAATTTGCGCACAGTACTCTGATTGGCTTCTCCGGCTAGCTTGTTCTGTAGCTTTGAAATTGTCACATATTCCATTGGAAGCACGTGATACAAAGCCTGAAATAGGAGAAGTCAGATGAGGACATGTAATGGGGACAAGTTCAAATCTAAGATCGTGCTGATTAATCTTAAGATACAAAGATGGATAATTATTTTATAAATACTCTTCACCAATCTTGGTGTTCATAAATAAGCAATAAAAATAGAGTTGAACCAAATCATCTCAGTTTTCTCATGCACACAAATTTTTTGGGCTTCAACTGAAAGCTGGTCTGTTACCGTGGCTCCAATTCTTAGAGAATGTGTTGATAATTCTAAGTAAAAGTAATTATGCACGTACAGAAAAACACCAAATGCCACAGTTCAACACAACATTTAAGTCCAGCAATACAAGAATTGCTCATTTAAAAGTCAATCAATACAAGAATTGCTCATTTAAAAGTCAATCAATACAGGAATTGCTTTGGTATGGTAAATGCCAATCAATACAGAAGAAAGCTCACCTTCATATACATGCGTTTTTCAGCCTGAGGAGCCTTGTCTCCATCCATTTCCTCTTTCACCGCAGTGAACTCATACTCATAGGCCTGACATGTCACAAAAATATAAGAAGTAAGAGCCAAACATAACAGTAGCCAAGTAACAGAATTTTAACTAGCAAGAAAAAAGGAACCTTTTGCTTGATTTTGCTGTAAGTATCTGTTCCAATTTTCGATAAAACACCTTCCTTAGTGAGTTTGCCCATAATTTCTGAAATTCAATTAAAGAAGAATAAAAAAGACAAAAAACTTGATTGAAGAAAACCAAAAGACACATTAATACCCTTTCCTCTTTAACTTTAATTCGAAAGTTGAGTTACCTTCAATCAAAACCTGCATTTGCAAAACAAAATAAACTATCGAGTCTAAAAATTGAATTCTTTTCCCAGCTGCATGGAATGTTTTTTCCTGCACTTATAAAATTGAGAAATTTGAAAAAAGAAGCAGTCCTTACCACTGAGATATCTGGAAAATTAGATAGAACGTCAGTAAGTTCAATAGTATCAAGATGGTAACTGCTAATCCAGTCCTTCACCCTGGCCAATTGTTGCGCATCCTCCTCTTGGTCCTGTGTATCATCTACACAAACATACAACACAACAGCACATTAGTAAAAGGCAGCCCTAACCCATGCAGTGATGACACCAATGGCCACGTAAACCCGTAATAATTTCTGAAAAGGAGAGAAGGAAAGCAGTATAAATGTTAACAAGCTAACTTAATTTCATTTGCCCTATTTTTCGTTTTTTGACCTTGAATATTTCGTATTTGTATTTTCAAGTCCCCTTACAAGGTGAAGACAGTTCTAAGGTCTCATATTTAAATTGAAACTTTTACCTTCATCAACCAGGCCACTGTCTTCCTCTGGACGTTGCTTGTCTGTCAAGATAAGTACTGGTTATTTATAGCATCAAATCCACCAAATACAACTAGTAATAGAATGGATGGACATGAAACGATGGCCAAAAGAAGTTCATGTAATTAATTACCTACTGGTGCAACTATGTATTGGTCTTCTTGTGATTCGTTAACCTGAAATTAAAAGCAAGTTTGTAACCGTTCTGTGGATAGCTTAGTCATAGGTCAATTATCGTAAATAGCTATCATTCCCGTCAACCAAGCTCACTGGAACCATAGAGTGGCATTTAAATGGTATTGTAAATTTACCTCACTGCCAGATTCAGAAGAACCATTCCTTTGTGCAGAATCAGCACCTAAGCTCACTTCATCATCCTCCATATCATCATGTTCATCCTCGCATGGATCAAGCACACTCTTCACCTGTACACGTTACCATTCAAGCAAAAGTCGGCATAAAAAATGAACCATGTCTTGGAATTCCTGGTCACAAGCATACACGTAAATTTGGTCCCTTACCTTGAGAGCTAATGCAAAATGCTTGCTGTTGACATTGCCAACCTCCATTTGCAAAGGATGCTTAGTCCATGCATTGTGGGCTTCTTCTTCTGTACAGCCCCTGAAGAATGGAGGCTCATAATCTGCTGGCTAAAAATTCAAACAATTTGTATTAAAACACTCTTTCCTTGTGTGTACGTTCAAAATTTGGCGGAGGTGAAGAATATTTTTCAAAGCTCTTTTTTCTTCAAATATTAAAATGCCATTTGACAATTTATTAAAACGAATTTACATGCATTGTGTAACTTGTATATGCTAAAGCTGTTTCCACATATATAATCATGACCAAAGCAGCAGTCTGATTCTGAAGCAAACAAACTTAAATATGTGGAAGAGAAACCACAATCTCATACATCTCCAATTCCCCATTTAGTAAACTAATAAATTAGATGAAGACATCGTAAAGGCACAATCCTGGCTCAAGTGTGTTAGCTGATTAAAACTAAATCTAAGAATGCAGGTAATAAGGCATACCGTCACATCGTCGTAGTAGAGGAGCTTCATCAATACAGCCCGCTGAAACAGAAACAGATATCTAGCAGTTAAAACACTACTACTGTAGCCAGTCATCTTCTAGACACTTGCACATTGAAAAGGTGACCAGCTTGCTACAACTCATAACAAACAAATACTTATATATGGTTGCTGAAGGATTTTACCTCTTCAGGCATCTTATCCAGAGTTCTCATCAACTGAACCAGTGTTCGGACCATTTTACAAGCAGAACTCCTGCATTTTATAAATGTCCCATCACTATCTTAAGAACTCATAAGTTTTCACTCATTGACAGAAGGAGATTCAGAATTAAGAAGATATTTCACTTCAATCACCTCATCTGATTGGGAGTAATTTCAGTTGTGGAGTTATACTTGAATGTTCCTCCTTGTTTCTTGTTTCCAGTGCGATTGATATTCATTGAAACCTCTTGACTCTCAGAATTAGAATAACTGAAGGAAACTGCAGTAAAAAAGACACCAATGAAATCCCCCCAACACTACGTTCAAAGTATAAAAGGAAAAGAAAAGAACAGAAAATACAGTCAATTGAAGAGTATCAACAATCAGTTATTGCATACTTTCCTCGGCCACTCAAAATTTTCTACATGTATATAGTATCATGAATAAAAACAATCTCACTTACATGTGTATTCTTCAATCATCGGGCCCTCTATAGTCTCGCACACACAGAATAGAAGTGTCTTTAGGTATTTTTTCTGTAAAGCATCATAGACACCTAAAAAAAAGAACAATATAATCAAAATTTTATAAGATAAAGAAAAAAACCAACAAAAAACAGAGATTATTTTAAGGATCTAAAAACAGCATGCCTTTCTCCATCCAATCAATCAGTCTACGAGACTCAGCATCCATGGGCATCAACTTCTTAATCTTCATCTCTGGTTAGTGATTTCATAATTTCAAAGAAATTCACCATATCATATTTCATATATAAAAGCAAAATTAGAATATAAAAAGATCTAAGCAGGAAGGAGGAGGAGAAGATTACCTAAAGCAGGAACAGACTTATCATTGAAATACTTATCTGGAAACAAGCCTCTAATGTAACTGATATTGAAGATAGCAATACGGAGCAGGTTCCTTGTCTATTCCATAACAAATACAGAAACGAAACCATCAAATAACATTAGATCAACTTTTCGTGAACAGAAACAATTAGCATATGGTACATGAGTGATTTTGCGGATGATCATCAATCACTCAACGTGTTATCAGATTATAGTGAGATCTCGTGACGATTTGCTGTGTTAAGGCAAAATCGACCTCATGAATCATATTTGAGAAACATAAAGGTTTTTCTAATCTGATCTACTTGATCAAACAGAAAGTTTGTATGAAATAAATCTGAAAAGAGATTTTTCAAATTTTATCCAAACAGTAGCTTCAAAACGAACAAAAAAAGCATGACAAAATAACCATTAATGGAGAAGAATAAACCACGAACAAGTACACTCTACTGAAAATTTGATAAGAAAACAACAGCTCAAAAAGTGAAACTCGCATTGTGAAATCGTTGAGATATGTGTACCAGAAGAAGAGAATCTTGCTCGGTGATCTCCGCTTCTTTCACTTTCTGTGCAACAACCTGATCAAACACCAAACGGAAATATTAATCATTCTGGCATTTCAGAACAAAACGAACGATAAAGTGAAATAGATAAACAAGAACTCTCGAAAACAAGAGGATTGAAACAGGTTTTTAGATTTTTTTTTCTTCATTGATCAGTACGTACCATTGCTGTTGAGTTTCTGGAGAAAATTGAGAGAGCTAGAGAGGGGGCTAAAGGCGGTTGGTTTTTGAAATTCGAAACTAAGTGAAGAAATGGTAGATAGTGGCGCCAGGGAGAGATTATATAAGAAGGGATACCCCTTACCGTTAAAAAAAAAAGGTCTGAAATTTAACCGTGGTTGGGGTTAGTTTCTACCTGTGGTTAACATGGTGTCATGACTCATGAGTCATGCCAATGGCGTGAAAGGAGGGACGTTTTTGTTAATCTGTTGACAATGTAGGGGTAATCTGGTGAAATGGCTTGTCACGTAGCTTCCTGAGATGGCCAGGCAAGAAAAGTGGTAACAAGAAATGAAACGGAAAAGCTTAAGTGGACCCATTTGGTACCGGTAGCGTATTTGTTTTCATGGTAGAAAAGTATTTTTTTTAATAGGGTTTAATTATTTATTTTAAGTTTTTATTTTATTTTATATATTTTAATAGTATGTTAAAAGTAATATTTAAAAATAAAAAATGATAATTTAAAATATTTTAAATTAAAAAAATAGAAAAATATTATTATTGCAGTATTAAATGAGCTCTACGCGGTTGCTCGAGGTAGGAATGATTTCCAAGGATTGGAAGTGTGTACACTGCCACTGCCATGAATCCTTAATCTATTGGAGGGAACTGTGTATTAATTGAGAGCAAATCAAGATATAGTGTTGGGAATATTTAAAATTAGTTCATAATTTATAGCTTAATCAAGGAAATGCTCGTTTGTGTTTCTCAGATCAAGTGATTAGGCATTACAATGGACGAGTATCCAGCTCATTAAGTTGAAGTCATACCTTATCTACAAAACAAATAAACAACACGTACTTTTTAAAGAATTACCCTCCAAATTTATATTCATAATATGTATAGTCCTGGTTCGCCTATTTAAAATCTATTTAATATTATGGTAATGATTATTTTTTAAAGTGTTTTTTATTTTTAATTTTAGTACATATCAGAAAATACTAAAAAAATATATTAATTTTTTTTTAAATACAAAATTTTAAAAAATATAGTCCAACGAACTCTTACAAATGGTACCTTATAATCTTCAATTTTGAATTTAGAAGTTTTATCATAAAAGAAATTAAATGCTATGATCACTTTTACGATATTTAAAAAGTATATTTTATCCAATTAAATATTAAATATTTAGTAATAAATAAAAATTATTGGCCCACAACGCTGTTTCATTAAATAAATAGACATGAAAGATACAATATTTCTTATTAAATATAAAATCACAATATTTTTTTTATAGATTGGGGTTTTCTTGTATTTACTCAGGTAATGTTATATCATGCTGCTAAAACTAAATCATTGGATTTAACTTGAATGGATATGATTTTGAGCATGGTAAATTGCAACAGGTTCATAAATGAACGGTACAAGCCATCAGCCTAGATTAAAAGCTGACTGACTTGAGCGGGTATTCCATGGACCGGCAAAAATGATGCCATTCCATTTTGAAGAAAGATATTAAGACCTGATGGTTTTTGTTTCAGGAAGAGCTTTTTCTCAGCATGTTACTGAAAAGTATATGAATGGCACCCCATCCTACAATGCGAGAATTAACCAATAAACAAAATTGTAAAGCCAGGTTATGCATCAATTTCAAACCGATAGTCCCTGTGTTATTTCATCATAAATAATACCTTGAGATTCTAATTCAACATGGCGCAATCAATGACAACTGATAGGTACATTGCTCAACGAAACATAACAATCATCCTCGAGGAAACTCCAGGGCATGTGGTAGACTACTATAACATTAATGAATGAACTCATGGATCTTGTTTTGTCCCTGTACTCCAGTTTCCTTCCTTCCTTCTCACTTCTCCGTCACTATTTCTGCTCTCTTTTTAGCTTCACTTGACAATCTGTCGGTACAGCTTTGAATAAGTTGACTTTCCATTTGTATCCTTGCATTGACTAACCCTTGAAGTTTCCACTCAACCCATCATACCTCTAGCAACGAGATGTTTTTTGGAATCGGTTAGAACTGGCCATTCTAATTAAGTCAAACCTAAAAAACTAGAACGTGTTTTAAAGAATCACAGAAATAATAGGAACATGCACGAATGTCATTAGTTAGGCTGCTGCTTTCAAATGTATACATATATTTTAAGAAGCAAAATTCAGAAACTAACGAGGCTGGTCTCTGTCTGCTTAACGAGAAACACAAGGAGAGTGAAACTGACCTGCTGTTCAATGCGGTAAATCCCCTACGTCAGTAGACAAACAGGAAGATGATGAAGAAAGCACCAGGCAGAGAAAAAAAACAAGAAGATGATGAAGAGTTCTTGATTAGTGCGTGTCATCCTTGCGCAGGGCCATGCTAATCTTCTCTGTAATTTTGCGGATGTCTGTAAAGAGAGGGGAGAGCGGACCGCTTGCGTTTTCTATAAATATAACTTTGTCTTATGAACCCATGCGATGTGGGTTTAGTTCCATTACAACACGCGTTGAGTTTTGCACGTCCTCAGTCTTGTGCGCAGATGGGCTTTATAATTCCGGGTCATAATAACAGCCTGACTAATGGAGCCCAAATTTAATCAAAATTTTGGTATTTTTTTTTATATTTTAGATTATTTTCATGTGTTATATCAAAAATAATTTTTAAAAAATATAAAAAATATATTTTAATATATTTCTAAGAAGTCAGCATGTGAAGTCTAATAAATATTCTCAAGTTGCAAGTCTCTCTTATGTTACCAACGTTCTCTTCTTTGCCCTTCATTTTTCTTTCACACGCACTACTCTTTGAAACTATAATGTAATAAATAATAATAAAAACCAAGTTCCTGTTCCTTGTTTGTGGCTGTTTTGCCAAATTTTGTTCTCCTCACTGTTTTGTTATCGTATCTTTCTATGGTACCTCTCTTCTCTCACTCCCACCACAAAATTTATTTATTTTAAAAAAATATATTCATTGGGCTTAAGAGTAGGAAAAGACTGCTTACCATTAACAGTTGTTTTTCTTCATCGAATAAAACTTAAAAAGAAACAAAAATTGGGTCAGAAAAAGGTGAACTAGGTGGAGTGTTGTGTTGACAATGATTCAGTACCCGTCCTGGATGGGATGATTAAGATGCCGGGTGCTATTACAACTCAAAAGGCATCATTGAATATACTGTACCACAATGAAATTTGACGATAATCCATCAGCGTCCAAAACTCATAAAAATAGAACAGCAACTCTTAAATGGCCACCTAATCATAATATGCGAGAATTAGATCCTGTGTGGCCAAGTTTACCAGAAGATTGGATCTGAAAATGAGCTGACAGGTGAGCCGATGATGATGATGATCTTGATCGTGGTTTACTCTGGAAGACTTGCTTGTTCCAGAACTTAACAAAGGATCATGCTGCTGCTGTTTTCATTTGGCATTGGTTGCTTATGAATCAAGTTCACCAGCAAAACAAAAACAGAAACAAAGGGAAAGTTAACAGCTGCTAAATGGAAGTCGTATATGTCCCTGAACAAGGAACTCCTGTTTTACGTGTCTTAATTAGGAGAAATTTTCACCACCTTAAATTTAAATATCAGTGCAAGAAAGACATAACCCGAAGCTTCAGTGTCACCTACTTCTGCAGTCGTACCTTTTAAGCAAATACACGCACCAAAGTTCCCAGCCATCATTCTTTATCTTTTCCATTCCCTCTCAGTACTTGGTTGATTAACAAGTATCTCGAAACAGAATGTTACCAGAGTTTAGTAGTCCAAGAACCTCTCACAGCACTTCCACATTTTAGTAATCCAAATATTTCCGAGTTACGGCAAGGAAATCTCTAAGAGCCCGTCAGATGGGTTCGTTCCAGATTGGAATGCGAAGCTCTGCATTACTAGAAACATCATGTGGATATCTGCTACAGGAATTGCAGGCAAGACTTACTACCTCTTGGAAATTAATGTAGTAATTCATCCACGAATAACAGCGGTGTTTTTTTATTCGAAGTTATATAAAAGAGTACTGAATTCATTTTTTGTTCAAAAAATACCCTTATTTATTTAGCATGCAAGATGTTTTTTTTTTAAACTTCATGTTCTTATACATTTGAAGGCCTCCATATATATATATATATATATATATATATATATATATATATATTCAGAATGTTTCGTATTATAATAAACATGTCACATTTCCAGTTTAAATAAACAATGATGTGAAACAGATGATCTGGGATGAGGTTGGGAAAGATCAGTTTGAAAGAGAGAAGGTTCTGCATGATTTAGAGCAAGAATGCTTGGAGGTTTATCGGAGAAAAGTTGACAGTGCAAACATATCAAGAGCTCGCCTGCACCAAGAGCTGGCAGAATCTGAAGCTGAATTCACCCATCTTCTTTTGTCCCTTGGTGAAAGATCACTCCCAGGACGGGTACTTTTTTCATCCATCTGCATCCAATTCACTAATTTGAGCATTTAAAATTGCATGGTTATGAACTAAAAGTACAGTACAATATACAACACCAGCGCATAGTAAGGATACAAATTGAGAATTTCAAACCATCTAGTAATAATTAGCAACACACATCTAGCATAAATTACTTCAGAATGATCGATTACTTGACTCATTGCCACTGGCGATGAAACGATCAGGGATATCTGCGTTTGTTTATTGAATAAATTTCATATTGATGATAGTTAACATTGTTGGATGCACATGATGCTCTCATTGGATTTTATGAGCTGATTACCTTGTTGTCTCTACAGCCAGAAAAAATGTCAGGAACGCTGAAGGAGCAGCTAGATGCAATCACCCCAGCTCTACGGGAGATGCGTCTGAGAAAAGAACAGAGAATGAATCAATTTAGATCCGTGCAAGGCCAAATTCAAAAGATTTCTGCAGAAATTGCAGGTCAATCGGTATACGATGACTCGATAACAAATGTCATTGTGAATGAGAATGATCTTTCATTAAAGAAACTTGATGAATATCAGATTGAGCTACAAAGACTGTGCAATGAGAAGGTAAAAGTTGCAATTTCACAAATCATCTCATGGAAATTTATACTCATGTGGAAAGGGAATTTGACTTATCTTTCTCTTTCACTGACTTGAAGAATGACAGGCTCCAGCTAGTGGACACATACATTGACACAATTCACGATCTGTCCTCAACATTAGGGATGGAATCCTCCATGATCATAACAAAGGTGCATCCAACCTTGAATGAATTGTGTGGAATATCAAAAAATATAAGTGATAGTATTCTGGCTAAACTCAACAGCACTGTGGAATCTCTCAAAGAAGAAAAACAAACGCAGCTTGAGAAGGTAAATATTACTATCAATGTTGTGGTAACTTCTGGCTCCTACTATGCAAGCCTGATCAGTAACGGGATCTAGCATCTTGTCTACAGAGAAAAAATAAACATTTGAAATGGCATCATAGTGACATGTGGATACAAGTTGGAGATACAACAGATGGGTAACCAGAGAAATGAATAATGAAAGTTAACCGATACATTCGGTTCGATCCTACATATACTAAACAGTTTGAGCGATCTAAATCACATATAAAAAAAACATCTGGGTCAACAAAGTTGTTCCTGGTTCCACCATTTTATTTCGATTGATTTAAGAAACAGTTACTAACAATAAAGAACTGGCACTGTATAACTTTTCTGAATCTGGCAGCTTCATCAGCTTGGAAAAGCACTAACAAACTTGTGGAATCTGATGGGCACACCCTATAAAGATCGTCACCCATTCTCCAATGTCACAGACTTATTATCTCTCTCGTCAGCTGAGGTGTCAGGTCATGGAAGCCTTAATCTAAATATAATCCAGCAGGTTAGTATATAGGATTAACGGTGAGAAACTATGATCAGAAACAACTCAGACATAATATATAGTTATTTGAATCATTTCAAGGCTGAAGCTGAAGTCAAGAGACTGGATCAGCTAAAAGCAAGCAAGATGAAAGAGCTTTTCTTCAAGAAACAGAATGAGTTAGATCAAATATGCAGTAAATCGCACATGGAGATTCCTTCACAACCAGAGATGGAAAATATAATAAATCTTATAAATTCGGGTAAGATTGACTGGTCAATTTGTCTTTCATCACAGTTTCCTGATCTAATTCATGTTTAAGCTAGTGTCACCCATACTGACTGAAAACTAAAACAGGAGAGATTGACCATGCCGATCTCCTCATGAGCTTGGATGAGAAGATATCAGTGGCAAAAGAAGAAGCCTCTAGCAGGAAGGCTATAATGGAAAAGGTTGAAAGGTGGATGCTAGCACATGATGAAGAGCGTTGGTTAGAAGAATATAGCATGGTTAATATTACCCCTTGATCTGCATGATTTGTTGGCTCCTGGCCTCTCTTTTTTTGCACGATGATTCATATTTTCATGCATGTTTTCAGGATGAAAATCGATATTCAGTTCGCAGAGGTGCTCACAAGAATCTGCGACGTGCAGAACGTGCTCGAGTAATAGTCAACAAAATCCCAGGTAAGAGTAGGAAGTTGGTTGGTTGGTTTGCAAAGAATTAATCTTGAAATAGAAATTATAGGCATGCTAACATGCCAGATCAAATCCTCTGCAACCACAAACTAATTAACCAGAAAATGCATCATAGTCATCACCATCAAGACTAAGATCCAGAGTCAAGATAATCATTTTCAATAGCTAGGTAAAGAAGTGAAGGTACGCAGTAGTCAATAAAATGAGATACTAGCTAGTAATTACGTCAAGAAGAGGTTGGTGAAGAGTAGGAAAAAAGTGATTGTAGGATGAAAAGCCTGATTCCATCTTCCAGCCATGCAGACAACTCGTGACCTTGCGTTTTGAAATTCTTATTGCTTTAATACATGCCAGTTATATTCATGTATAGTACTGTAAAACTGGGCTGTGCAGTTCTAGTGGCATTGCTTGTAGCAAAGACTAAGAGTTGGGAAGAGGAAAGAAACAAAATATTCCTGTATGATGGGGTAAGTAATTTATTTGCTCGGTTGTGATTACATATAGCTGAAATATTGATCTTATAAGCATGTATGAACCTATACACATATTGTGCTCATCAAATATAAAAGAACATTTGCACGCATTATTATCTAGGTACCTCTGCTGGCAATGCTAGAAGAATATAACATGTCAAGACAGGAGAGGGAAGAGGAGAAGCAAAGACAAAGGGTTAGTTCATCCAGCACTCTACAGGCCAAGATTTTGATATTATCTGTACGTTAGTATTGTTTCCTTTCTATTATCTGCTATCTTAATCTTTCTGTCAGCAGAAAATAAATCCCACGTTCAAGAATGACTATATTTTCGTTACCAATTGTGTGGTGACCTGGCCTTTACATCACAGGACAAGAAGGTCCCAAGCCATGCAGTGGCTGAGCAAGAAAATGTGGTCGGGTCAAGGCCAGGCACCAGCAGTCGACGTCTTTTAAACAGGAGTTTGATCGGAAGCTTGAGCAATGCAACCCCTTTAAACAGAAGGCTTTCAGTTTGTCTCCAACAGTTGGGAACCAGCAGCATCAATTCTGCAAATCAAGGAATATCTTACATAAAGGAAGGAAGGAAGATGCATGGACAAAGGATGTTTCCTCGACCTGACATGATCACTTCTCATCTTCGAGATGAAGCAGTTTCCGTCGTCTTATCCTTTTCCGGGCCATTATCTCCCTGAATTCAGATATTCAAATCTTCACACGAACCAAAAAAACCCCACATATCACAAGATATTAAACATAACAGAACAATATTTTTCTTCTTCTGCAAAACAATAATTTACCTATTGCGTCAGAAAATAGCCTTGTATGTCTATCTATGTCCTCTACCAAGAACCCCGGAGAATTTTCACTTCAACGAAAAATAAAAGGAAACACTAGGATTTTGTTTTCCTTCCGTTGCACATGTAAGGTATTGTTTACTGTATCGAGTAAATTGATATTTACAAGTATGTACAGTTGTGTTTTGATTTCAGGAAGCTTTGATTTTCCTATTCTAATGGAACTTTGAAACGTAATATATAGTTTCCAGTGAAATTCTAAAATAAATTAACAAAACCACTTGCTTTATAAAACTTGAATATTTCTCGCCTTCGCAACGAAATGATCGATCCGGCGAGTGCCAGCCGAGGCTGGTTTGGCTACTCTGTTTTCTTCTTCTTCAAAATTTAAATTATTTTCTTATGATTAAATTAAATCTTGATTTGAATCATGATAAGATCCACAATTACTATGAATTTTTAACTTCAAACAAAGAATTTTTACATTTTATACTTTTTACTCCACTAATACTTCATCATTAAATCTTACTTTTAAAAATCGTTTTATATAACAGGGTAAAAAATGATGAATTTTAAAACGATAAATTATTATTTATTTATATTACAAAGAAAGCTAAAACATCATGCTTAAATATTGTTCAACTCATTGTCATTGTGGATTGAATATTTGTTCTGTTGCTTCGCGTATACACGAGTCCTTTTTTTTCGATGCTTAAATACTGTTTATCAAGACTTATAGCCATTGTGGACCGAACATTTGCTCCGCTGCTTCCCGTGTAAGTGAGCCCTTTTTTTTCTTGTTATTACTATAACAAGTTTTGGGATTTTTATTATTAATAAATTGTAAAAACTTAAAGGGTTATAGATGACAGGTTGAAAAAGTAAAATGCGAGTTGTAAGAGTTTTCGAGTAGTGCATGTTTAGGAGTGCGATTGTAGTGACTTTTGAAAGTGTTTATTATTTTGAAATGCATTAAAATAATTTTTTTTATTTTTAAAAAATCATTTTTTGATATCCCCGTTAATAATACTATTTTTTTAATTTAAAAAAAAAAATTTTTTTTTTTATAAACACGATCGCAATGTGAAACAGCCTGAAGAAATAAAGAAGAAAGAAAAGAATAAGAAGGAATGAACGTGACTTGCGGATGGATGAAGTGTCAGTCCCTGCACTTTAAATTTTATTCAAACTGGTTCACTTCTTTTTTTATTTACAATTGACTCCTTTTATACTAGTTTTTCCGAGTTAACAAGAAATCTATTTCAACTACTTCTAACTGATTAGAACAAAAAAAGAACTAATTAAAATGTAACTAACTAACTGACTAGCAACCAATTATTTATCTCAACATGAAGATAACGTGGACCGTGAATCATTTGGTATTTAAAGTTCCGTGTGTCATTCTGACAATGTCTGTAAATAATGATCAACGAATCACGTGCTAAAAAATAAAAATTCTACATGGTAACTAAAATCAATTAATCTAACATTTTGCTCTAAAATTAAATAAATAAAGGGGAAAATATCTATGAATGATGAAGCTAATGTCATTAAGAAAAACAATGCTCAGGAATTGATGGTTTCAAAAGGATTAAAGATTATTAATGTAAAATAGATGTTCAAGATACTGTTAAGGAATCTAATGCGGATAGAAATCCTTAATAAAAAAGAAATTATGTTAGATTTGCCTATTATAATTATTGTTTAAATAAATAGTTAGGTTACGATAGTTAGAGATGTAATGGCAAAATTATACGAGCATGTGATGAATTCATCAATGCAGCTTTTGAAAATTCATCATTTTAATTATTTTGTCTGTTCAGTTGTACTTTTAAAAAATATTTTGTCTCTGTTGATTATTTTGATAATTAATATATTTTCAAATAAAAACATCCTCAAAGATTCAATCTAAATTTTTCATGGGTTAACCAGTTTCTATTTATTCCAAATTTGTTCTTCATAATTTTTAACAAATTAGACAAACGGCACGTTACTTCCGTAGGATGCGGTGTCTCAACAAGCGACGACGACGACGTCGTTTATATCACGTGCCAGACAAAAAGTCACGGTAACAGACGGTATTATGAAGATCGTCAGTCCTTGAACCCTCTCCCCTTCATTTTCTCATTAAACCCTAGCTATATCTCTTAAATCTCGACAGAACAAGGAAAAGGAAAGCAATTCAGTAACAATGGAGTTCTCTCAAGATGACTTTGATCGTCTTTTAATGTTCGAGCACGCTCGTAAATCCGCCGAAGCTGCCTACGCTAAAGACCCTCTTGATGCCGACGTGAGTACTATATATTCTCTACACGACTTGTTGTTTCGTTTAATTTCCAGTCAGTTCCTGTTTTTCCCCTTCTATACTGCTCTCTTTTGTTCATAGAATTATCTTTCACTTGATTATTACTGGTGCATGTGCGTTAGATCAAATACAATCTCCCATCTTGTCCTACACTTATATACAAACATGTCGTTGCTTAGTTTTTGAAGTAAAAAATTCTGGTGATCACCTTGATTTTCTTTTTGTTCACCATCGATATTATCATTATGGCTAGTGATTTGTTAGCATTAAAAAAAAAGGAGGGTATGATTTGCAGAACTTGACTAAGTGGGGCGAGGCATTGCTCGAATTATCACAATTTCAAACTGTAGCAGAGGCAAAGAAGATGATAAATGGTACTGTAGTTTTTGTTGTTATAATCACCAATTCACAATTTAGCAAATTTTCTGGGCTTTATGTTATTCAGGCGGTGTTGTAATTTTACAGATGCTATTTCGAAGTTGGAAGAGGCAATGATGTTAAATCCAACAGCCAATGCCATGTGGTCAATAGGAAATGCCAACACTTCTCATGCATTTCTGTCTCCTGATCTTTCCGAGGCAAAAAAATATTTTGATAAGGCAGCTGAATGCTTCCAACAAGCGGTTGAAGAGGTAATTTTGGAGTTTTTTGGGCTTTGATTCACAGGATATGTTTAAGCATATTAGTTCACAGTAGTCTTTACTGAGATGAAAGTTATGACTTTTCAATTTTGATTTTTGATACAGGACCCAACTAACGAGCTTTACTGCAAGTCTTTGGAAGTTTGTGCTAAGGTACACTTTGTAGCTTCCTTTCTTCTCATGAAAAAAGTTCAGTGTGAACTTTTGTTTCTTTCAGCGTATTTGGTGTTTTGAGCCTACCCTGTTAGATTTATGGTATGAATTTTACTAATTATGCCGATGTAGCCCTCTATCTACTAATAAGATAGAAATTATTTGGTTTTTACATGAAAAGAGTGTTAGTCTTTGGAAGTTTGTACAAAGGTATACTTTGCACCTTCCTTCCTTCTCGTAAAAAAACGTTGAGTGTAAACTGTTGTATCTTTAAGAGTATTTGGTGATGTTGAGCACACCCTGTGAGATTTCTGGTATGAATTTTACCACTTATGCTGATGTAGTCCTCTATCTACTAATAAAGTTGAAATTTCTTAGTTTTTTTCTTGAAAGTAGTGTTGAAGAGCAGAACGTACATCTTATGTTGACACGTTTTACGATTTGAGGTGTTTGTTCCATTGGAATCAAATAATCAAACCTCAAAGATATGATACTGATTATCATTACTGCAGTTTCTCCAAATCATAAAAATTTCCTCGTTATTCTGTGCTTGATGTTCTCAATGAACATTGCAAATCAAGCTTTAGCTTTTCTTAAAGTACACTTCTGTCTATCCTGATCAAATGAACTCCACTTTTAATCATGTGTCGGTACTATTTTAAGTGATATATGTGATCTTCCAGTTTTCCGACTAAACATGTTGTTGACGATATCTTCTCAGGCTCCAGAATTGCACATGGAGATCCATAAGCATTCAAGCAGTCAACAGACCATGGGTGGTGAATCTTCTCCTCCTTCAAATGCAAAGGCAAGGAATTTAGGCAGTTCATTTATTTTCTAAGTTCACCCAAGTAAATGGTTGCTTCCTACTTCCCGTTCTTAAAAAAACATTGTGTTTACTTCCTTCTTCATGTATGGGCTTTTCCTTGTACTATACTGTGACTTGGAGTTAGTTTCTTTTTTGAATAAAAGAAACTATTGGAAAATATAGGGAACTCAAATTGAAAACCGAGTTTTCTCACTTCAGGATGAAAACAAAATCCAGAAGCAAAAGAAAGAACACTAAAAGTGCTGCATACTGATTGAAATTAATGCAAAGCCTTCCAATATCTCTACATATCAGCTAGAGAAACCCAATAGAACAGTTCAGAACTTGAGCATCCAGTGGGGGGTCACCAGGCTGAAATAGGAAAGTAACCAAGTAACTGAGACAATTTGAATCATTGATATAAATGGGTGAAATTCTGGTGATTGAAAGCCCAAGGGAGATGTTTACAGGGAGTCTGGAGTAGAAGCCCTTTTGATATGGCAAAAAATTGTCAAAATCAGATGTGTATCTGAAGAATCTGCTGTGTTTTTACACTGCCTTCGTTGTATCCTCCCAACCCAAAAAAAAAAAAAAATTTATGTGCTTTAAATTCAGGTGCTATACTATCTGCTTTCCACATTTCTTTTCTTATTTCTTAGAAAAAGAATTCCACAGAAGTATCTAGCAAATTAGCACAAGGCATTGTTAGTTTTTATCCCTGTTTTGTTTTTTGCAAGTTACCACATTTGAATTTAAGTCTCCAATGTGCTGTCATCCGAGTTAAGTCAGTATTTTTCTTGCAAATTAATTTAGAGTAGATGATAAAGAGTCCTCTAGTTTCAGCCGGTGTGTTTTCCTTCGTATTCTCTTTGTTTTCTCTTATTCTTCCAAATCACATGATAGGAATGTAACACGAGATATTTATCTGCACACCGTATTCACTGCTGTATGGTTTCCTACAATTATGTCCTGCTTGCCCTCAATGGAAGCGATGTAGATTGTGGTCCTGACTGCATGAAGATGTTTCGCTGTTGACATGGACAACTTCTGCCATTGTACATATGGATTGTTGTAACAATTGTAATGAATTGAATCTAATGCACAGACTCCAAATTGGCTCTACAGCATGCATGCTGTCATTCATGCATATATCTGTAGCTCATTTTTTCCTTGCACCCTTAACTTATGCTTATGGTGGAATGTATCTGATTTCACTTACCCAATGCTAAGTTGGTCAATCAAATTTATTTAAGTCCTTTGGATAAGTAAAACCTGATGTAAGTGTTTCCTATCGCCTGACTTCACAAAATAGTCAAAAATTTGAGCCTAAACTATTCTCTTTATTCTTGTTGTGATGGATATCACTAGTTTGATGTGACATGAGGTTCTTGACATGCCGATCCTCTAAAAATCTACAGAATTACATCAAACCCATAGCATGTAATGCTTTTTGAGTATGATATTTTTGTGTGTTTGGTTCTGGAAGTGATGGTTGGCCATGGTTTAATATGGAGTTCGCGCCAAATAATTTCCCACAAGTCATTACATTAAATACCATCTCATGCGATTGCTATATATTTTTTAAAGCATCATCAGACATTTCTTTGTCAATCCTGTTTCAGGGCTCCAAGAAGAAGGCAAACAGTGAACTGAAGTATGATATGTTTGGATGGATTATCCTTGCAATTGGAGTCGTTTCATGGTTGGGGATGGCAAAATCCCATGTTCCTCCTCCTCCTCCTCCAAGATAAGCATTAAGTGAAGATGCCATTATTATTACAAGTATGTTCAAATATTGATCACAACATTCCTACCGGAAGGCATATATATTCAGTTATACATGTGGTATGCGATCCGCATGTTGATCTTGACCTCTTATTTTCTTTATTAATTATTCGGTTAGAATTATGATTTCATGCAAGTTTTAGCTGTATACATTTGTTGACAGTCTTGCAAGTTTTTCTTGTTTCCCTCTTACTTCTATTTGCTCGGGTTGTTTGATGTCATGAAACCATCTTGTCCCTGGTAAGAAAGTGATGTGGTGTATAGCGTGGTTAAAAACTAGGGTTCTCAAGCCTGGAGATTATAGGCTTAGACTTGAGTTATAGAGAAATTTAGAAAAAAAACTCTCCAGTGGTTTATTGAAAGTCTAAATAATAGTCATCATCTTAAAATAAACTAGACATCTCTATTTGTATTTATATGGGTATTAAAATCCTTTATAGGAAAGGATTTCTAATAAAAAATTAACTAATTAATAAAATCCTTCTAGCATTAAGATTCTTAAATAGTAAAAATATTAATTAAATTAAAGGTTCTAAGATAAATAAGAAAAAGAATTTAAGTACAATAAAGTAAATAAAGACAACCTTTCGACCCTTATCTGAAAACCCTTATAACCTTGACCATCAAGCAATTTTAACCCAATAAGAAACAAGGTCTTCAGAATCTTCTGTAGAAGTTTTAGCTATGCTTGATTTATCATGAATGAAATTACGTCTTGATTTTCTTTTTGATTCTTTAAAACCTAAAAAGCTTGACCATTGATGAAATAATACAATAATCAATTAACCATATTTGATGTTAATTTAATTTTTTGTTCGAATCAAGTCCACTTGTAGTTCTTCCCCATATTTTTTTACTTCAAAATTTGAGTTCATCATCTTCAATGACCGCCGTCACTTTAACCATTGTGTACAAGGAGCACTAAGAAAATCTTTGACAATATCTTTGGGGAAATTGTAAGAAATTACCATGTTTTTATTTGCAAGATCTTCATTCATGACTGCAACCCTTTTTTATCATACTATCTTCAACACGATTAGATAACTTTGAAATTTTGCTGTCAATAAGCTCCTTCATGTTTTTCCTCGGTTGAACATAAGGCAAGTAATAATAATTTATTTGTTTATTTACTCAATATAACTTTTTCTATAATCTTGTATGAGCTTTAAGATTACTGACTGTCTTAAATCTTGCTAAGATGAAATTCAAGGCATACCAGTACGAGTTCTAAAGTATGGAAATTCAAGCCACCATTCTCTAGTACCAAAAGAAAAGGTTTATGCACGACAAGTTCTATTTTCTTATGATAAAGAACCTTGTTTAAATAGAAGGAAGCTTCTATCTCTGACTATCATTTAATAAAAAAATTCATCGAAGACCTCCCATCATAGAATGGAATTTCATCATATCTTCAGGCAAGTTCCTTTTCTCTTCACGTTTCCGTTACCTATTAGACGAGCTAGATCTACAATGGTTTGCTCCAAATGATGAAACCTTTGTTTTAAATTGTCTAGTATATGCTCCTGATCTTGTACAGCGCCCCTGAGAGCCTCCTGTATCACGGAGTGGGTTGCTACTATTTTCGTTTATCAGAGAGACGAGCCTGTTTTGAAACCAATTAACATTGTGCATGGTGTGGTTAAAAGTTAGGGTTTTCAAATTCTAAGGTGTGGAGAAATTTAGAGAAAATCCTATAGTGTTTTATTAAAAGTCTGAATAATAGTTTTTCTCGTAAAGTAAACTAGATATTCCTTTTTATATTTATATTTGTACTAAAATCCTGTGTAGAAAATGATTTTCTAATTAAAGCTTATATAATTAATAGAATCCACTCAGCATTAGGATTGTTAAATAGTAAAATACTAATTAAATTAACGCTCTAATTAAGATAAATAGTAAAAAGAATCCAAATACAATAAGGTAAGAAAAACAAACCCGTACAGTAATTTCAGAGCCTTATTGGAAAGCTTCATCGATGTATGATCATTATGAAATTTTAATTCAATAGGAAATGGAGCCTTCAAAATATTTAGTAAGAAAATTAGTTTGATCCAATGATCAGATTAACAGGTAGGATAGATTTACCAAATTGTATCTTGGACTTTTCTTAGAATCTTCAGAACTTAAAAATCGTAATCATCAATGAAACAATGTTATAAACATTATTCTTATGTCAAGATCATATGGAAGAAATTTCCCATGTCAGAAAGAAGGGTCTTTCGAAGTCATTCCATTGTGTCGATCTTAAGTTTGGTGTCATGACGCATGCAACCCAGCCATGTTTTACTTAAAAGTTCAAACTAAACACTTGCAGATTAATTGAAAATAAAAGTCAACGTTTTATAGTTTGAGAGGGGGCACCACTCCCACATCACAGAGAGTTCAAGAGGAGAGATTTAATTCTGGATATTGACAAATGGATTTTTTGACTGTGGTAAGAGGCATGGAATCTTGACCTGCAGTTGGACATCCACATAATAAAACAATTAACATGTGATGAAGTTGATCTGATTCTTGTAACAGCCACTTTCTACTAGTTCTGGTAAATATCTTGAAGTGTTCTGTCGGCAGTCATTGCAACATAATTTGAATCTGATAGACTCTGTTAAGTTATAGAATTCTTCAATGGTTTTGTTTAGTAATGTTTTATTTTTGTGCTTCTGGTTGTTACATTTCATACTTTGATTGCCCACTGTTATATCTTTGCTCTTTTTATTTCCTTGATTAAAAGCTTGAACCATGGATATCCTGTGCAGCATCATGTAATTGCCCTGGTGATTAGTGTAGGGATATGGATGTGATCAACAATTATGGTATGTTAGTCGACAATTTTTATTTAACAAAAAATCATCTTGTTTCCTTTGTTTTTAAGGGGCATGGTGTGATGGGAGAGGAATTGCGATATGCAAAGCAATTCTCGAGTTCGAGTCAGGGCATGCATTCCTTGTAAGAATCTAAGACAATCAGGATTTTACACGTCATCCGAGTCCACAAAATATGCACTCCTTGTAAGAATCAAAAACAAAACAAAAATGTTGTTTCCTTTTAACGTCTCCCTTTCTACGGACCATTTTGCTTACCACCCTTTTAATTTTTATGTGGCTAAATATCTAGATTTGTATTCATTATCAATTTATCTTTTGTTTTGTAATGTATCCACAATCCACCAAAAGAAGGGAAAATTGTAGCCGTGGCCATTTAAATATAGCTTGTTTTGTTCCAATCTTTCCCTAGCTATCTAGCTTCCACCATTGTTCTCAGTGGGATCCAATAGTGTCGGCAATGGCTTCTTTCTTCTTTCAGCAAAACAACATTCATTTGATTTACAAGTTAAATCATTTAAATGACCATTGAAATTATGCTCACTGATTATTCATCAGATCTTATCGGCTGACCCGCTGCTTGGTGTTTCATCATGTGCTTATTACAATTTTGCTCCTCGTTTTCTTTACTGCAGTCCATGAAAAGCCTGAGTTATTTAAATTCTGACCACAATTCTGGCTTGATTTTGAATCTTATACCTAGATAGAGGATTTGGAAGATGTCACCCAATGTTTTAGTTTGTGTCCTGCAAGTCCAGTTAGTTACTGTTTAGCTTAGCATGCTGCTGTTGCAATTATTGTACTGTGCAGGTATCACAGTGATGATAACTTTGGTTTGCGTAGTTTTTTTTTTTCTATATATAACTTGGGTGTATAAATCAGCTTATGCGCATCACGAACTAATCTCCGAATCTATTAAACACCCGGTAAATTCAATAAACAAGTAAGTCGCCACAAAGATAACAAGATACAGGGCATGCATTAAGAGAAAAGGAATAAGTTCCTTCATCCCCAATGGGATCCTCTTTCTATCTCCTTAGGGTACTGTTGTGCTGGATAGTTAGGGCAATTTGATGGTAAATTTATGATTCCGTAGTGGAATCAAGATTATCTTGAGGTCCACCACTCTCTTTTTGGAATTTAGTGGGGGTAAGCTGGCAGATTCATGCTGGACACCTTTCTATTAGTGGAAAGAAATCTCACTGGGAAAAAAACAGTGTTTGTGCCTTTTATGTTCATGAGGTAGCGAGTACTGAGTAGTATGATAATGCTAAATTAATCAGAGGTTAGCTTCTGCCTTGCTTTAATAAAGCTGAGCACGCATTATCATAATTATACAACTATATTCTATATTCCATAGACTTGCCAGATTCGTGGCATAGAAACTACTAGATATTTGCACTCTGAAATGCTTCTGTTGCCACAAGTTTCCCTCTCCATGACTGGTTTGTCGGGAAAACAATGGGAGAGCAGTTGGTGCATGCTGAAGACTAATGATTTGTGGGCTAGAAAGTGAGGAGTAAGGTGGAGATGATATTTTCACCTTGATTACGCCGGACTGTTGAAAACATTTGAATAATAGAGATTATATCATGGGTCTCATCATCTTGAGAGTGACCAGAGAATAATATATATAAAAATTAAGATTAAACTTTTATATGTTTGCATTTATTTATTTAACAGTTTGCTTGATCATTGGATGCTCTTGCTTGAGTTGTGCCTGCAACTCATTTCCCGTTTAAGTTTTAAAACTAGATGGGACCAAACCATACAGACAGCTTTCTTTCGATTATGTTTGGCCAAATCTGCGAGGCATTGGATTGTTCTGGTCTGCTCCCTTTTGGTCCATCTCTCTCCGACTATTGTATCCAATCGTTGCCCGTGGTAGTGCATCCATATATGGGCTACTATTTAATTCGATAATTCTCTTCATAGGCTAACTTCAGCAGATTGTTGTCCGATTCCAGCATCTGTAGAGAGACGTGCAATAAATAATTCAGCATCATCTGTGTGGATTGGCTCTTGGTTGATTCTTGGGATCATTTATGTGTATTGCTCGTGTACATGGCTCGCTGGTCTGGTTAGCTCTGAGCTATGCCGACGATTTATATTGACCGCCATTTGTACAGACATTCCCAATCCTCATTCAGAGAAGTGATCAATGGCCATATGAGGGGGGAAAGGCATGGTTGATAAACATCTTGTTTAACTTAAACAGGGTTTGATCAATTTGACTGAATCTTTTGACGATCAAAACTCGTGGGAATCCATGTTTGATGAATATTTTTTATCAAGTATCGTGAGCTTTAATCGCTCAAAGGATTCTTCAATCTCACTGGCTCGTTTGACGATCATTAATTTGACGAGTTAGTAACCCTGGGAATTAGAAGGGATTTTCATGTTTTTTCAGCTCTTCAAGAGCTATACTAGTAGCTAAAATGGCTTCTCTTTAACTGAGAAGTCATTCCTGTATGTTTGAAGAGAGAAACCAAATATTAAAACAAAAATTAAAAAAAAAAAACCCACATACCTTGATTTGGGGCCAGGGGGCTGTGTTGTGTGTGAGTGTTGTAGTGATCTAGGGCTGGGGGGCTGCCGTGAGTGCTGTGGGGGTTGACAGCGTGGGGAGATGTAGGGTTTATTGGAGATGGCTTGGGAGGGAGGGGAATTAAACGGGTTTGGTGGTGTTTTATTGGCTAATTATTATTATTAATTATAAAATAATAATAGTTAGTATAAAAAATAATTATGCGATATTGTTTTTTAGTTTGCAGGTTTTTATTTTAAATTTATTTTTTTATTTAAATATAATAAAAAATAATTTTATTGTTGGAGGGGTTTTTAAAAAATAATTATTTAATTATATAACATATTCTTATTAATTATATAATTAATTACATAATTAAACTATATATAAAATAATTGCACTATATTTAAAATAATATATAAAAAAATAACTCTCCAAAATGATTTTTACCATTGGAGCACATATCAACAAAAAAAGTTATATATACATTATTCAAACATCCATTTTAAAGATTTGACTCTTCAAAATACCTACTCTACCCAAAATAGCATTGCCTTTATGCCTATTCGTTGTGGATGTTAAGCTTAGGTAAAAAGTATATATGCCAGCGTTGGCCTTAACGAGGTTACTTCACAGAATCTGTTTTGTTCAAATATTTGTGTTGTGTTAGAGCATTTTTAGTGGGAGTGCTATTTTGGAGAGGCAAATTTCTAAAATGATATTTTGAATAGTGTATTTATGGTTTTTTTGTTGATGTGTGCTCTAGTGGTAAAAGTTATTTTAGAGAGCCATTTATTTTTATATTATTT
The DNA here is from genome assembly GCA_032356905.1 of Salix exigua. Lineage (NCBI taxonomy): Eukaryota > Viridiplantae > Streptophyta > Magnoliopsida > Malpighiales > Salicaceae > Salix > Salix exigua. The sequence continues at coordinate 13,340,010 of CM063590.1, forward strand.
TAAATATAGTGTAATTATTTTATATGTAGTTTAATTATGCAATTAATTATATAAATAATAAGAGTAAGTTATATAATTAAATAATTGCTTTTAAAAAACCCTCCAACAATATAATTATTAATTTTATATATAATTTTTTACTCTCTTGTTAAAGTATTTTTAAGTAAAAATAAAAATAAATATTTTTGATATAATTACATTATTTTCTAATATATATATATATATATATATATATATATATAAAGAAGGTGCCATAAGGTGGGATAGCAGCTCATGAAGAGGAATGTATTTTTAATTATCAATATACATATCCTGCTCGAGCACGAACAAAAACATGAAAATACTAAAAAAGTAATATTTTAATTTGTCTCTTCATTGTCCGCTGGAGATGCTCTTATGAATTTGGGATACTACAGTTTTTTAGTTTAGTTCACAGATGTTAAATTTTCAAATAAACTCACTAAGCATCGTGTGGGAATTTTTATTTTTATTTAAAAGCCACTGTTCTGACATTAAATTTTTACAATAAAATAGCAATTTTTTACGTTGTTTTTTCAGAACTACCTTATTTGGTTCTTAAACAAACAATCGATTATTGGCTTTTTACTATCTCAAAGAAAGAAAGAAAATACATAGATAGATAGATAAATAGAATTACGAGTCATTGAATCTTTTATGTATTGGATGGCTCTTTGAAAGAGGGATGTTACATATAAGATACATACAAGAAAATTCCCACGCAATCAAAATGGGTTGGAAGTCTCAATAGATATAGTGTAGTGGTAAAAAAAATTAAAATTTATTTTTTATATCCAGGGTTTTACCAGTTTAACTCAAAATATTTTTTAAAAATATTTTTGAAATCATGTTATTAAGCAATTCAAAACCACAAACAACAAATTAAATTATCTTAAAGTAAGGAAAAGAAACAAAATCTTAATTAAAATATAATTTCCACATGCTATATATACACACATCGAACCGCATGAGATCCTCCCATGACAAGCGTCAATCTTAGACAATTCTAATTGCTTTTCTTGAAAGAAAGACCCTTTTTGCCAATCATCACTCCCCAAATAACAGTTTCTGATATGAAGTCCATACTAGCTGGCCTTTCTTTCATAATCTTTTGCTTAGTTGTTGTTGTCATCACCCACCAAACTCCATGGCCAGTTGCTCTCCTCTTACTCTCGTTATCCTCTTTCCCTGCTTTCTCTCTAAACTATTGGTTAGTCCCTGGAGGTTTTGCATGGAGAAACCATCACGATAATCAAAACCCTTCAAAACTTCGTGGTCCAATTGGGTGGCCTGTATTGGGCACTTTACCCCAAATGGGTTCACTTGCTCATCGAAAATTAGCTAGCATGGCTGCCTCATTCGGTGCAACTAAGCTTATGGCGTTCAGTTTAGGCTCGACTCGTGTGATAATTAGTAGCCATCCAGACACGGCCAGGGAAATCCTGTGCGGGTCTTCTTTCGCTGACCGTCCTATAAAGGAATCGGCTCGTTTGTTAATGTTTGAGCGTGCCATTGGTTTTGCTCCTTCGGGAGAGTATTGGCGACACCTACGAAGAATTGCAGCAAATCACATGTTTTCCCCCAGGAAAATCTCTGCTCTAGAGCCACTCAGGCAACGTTTAGCGAATGAAATGTCGGCTGGGGTGAGAGAGGAGATGGAGGAGAGACGGGTTGTTGTGTTGAGAGGAATATTGCAGAGAGGTTCATTAGGTAATGTGATAGAGAGTGTTTTTGGCAGTGATGTCTGTGCAGAGAGGGAGGAGTTAGGGTTCATGGTTAAAGAAGGATTTGACCTGATTGCAAAATTTAATTTGGATGACTATTTTCCGCTTAGGTTTTTGGACTTTCATGGAGTGAAGAGAAGGTGCTGTAAGTTGGCTGGCAAGGTTAATAGAGTCGTGGGTCAAATTGTCAAGGAAAGAAAAAAAAATGGAGACTCGAGGACTGGAAGTGACTTTCTAAGTGCTCTGCTTTCTTTGCCCGAGGAAGATCAGTTGAATGAGTCAGATACGGTGGCTCTTTTATGGGTACGTAAAACACTCCCTTTCTCTTGTCTAAATGTTTTATTTAAGAGTAAATTAAACTAATATTTGACAATTATATATATATATATATATATGCAAATTGCAAAAAGGAATAAAATTGTACTATGTAAAAAAAAAAGGATTATTTTTGAAGATTTAAATGCTATGAAATTTTACGATATCTCGGTAATTATATTGTTAGTGAATTTCTTCATCCAGTCTCAAATATCTTTGCATAATCTATTTCATCACTGATGTCGATGACCACCAACCTCTTTTATTCCTCGGTTATTACCTACCACTAGCGAAGGTCATTCGTATGACAGATTCTAAACCTAGATATTGTTGTCGGATATTGTTTCGTTCTAGCATGGTCAATTCCTATTGATGTTTGAAAAAAAAAAGAAATTTAAAAGGTTCCCTGTCTTTTTGCTACCATTTTTCAAGATTCGAAAAGAACCATCGTGATCTTCCTCTACTCCGAGCTGTATAATATCCACACATGGCAAATATCATCTCATCTTACTATAGTGACCGGTTGATTTGTGGTTGGTGGTTTCCACGTTTTTCACATTTCTTTTTAATTACCTGCAACCCTAACTGTTCGAAGAACCGAAGGCTATGTTTTTTAATTCCATGTGCCGAAAGGATCTCACTTGGATGATTTTGTTGTGGGACGATATGACGCAGGAGATGATATTCCGAGGAACGGACACGGTTGCTTTGCTTCTCGAGTGGATAATGGCTCGGATGGTGGTGCACCCAGAAATCCAAGCAAAGGCCCAGCAGGAGCTTGACACGTGCATTGGCAGCCAGCTGAGGGGGGTGCAAGATTCTGATATCCCTAATCTCCCCTACCTCCGAGCAATAGTAAAGGAGGTCTTAAGATTGCACCCGCCTGGCCCACTACTCTCGTGGGCCCGCCTTGCCATCCATGATGTGCACGTGGACAAAACGCTCATCCCTGCTGGCACGACAGCGATGGTTAACATGTGGGCCATAACACACGATCCTTCCATCTGGAGGGATCCATGGGCCTTCAATCCTGACCGGTTCATTGAAGAGGACGTGTTGATCATGGGCTCGGATCTAAGGCTCGCGCCATTTGGAGCAGGGCGCAGAGTGTGTCCAGGCAAGGCACTCGGGTTAGCCACGGTGCACCTATGGCTCGCACGGCTTTTACACGAGTACAAATGGCTACCCGCAAAACCTGTGGATCTTTCCGAGTGTTTAAGGCTCTCTCTCGAAATGAAAAGGCCATTGGAATGTCATGTGGTTCAGCGACGGAGCACTGAAGCTACTGATTTTGATCAGAAAATTTAGTGGGACTTTTCAGGCGTACCGTGTGGTGTGTTTAATTGTAAATTAAGCACTCGTTTTCCTTCTAGATTGTGCAAGGAGTTGATGTCACAGCCTGTGTTTGGTATTTGTACTAAGAATGCGTTTGTTTAAGCGATTCATCGCATGCATCAATAAACTGGCCTTAATTAAGTCTCGACTTCCGTTTGTAAAAATTATTTGTAACATAAACTAGTCAAAATAATTTAAAAACATCAAAAAAAATTAATTTAAAATAAATAAATAAATGTTTTTCAAACACATTCTCAAACACCTCTTATTCATGATCTCCTCCATTCTTGCCAAAAAAAAAAGGAATTGTCAAAACCTAACTGTTAAAATGAGATATCAAAAAATAGTTTTTTAGTGCATACCAGCACACTTGCCCACCTTTCTCTCATGGTTATGGTCTTTTTTCTATCTAATGCAGCCACAGACTACCCCTGTAAAAGGCATTGACGCACACACACACACACAGAGAGAGCTTGGGAACAAGAAAACTTCAAACGTTACTGAAAGTGCTATGTGCGAATGAACATGGAGGAGCTCGCTCCATTCTTCTGAAGCAAGTTATAGAACCTTTTGTCGGAGGTGGAGAGGGGACATTAAGTATATGAGCATATATTCAATCCTTTTCTGGGAATCATAGTCTCTCGCTTTTTCACCTGAAATAAAAATAAAAATAATTGTAGATAAAAAAAAAAACAGTAAACTAAAATCTAATGATAAATGCCTGTAGGATTTTACCGGTATTTAACTAAAATATAAATTGAATTCATCCAAAACTTCGATCAATTATCTGTTTATTTATTTAACGCTGTAATAAAAATAATATCTTGCATGTTATTTCGATGCCTTTCCATCGTGGTCATGTTGTTTTCCTGCTCTTCCACTGCCGAGAGTAGACCTTAGCGCAGCCGTGAATCCCTGGACATGCCTATATGCGAGCAGGCAGCTCGAGACCCTGCCAGCTAAAGCCCAGGCCCATACCGGCATGCCACCATGTGGTTTGGGCTCGTGGATGTCTTGGTGCCAGCAGTTCGAGACCCTGCCATCAAAAGCCCAAGCCCGTCCCGGGCACGACTTATTGTCAGACAATGCCCGCCAATTGAGGGAAGAAAATAGACAACACTTCACGGATTGATTCGGTGATCATCATCAATAACACGACCCATAAAACCAGCAAAATTACACATTCCACGTAACCTACAGTATTGATTAACTCGAATTTTTGTAATTAATATCTTTTTTTCAATCTTATCTGTGAATTAAAAGAGAGGAAAACGTTTTTCTTCTTCTTTCATTTCTTTTTACTCGATGTTTTTTTTCATCTAAAAGAGGAAGATTTTTTACCACATATCATTATTTATTTTAATAGTGCTTTTGTTTTTTTTATTCTTTCATTTATTTTTTAGTATTGTATTTGTTTACTGAGCTCTCTCACTCTCATGACACTGATTGACGAGTTCACCTAATTAACTCATTTGTTTTTAATTCATTTTTTCTCCTCAATTCTATCCTTTAATATCGAGTTGAAAGGGTTGATGTAAGATTTTATATTTTTTTTGTACGAGGTTATTCTAGCCTCGTGGCTGAATAAATGTGTATAGTGGGTTGACCAGAGTTGATTTAATAAATTAAGTATTGAGCTTAGTGTTTTTTTTACTCTTATAATGATATTTTGTTTTAATGATCATATTCACGAGTCTTGATAATTAACCCTGATTAAATCAATTTGCTTTTCTATTTTATTTATACGAGGTTATTTAGGTGAGTGACTCGAGTCACAGGTCTCTTGACTATGGATCTATTTTTTAATGGATTGTCCCCGTTTCATGATCTGGATCGTGAGTTTATCTAGCTAACCTAGTTAAGTTGGGTTTTTTTTTCCTTTTCTAGGTGACCACTCTATTTTTACAAATCAATGGTGTGTTTGATTGGAACTTATTAGATTTTTATGATTTTTTTTTGTTATATTTTATTGTCATTATGACCTGAAAAGTATTTAACAGGTTGACCTTGGTTAACCAAACTTATTTTTCTTGTTTCATAAACTTCTTCATTCGATATTGGTTTTGACATGGTTGATTGAAAAATGAATTTCATGAATTATTTTGATTTGTTTTTTTTAATATGTTTTCTTGCTCTTATGATCAAAGTCATGTGCTTAACATGTCAGCACAAGTTAAATTTAGTTGTTGTTTTTTACAAAGTTTATCTGAATCTCGTGATCTAAATCATGAGCTAAGTGATTTGAGCCAATTTTTTTAATGTTTTTTCTATTTCATTCTCCAACAATCAGACAAAATCAAACTTAGTTATTATTTTGATTTGTTTTCTATGAAATTGTCTTAATTCTATAACTTGAATCACGAGTTTGATAAGTTAGCTAGAATTGTTTTTTATTTCAATTTTATTCTTTAATATTTACTTGATTGTAGATTAGGTTATTTATTTTAATTTTTTTTATATGATTATCATAATTTCATAACTTAAGTTATGAATTAACCCGAGTTTATCAAAATTATTCCAATATATTGTTATCTCAATATTTTAAAAAACTAAGTCATGTTAAAAAAAACCAGTCAAATTATATTTTGATGGGTTGCCTCTCGTCCTTATATACAATAAACTCTTACCTTTTCTTTCTTTCTATAAAATATTAATAATATATAAATATATTTTTATATTATTCTTGTACCCGACTCGTGTACGAGTCAGTGACATTCTCCTCCCTACCATCACAGTCATAATAGTTCTAGCAATCCCCACCTCTTGTCATAACTTTACCTTTTTTCTATAAATCATAAGAAAATGTCATTTACAGTACTCTTAATTTATACATGTTTATTAAATAATGAAAGTCACGAAGAGGCTTTTTATTTATCATGGAATTTTCAATCTCGTCAACAGTTTTTTCTTGAAATAATTTCAGAGAAGTGCCAGTATTCCCCAGCTACATGTACTGGAGGAGATATCATTTGTCAATACCATTAACATTATCATCAAAACTTGTAATTTTTAGAGTTTTGTTTCTTTACAGGTTTATATGAGGTCAAGATTAACTTGTTTGTTGCAGTGTTTTAAAAATATTTTTATAAAATTTTATATTTTTTTGATGTATTTATATCATTTTAATATCAAATATAATTTTTATAAAATATTAAAAAATATCATTTTAATTTCGATGCAATAACTAAATAAAAAACATTTTTAAATTCAGAGTCAACAAAACTTTGATGCTTCATAGTCAAGGTCATCTGTATGAAAGTTATTCACAGCCAACTTTTATACTTGTCACTGTGAAAGAATACTGGGAGGCTCCGATATGGGCGTGTTTGACTTGAACCGCAGAAAAAATAGAGCCATTGCCCGGCCACAGACGCGATGCCGATCTTGTCTGGTCACCACCGGCCAGTTTAGGCCATCCCCCCTCCGCGGTAGATTATATGGACTCCTTGACTAACTTTTGGATTATTACAGGGTGTTGCGTTATTCTTAACGCTCGTGTTTTATGTTTGGTCTATAAAATAAAGAGCTGGGATGTATCGCCAGCATATTCCATCACTCCCTTGGACGCTCTGCTTTACAAACAAACGTGGAGATATTCAAAAATATTTTTAAAATAAAAATAAAATTTTAAATTTTTTATTTTAAATTATTTCAACATGTTGATATAAAAAATAAAATAAAAACTTTAAAAAACAATTTAAACTCCTACTCATAGTTTAACTTAAGGTTTCATGGTCTTGGCTAGATGCAGCCACTAGACAAGTCTATAAGACTATATTTTTGAATCATAAAAAGCATAAAATAAAGTCTAAACCTTAAATCCATACATAAAACTATATAAAATCTCCAAAAATAATAAGATAAAAACTCGAAGATAAAATTACAACTAAAAAAATTAAAAAACTAAACAGGGCTTAGCTGATGATTGATCAAATAAATCTCTCATTCACTTCTTGCACCTGTCAAAACGTATCAGGACTTCTCCTTTTAAGTTAAGTGTCAATCAAATTTAATAAAAAACACTATCCATTGAATTACATTAAGACAATCAAGATAATATTTAAGAGCATGGTACTAATTGTTTTTGAAATGTTTTTTACACAAATATGCATGAAAATAATATTTTTATTTTATAAAAAATATTTTTGATATTAGTATATCAAAATAAACTAATAATATATGAATAATAAAATTATTATAAAAAAAATTGCACCCAAGTAAGCAGTGAAAATGCCGTCCTGTAATGCCAACATGTCACTGGTTCTCGGTTACAAACTCGTGGACTTGGTGAAAACTGAAAACTGTAGTCCAGGTCGTTAATTTTTAGCCCATGCTTAAGACTTTATTTGGAAGTATGGCGAGATTTGTAATTTTTTTTAATACTACACATTAAAAAAATAGATATTTTTTTTATTTTCTTAGAAATTTCTTTTAATATATTTATAAATAAATAATATTTTAAAAATAATCGCTAAATTAAATCCTTACACGAGGCATTGTGATCCATCCGACACGTGAGAGCCTGCGATTCAAAGTTCAAACTGACAGTTGGACTGACGGGGCTTCTTTTGGTGGAGCTCAAAAAAGGCATCAACTTCAGTTTCAAAAATTCACACAAGATTCTTCCCACTAGGCAATGCAATAATTACACTGAAACTTTAAGAACGTTAATGTGTTTGCAAGGAAGCCCTTCAATTTCTTTGTAATTAATTCTCAGGCTAGATATTTGATAGTATGCTGACATTTATTTTTAATTGTTTTTACTTGAAAAAATATTAAAATAATATATATATATATAAATAATTTTAACATTAACATATTATTTTTTTATTTTAAAATAAAATAAATCAAATTTTAACAAAAAAAACCATATTCAACCTTACCTCCAGATAACCGTGTAAAATATTTTAAAGTTCATGCCAACAGTACCCGTCTTCGTCTTCAGTTTCAACAATCTCTACATGGCTATTTGATATTGTGGTTGAAAAATATTTATGAAAATTTGATATTTTTATTTTTTATTTTAAACTTTTAAAAATAATATTTTAAGATCATTTTGATGTGCTGATATAAAAAATAATTTTTAAAAAATAAAAAAATATATTATTTTGATGTATTTCTAAATAATAAACAATTTCAAAAACAACCACAATCGCACTCCCAAACATACCCATAGGATGCTGGTATTTTATAAAATTTGGCACACCTGGAAAGACGTTTCTAATTTTAGATACAGTTGGAAATACCATGTAAATTAAGTAGAAATTTACAATTCGAAGAAGTTGAGGAACCCTTCTTCACAAATTTAGGCAATTTGACAGTGCATCACGGCACAGAAATAGAATCCAATAAAACTAAAATAACAATAATAATTAAAAAAATTCGCCCTCCTCTTTTTTCACTCATAAATAAATATAAAATTCCTTTCCAACCAAATCAATCACCAAACGACTAGTCATAACTCCAAGCAAAGTCTAACCAGAAAGAAAGAGAAAGTCTTTCCTAATCTCATTTTAGAGCACAGAATCACGCGCCGTTCCAATTATATAGATTTTATATAATAATTGTTTTTTAAAATATATTTTTATTTAACATTTATTAAAATAATATATATTTTAAATTTTATTTTTAATATATATATAATATATTTTTAAATACTTTTAAAACAACCTGTTTGAAGTGTTGTTAATGTTGTTTTTTGAAATGATTTTTGTTCAGTAATGTGTCAAAATATATATTTTTTAAAATTATTTTTAATATTAATACATTAAAATAATTTAAAATAAAAAATAATTTTTTTTTAAAAAAACGAAAATTACACCCATGTCTCCCTTTTCCAGCTATCAGCACTCGCGAGTCGCGAGTAAGGAACCTCTCACAAACTTCAAATTTCTCTCTCTCTCGATTTTTTTTCTTTTGTTTTTTATTTAAAAAATTAAATACCTGATGAATATACGCACAAGCAGAGAGAGAAATTATCGTAGCTTGGTTTCATTTCAGACTAAAAAAGAAGTTATTTCAATGTCTCATGGTTTCCCTCTCTTTTAACATACTCGGAGGGAAACAAAAACTTCTTCAAAATTAAAATAAAAACAAACTCAAATTCCTCTCCTACTCTTCTCTCTCTGCTGTGCATCTAGGGTTTCACTGGTAATTTACTTCACCGGGGTCCTTCATTTCTTAGATTTCCAGCATAAAAAATTAGTGTCAGTTCAACACTTGTGATCTGTTCGTACTCGATTTTAACTTACCAGGCAATCTTCTTCTTGTTAATATTGTTTTTCAGCTCTCGATTTCTTCTTGGCGTTTTTAGTTCTAGTTGTGTATTGCTAGTAAAGATTTTCATGAATTTGATGTTGTGCATGTTTTTTTTCCTTTACGGGTTTAGTTTTGTTTAGCGACGGGGTTATCAGCCTTAGCATGCTGGAATTCAGTTTCAGTGATTTTGAAGTGAAGGGGTGTATCTAGGGTTTGTGGTTATGTAGTTGCATGGATTTGATTTTCAATTTCGGGGCGGTTTTTTGAAATGGGTTTTAGGGAATTTTTGCTTTATGTATTTTAATTTGACTGAAAACTAAGGTTTCCAGTAATTTCCAGGGGTAATTGCAAAATGTTAACTTGTCTGTGTAAACTTTAGTGCATAATGAATGTGATCTTTAGCTGTTTTTTCAAAGTCTGGGATTCTAGGTTCTAGTTTTGCCTTCAAACTAAGGTTTGAAGCTCCTAGGTTTGTTAATCATTTAATATTTCTTCACGTCCTTTTAAATTTTGTACCCAACCCAATTGGTTTCAGGTGGTGCAGTAGTCGAGCAAGTACCCATTGATTGCGGCTAAGCAGTCTGAAGCTTAGGAAAATGTATTTTTTATGGGTTTTTGCTTTTATCTGCTACCTATATCTGGATATGTTGGTTTTCTATTATGCTCTCAACCAGTCTTTCCAATTTCGAATGCTTGCTTCAATATGTTGCCAATGTGTTTTTGTTGCTAATATAATATATGCTTGCTTCAATATTTCTATCAGAGCTGGTTGACTTCAATGTGAAAAACTAAACAGTATTCAATTGATCCTGAGTATAGGGTGCTCCAGTCAGAACTGTATCTCCAATTTCTGGATTTTCTGCTGGAGCAGAATAGGGTGAAATAGACTCAAGATTGGGACAATCTTCCGGTGAAAATGCAAACTAAGAAAAGAATTTCTGGAAGAAATGGTCCAAGAGAGCCTGCAAGTCCCAGGATTTCGAGAGCTCAGAAGAAATTGTCGGAAAATTTGCAAGTTGCTGAAAAGAAAGTGTCAGAGTTAATTACATCTTCAGCCAGAAAGCAGAAATGTAGTATGTTGTTACTTTTTTTTTTATATATATATATTTTCAGTTTGTGCATGCTTGCACAGAATACATGGTCAACTTATTTCTGGGTAGATTGTAGTAAAGTGTTGGAGTTTTTTTTTTGCGTGTGTGGAGGGTCTCAGTGCAGCATGTATCGTGCAATTTTGTCTGTGGCTTTGAAACCTTTGGTATAAATGTTTATTTTCTTCGTCTAGTTTAAAAGAAAAATCAAGAAGAGCTAGGAACCCAAGTATACTGCTGAAGAATGTCCTCCGATGCAAACCATTCATCTAAAAGAAGGGGAAATGTTGAATCCTGTTTTGAACTTAACACTCAAAATCAACACAAAACACTGTTCCTGGTACCTGACATCAAACCTGTGCAGTACTAACCAGTGTCAAGCAATTCGATCTGTTCAAGCAAAATGTGATTTACCACAATATTAGCCGATTTCTGCATGAATTTAGGTACCTGAATTAAGCTTAATTCCTTAGTTGCGTACATTGTTGTCATAATTTAGCATTTCAACTTCCTGTTGCTTCAACTAATGACCTCTACTAGTTCAAGGACATTGAATTTAGTGATATAGGATGCGATTTGTTTGAGAAAAAGTAATAGTGCTCTTATCTTTTTTTCTCTTTTTTTTAAACGTGCCTAATTCTGTTCCTGGTAGCGTCAAGTTTCATCCTCACTGTTGCTGCTTCAATGCCAGGCTCTGAGGAGGGAATTCTAACATAACAGAAATCAGCATCACATTGTGCTATTAAGAAATGAATGTCTTGTTTATTGCCATTGTAAGAACCATTAAATCTTGTTAATTTTGTTTGCATTCAATCCCCAACACTCTTATTAGGCATTCTTCCAAAGAAAAATGAGGAGCCTATATCAGCATCAAATTCAAATACTAGATACAACACTGTGCATCAAAAGGCTTCCAATGGTTCTACCCAGTGTGATGTGGTGGATTCTAAGGTAACCGTACCAACTTTAGTTTTTTTTTTGGGTTTGGCAATGAATGTGTAAAAAATTGACACGCTCCTATTATTTTCTCATATAATTATAGTAGTCATGTATAACACAATAGCCCTCTGAAGAGTATATCAAAAGAGTGAAAAAATAACAAAAAAGAATCAAAAGATCAAGTGTTAAGGTTCTGATATATGATCTGCTAATTTGGATTGCAGGGTTGTCATGAAGGAACTGCCCAGTGTGGGTCGCAAACTATATTTTCTCCTGCTTTTCACATATCTAAAATTGCTGGAGGAGAAATTTCTGGTGGAGGTGGGTGACAAAATTGATATTTTTGTTTTTAAAGGCATTGTATGTGTATGCATATTCATTGACGTTCCATTATTTTTCCCTCTCACGTGATTCTCTTTTTTTTGGGAAATCTCCTGTGTAGTCGACTTCATAAAACTGTTTCGGACTGGAGACTCTCGGGTTGATATGCTGGATGGTCATGTTACACAAGAAACTTTTAAATCCTCTTTTGGAGAACATAATGAGAGCAAATTAACTTCACTCAACACATGTCATAGTGACATGGAATTGGAGAGAAATATATCAGCCAAAAACTCATATGGAGATCACTGTGGTGATCAGGTGCTCTCCACTGATGTAACTAAAGTGAATTCTTATAGTATTGCAGCTTCAAATGGAGTTGGCCTTGCTTCTGATGTTTCAACTATATATCTTGCATTGAAGAACTCAAAACTGGAATGTGTTGATGAGCATGGTCAGGATTCTATGTCGACTGATGTTTGCTTGGAGGAGGATGATTACGAGGATTTTGATGACTTTGACCCTTATCTATTTATAAAGAACCTTCCAGAGTTGTCATCAGTAGTCCCCACTTTTCGGCCCATGTTGCTACCTAAACAGACACGGAGCTGTCCTCCTACAACCCTTGTTTTAGACCTGGATGGTACACAATTTTAGACACCTATATATTTATTTTCTTATGATTTTGCCATCAATTATGTCTATCATTTTCTTTTCTTTTGATTTATGTGTATATATTAGTGATTTGTTTCCCAAAAAGCTTGTTCTTCTACCCATTTTACCATGCCAAGGCAAATTGTCTCTTAATCTTTTGGTTTTTGTTTCATCCAAGGAGGGGATTCTGCAGAAGCCTTTCATTTTTTTTTTGAAGCTTCTTGATGTTTCTAAAAAAAGAATGCCTTGCAATATTTCATTTGCAATTCTAATTTGCAGGCTGCATTAATTGTGGTGTGAAAAAAAATGATTTTTTTAATTATTATTATAATCGCTTTCTAGTGATTCATGAAATGTATTTTTTTGATTTCTATGTACCTGGACATCTGCTATATGTAATTTTGATTGTATAATGAAGTGAACATTGGTCTTTTTCACATTGACTTATTGGTGGAAGGTAGGATTGTTTAATCATAAGAAAATTTTGAACTGATGCTACCTTGTTCTATGAACTGGCAGTTTGGCATTAATATTTTGTAACATGCATATTTGGCCATTGAGTTACCTGCTTTGATCTGTTTCTCTTTGTGAAAGTGTTGATTGCTTTTTTTTAATTTCAGAGACACTGGTCCACTCTGCCCTTGAACCTTGTGATGATGCGGACTTCACATTTCCTGTCAACTTCAACCTCCAGGAGCACACAGTCTTTGTCCGGTGCCGTCCTTACCTCAGAGATTTCATGGAGAGAGTTTCTAGTCTTTTTGAGATCATAATATTTACAGCTAGTCAAAGTATCTATGCGGAACAGCTTCTAAATGTGCTTGATCCAAAGAGGAGGATATTTCGACATCGTGTTTTCCGTGAATCCTGTGTTTTTGTTGAGGGTAACTACCTCAAGGACTTGTCAGTTCTTGGTCGTGATTTGGCCCGTGTTATTATAATTGACAACTCTCCCCAGGTACTGTTGCAGAATTCATATCTTTCAGTGCTTTATGATTTACTTGGCACTTGTCCTATTTTAATTGGTGTTACAGTTACTGCATCTGTTTTCTTGGTCTTTGCCTTTTTCAATAATATTTGTTTGGGGCATCTGGCATTATATTCTATCCATGACACAAAATTGATTAAAGAAATCTACTCTGTATGAAAACCAAATCTGATGTGCTGTTAATCTTCCTAAACACTTGCACTTTTTGGGGATGCCATTGAAATTAAAATTCATGCAATAGTTTGATCAATAATGCTATTTGAATTACAATCTTAAACGTTGAAATTCTCTCTGAGGATTGCACACAACCATTGAATTGAAATCTTTCTTCACGTTTACAATTTCTATTTTCTTTTTTCGTTAAATGTGGGTGTCCGCTGCCTTTAGAAACCATGTATACCTATCAAGATAAAAGCAGTAGTTTTGGCTTAAGTGGATGGAGGACAGAAGGTAAGGAAGAGAGTTAAGGCAAGGCAAAAGAGCAGAATGACCTGGGGCTTGTAGGAGGGGTCAGGTTTTTTTATATTGCTGACAAGCCCAATGGTTTTCGTTTCAGGCATTTGGCTTCCAAGTAGACAATGGTATACCAATTGAGAGCTGGTTTGAAGATCGTTCAGATAAAGAACTGCTTTCACTACTTCCATTTTTGGAGAGCTTGGTTGGGGTTGAAGATGTGAGGCCTCTAATTGCAAACAAATACAATCTTCGGCAGAAAATTGCCGCAGCTGCTTACCCTCCGTTGGCTTCATGCAGAGATCCTTTTGAAAGGTAGCTTCAATGTGAATTTGAGGTATTTGAGTTAGGATGTATAAACACTTCCGCCATGTCTTATTTATTACAGAATTAAAATGTCAAGAAAACCACATTCTCTTTTGTTGAGAATGTCTTGGCAAGACTGAGATTTAAAATTGAAGTGCGATCCTAGCCATAAAGCGGGAGGAATGTGTTTATGGATGTAAATCATGTGGACAGAGTCATGAACTACTTCATAGAAGGAACCTGTAGCATGACAGTGCACCATGGGCATTACCTGGAAATAAGAAGCTTCATAAATAGTTTGTCCACCCAGTTATGAGTTGAGTTTGAAGGTGATGAAATTTGGTCCTTCAAGTTTATTATAAGCTGGGAGCTATAATCTCCGGTGGTTGTTCCTAATTGATGATAACTAGGAGGTGGGAAAAACCAATAAGCTTATACATTAGTATTAAAGCAAATGTTTTTCCTTTCTGCTTTCGGAAGCAAGTGAGTTTACTGTCAAATGTTAAACTGTCCACTGATAGGGTGCGTGTGACATGATTTATAAAAAGTAAATCTTTATTTCGAGTCTTTTTTTATTATATATAAATGACTTTCGATAAGTTTAAATAATTTTATGTTAAAAAAAATGTTTGATAAAAAAAAGAGTTAAATCAGCTTGTTCTCAAGAAATGACATAATTATTGGTTCTACTTTTTGACATAATTCTTTATTTATCTATAATTAAATATATTTATGATTATTAATAATTTAAAATTCGTAAAATAAGTTAAATTAATTTTCAAGAACCGTATTAGGAATCAAGGTTGTGTTCCAGACAAAAAAACATGTATAGTTTTCTTGAAATGTTGGTCGATTAATTAAAATAATATTTGTTTTTATAGTACCGGTTTCTTTAAAGTATTTTTTTTAAATATATATATATAGATATATTAAAATAAGGTTATTTTTCAAAAAATAAAAAATATATATAAAAAGTAACACTTCTAAACACTACTGGATGGTTAATTTAACAAGCTAGCTCAAATTCTGGGAAAAGAAGTGAGTTTACCCGATTTACACACGTATTAATTTGTACCACACGTGTGTGAGAGGAGGGATAAGTGAGGCTGAATGACGTGTAGAGCCAAACGAATGACGTTGATTAAGTTAGAATCGAACGAAGTCCCACGCCATCTATTTATAAAGGGATGGAAACCTATACACCTAGAACAAACACACTACTGCTTGTCTATTAGGAGACATCCGATAAAATTGTAACGATACAGAAGGATGACACACACAAATTGAGAAATGGTCCAATTTTTTTTTCTTCTCATCTCCGTGCTTTCTTCTTTCTCATTTGGCGCTGGGGATTCACTGCATAACTTCAAAGGGCTAGTCAATGGAAGGCTAGTAGTGATCGAGAAATTAGAAAGAGGGTAAAATTTCTTGCCTTTTCCCTGGTAAGCATGTTATTTATGATAAATCATCATGAGGCATCGAAAACTTTGTTTTTGTGTTCATACACTGTGCGCTATTATCTTGCTTCACAGACTCTTTATTATTATCTATGCGAATGGATTAATGACATTTTTAGCCATAACCTGGTTTTTATTTCAGTGAACATAAGGACTATCAGTTTGAACACACATGGTTTGCCACTGACCAACATATACAGTATCGGTAGATGGTTCAGGAGAGAGTTTCTCGCTGCTAACAACCATAGTGAATCCTCTCCACAGCAAAAAAAAGAAGAAAAAAAGGGAGCATTATTAATTAAAAAGCTTAAAAGACCACGGAACAGGACAATATGAAACAGAAACCAATCAATGGATTTACGAATCATCACCCCAGTATCCCTGGTTCAGGTGTCCTTGTTTCCACACCAATTGAAATTTGCCATAAAATTGAACGGGACTAAAGGTCCTCAATCTTCATGTTCCCAATTTTCAGATAATGAGGATACAATGAGAATTAAAGAAAACAAAATAACTGTAGGCAGTATTTGCGGTGCATCTCTCATGAGATCAAAAGCTAAATTTTTATTCCATGAACACCAAGCGACAGAGGACACTTAGATGAAGAAAAAACAAGAACACTTGACGATTAGACATGCACCATAACAAGATACAGAGCAGTGTCACCAGACCTCTGGACGAAGCTCACCAGTTGCTGGCGGCATCCATCTCCCAGAATTATAGACACTTTGACCAACTTTCCAACCAGGAACATCCTTCATTACTTCTGCCTCATATTCAAGGTACTTATTCCACTCCTTGACAAATCTATAATAAAAGCAAGCAGCGAGGAAAAAAAACTTGAATATTTTACAATAAGAGATGGAAACATATTAGCAGGTGATGGAGGAAAAGAGCTGTTTTCTACCTTTCATCTTCTTCAGCTTGAAGCAGTGGCAGGATTGCCCTGCGTGCAGCATACTTCTCTTCCTTAAGTGCTCTGAAGAATGCAAATGGTTTAAGAACAAATCCACAGTTGATTACATGCCCTGATAAGGGAACTTGCATTGGGAGTATAACTATATCATCAATTACTAAATACATGGCTACAATGCATACAGGTGTGTGAAGAACTAAAAAAGTACAGTATCAGTATAAACTTATGATGATTTAACATCTCTTATACAGCATACAATACTCTAGGTTTGTTATAAGAGGTGGGCAGTCATATATACACCTTCAAGGTCAAGTGTACAAGTAATCCAGCTTCTCAGCGGTCAATATCTCACGTGTCCTCAGCTCAAATTGAGATTTAAACTTGTATATCGGCAATATGCATAACATGCACTGTGATTATATTTTTACCGTGGAGCTGGTAGCAGGGAAGGTATGTTGAATTCAAAATGATGCTTGCTTTCTATATTTGGCACTCAAAGATGCTTCAACATCCTTCTTCTCCTGTGAAACTATTTCCTAGTAATCCACATATATAGTTCAACATATAAATAAAAACTGACACTGACACTGACACCTTGGATATAAACCAAATCAAATCACCCAGGCATGGTTTCCCAAAAAGGAATCTTTTCTACACCTTAAGAAGGAGAACACGAGGAGACACTGCATAAAATTTAAAATTTAAAATCTAAAATCACTCCTCATAGTCTGCCTAGGTTAATTCTCATCGACGAACAAAATATAATCTGCAGGTAAGGTGACCACTGCAGCCCCATTCTGAATACAAAAAGTCAATTCTTCAAAAGGATAGTAGTTATAACAATGAAAACTCTTACTATAAACCCACGTCAGAGAATCTTCAGTAACCTTTATACAGCTTTGACTGCCTAAGCCACACACTAGCTCTTTCACAGGAACAATCCTTCACTTTTTCACCAATACTAAAAGACAATGACACCAAACAGCTTACTCAAAATATGACAAAACAGCGTCTCCTTGTCAAAACTGAAAGATTTTTCTTACACTGTTATTCACATACCTCAATTTACTTTTAGCTTAAGGGTGTGTTCGAGATTGTTTTTCCAAAATTACCGTTCGCCAATGGTTTCTGAAAAGGACCTGCTTTTATGACATAACCTGCCTTCTGCCTACTCAACCAATCCTGAACATGCTCTTTCCCGATTCAAAATAATAGACATCCACATCATGTTATATCAGATATGCAAAATTGCTTGTTCCATACCAATAAATTTAAATCACTAACCAAAGTCATTCTAAGAAATCAAAGTTAACACCTCTCCTGCACCCTGTAGTTAATAAACCAAATCCAACTTCACCACAGCAATCCACTTTTTTCATTAGAAACCACATTCATTGATCTTCAAGTCTCTAATAACTATATTGAACAATATATAATTGACCGGAAAGTTGGTGGCTTTAGTACCTTTAAATGCATACATTTCTTTGGTTTTAGTGCAAACTTTGTAAGGGAGTGTTTCAGGGGGGAGAATGTACTCTCAGCTCTTCTAAGGATTTTTTAGTTAAAAGTAAAAACTATACATCCGTAGCATACTGGAGAGCATTTTACTAGTGAAGGTTACTAAATTTAAATATGAAGTGCAGTCAATGAATTTGGCAGTTCCTTGGTACCTCTTGGTGCTTATAATGACGTACCTCTCTTCTTTACCAGTCAGCAGCACACATATGAAACCAACCTAAAATCTCAACATTTCTAATGTCCATTTCAGAAGCACACAAAATTCAGCTACAAAAACTATGTCCACTCATAAGGCTTCTTCTACCTATCACCCTTGAAAACAACAAAAGCCCATTAGCGACCAGTCAACACCACAATCAAAGTAGGAAAGCTCTAACAAAATCTTAATCTCATAATACTAATACTCTGACCAACCACAATAATCAGCCACATTTTAGTGTTAATTCCACAACCCACACAAATCCAGATGCCAAAAAATATCAGACATGAACATAAATATTTAAAGTGCCGTGTAAAGTGTTCCTAAACGTCTTCAAAAATCCGATCCAATTACCATTAGAAAAATTCATATCCTTCGAATTTGTAGCTCTAATTAAAAAAAAGAAAAAACAGATGCCAAGAAAAAAGGAGCCCTTTTCACCTGCGGACCTTGTTGCCCTGGCCGACTTGGTACATGCCATAAGAAAAGGCGCCAAAAGCAGCGAGAAAGATGGCCATAGCACTAGGACCCTTGTTCGGGATCCTACGAGCGAATCGGACAGGAGCGAAGCCACCAGGAGGAGGGCCGTCTTGAAGGATCGGCATATCCTTCACGCTAGCCATTCCTGGCTTGTTCCTTATCACTGCCTCCGTCATTTTCTCTTGTTATTGCTCTTCTTCTTCTCTCTCTCTGAGTGTTTTTTACTCGAAGATGGGTTTGTTTTTAGAAAAGTGAAGACAGCGTCATAGAGAGCGGAGAAGAGGCTGGGAGGAAATGCTGTTATGTGCGCGCGGGTGTAGTGTGGGGATGTTAGAAGAAATGGGTAGGGATAGACACGTGTCCATTCGTTGTGACTTATTTTACTTTCTCGGGTCAAGTTAAAATATTATGTGGTATAGTTTTTTTTTGTAATATTATTTTGTTTTATTTTAGGTGAGTTTTTCGTTTAGATTCTGATTATATTATCGATAATCCGAGTAATTAATTTATAATAAAAAAATCCCTGATTAAAACAATAACATGGAAAGAGCCTTGATAAAGAGTGATAAAACAGTTCTTGGACAATTAGATCACTTTAAAAAATATTAAACCATTTTAAAACTACATGTTTATTATTAAATTATTTTGGATGAAAAACGGATTGATTTTTATTTTTTTATAATTTAAATAACATGAATAAGATTCAATATCAATATTTATATTATTTTTCCTATGACAAATATATAAAAAAACATGTTATAATTTAAAAAAACTCTATAACTTCAAAATTGGTGTAATATCACTTGAAGTTGAATCTTATAATTATTGAAATTAAAACTCTGAAGGAGGAATGACGTTCCCAAAAAATTTAAAATTAAGTTTCATTCTCACTTCTAAGATATTTTCAATCAGGCCCTCATGAGAGGTTTATTTATTACACTCGTGGCCAAATTTCCTCCATTTGTTTTTAATTCTGCCCTTGTATGCTCCTCAGTCCCCACCCTCCCCATAACCCCGCTCGCCCCCCCAAGGGTAGAGAACTTATATTCGAATCTCTATCGGGTGGATCTCGGTGAAATACTTGGGCTTGGGCACCCCTTGAAAGCCCAATCGTTTCGATGTATGAACAAAATAAGGTCGCGTTTGTAATTTGACAACGAGCTAGAGGGTGTAAATGGGACAAACATTTTGCCAAAAGCAGGCCGGGTCCAACCCAACGGTAAACCTCGTTTAAACAGTGAAATGAACAAAAAACCCTAAACCCTGCCAACAACCAGAAGCTGCTTCTTCTAGAGCCTTCTCTTCCTCTACAAAAAGCACTCGCTCTCAACTTCATCGGCCTCTATTCGTGCTCGCTCTGTCCCGGCCACCTCGTCAAACTATCTCTACAATCCCACAAGCTATCTCTGTTTCTTCTCTTGTATTTTTTCTTGGCGCTACTATGCACCGCTTCACTTCTAGCCTCGCTTCCAAGGCTCGGTACACTCCTCCCTCTCCTTTATTTTCATCTGGGCTTTCATTATCTTCCTCGCTTTCCGTTTCGTTGTCGAGAAATGTCAAAACAGACAAGAAAAAAATAGAACTTGGTGGTTATTGATCACAATACAGTTTATTGACTAAAACTCATTCATCAAAAACGTTGTTTGAAACTGGATTTGGATCCCCTTGTGATTTCTATGGCTCTACATTGATGGGTTTTAACTTTTGTGGTTTTACAGGATTGCTAGGAGCAGCACCAAACAAGTGAGTGCTGGTGGTTCTATTGGTTTGGTTTCAAGTTCTTACATCATCATGTTCGACCTGATCCTGTGTGTGCTGCTGCAATGTGACTATCTAAGAAGCGATTTTTCTGTGTTTATATCAGATTGGAAGTAGGTTGAGTTGGAGCAGAAACTATGCTGCCAAAGACATAAGATTCGGAGTGGAGGCTCGTGCTGTGATGCTCAAGGGTGTTGAAGAGCTAGCTGATGCTGTCAAAGTCACCATGGGCCCTAAGGTATCGTGACTGATTGCTTGTTTGATCATGTAATATTCGTGTTTGTAGCTGAATATGGCGTGTCATTAGATTCTTCTTATCAATTGAAACCATAACCAGTTTGCAATTCGAATTTGCATCAACAGTAAGGCTTGTCTCTGTATCTTGTTCATTGGATGTCCTAGGTATGCGTGATTGTTTTTCCTGTTGCAACATCAGATTGATTATGATGGGTCTAAATGCATTTGACATAATTTGGTGAAACTTGGTTATTTTTTCTTAAACTTCTCTGAAGGAATTGTTTGTTGATCAGTAAATTGATGATATTATTCTTGATGATTTTTTTATTTGCAGGGTCGCACTGTGGTTATTGAACAAAGTTTTGGTGCCCCCAAAGTGACAAAGGATGGTGTGACTGTTGCTAAGAGCATTGAGTTCAAGGATAAAGTCAAGAATGTTGGTGCTAGCCTCGTGAAGCAGGTTGCAAATGCCACAAATGATGCTGCCGGTGATGGTAAGGTTTCATCCCCTTGAGTGTTGTTATCTAAGACTAAGTATTTTGACCAACTGGAATTTTGATGCTGCTGTCTGATCATTAGTTTGGGATTTTATGTTAGCAGGCTCTAAATCCAGTGGTTTTTTTTCTTGATATGGTACCGTACAGTTTTGCTTCTTTGATGTTTCTGTCTCACTAGGCAATGAGAGTTTTTCCAATGTCTTTGCAGGGACCACTTGTGCTACGGTCCTCACTCGAGCAATATTTGCCGAAGGGTGCAAGTCAGTTGCTGCAGGAATGAATGCAATGGACCTGAGACGTGGTATCAGCATGGCTGTGGAATCAGTTGTTACTGATTTGAAGAGCAGAACAAGAATGATCAGCACATCCGACGAAATTGCACAAGTTGGTACAATATCAGCAAATGGGGAGAGAGAAATTGGTGAGTTGATTGCAAAGGCCATGGAGAAGGTTGGGAAAGAGGGAGTGATAACAATTCAAGTAAGTTGTGCATTAGATTGTTGATTCATCCCCTGTTATAAAGGATGTCGAGTGTATTGAGTACTGTTTTTCTTGAAATATGCAGTTGGATACTGATTGCTACTTTTGTCATTCTTTTCTAATTCAATTAATCACACTCCCATGTTTTAATTTTCCCTCAAAAATATTGTTTTGGTCTTATTCTGGCTACAGGATGGGAAAACATTATCTAATGAGTTGGAAGTCGTAGAGGGGATGAAGCTTGACAGGGGCTATATATCCCCTTATTTCATCACGGACCAGAAAACCCAAAAATGTGTAAGCAATTCCAATCATAACAGATGTCTTGAGATCTAGGTGGTGTCCACATGACTGAATGGTACAAATATGAAATAACAGCTTCTACTGCCATTGAGTTTCCCTTTCCTTTTCTATACCTGTGCACAAACAGGAATTGGATGACCCTCTCATTCTGATCCACGACAAGAAAGTCTCAAATTTGCATGCTGTGGTGAAAGTACTGGAGTTGGCTTTAAAGGTATATTCTGTCTACCAATCACTTTTTGAGCACATCTACAAAGCTGTTCACTTACTTAAAATGGGTTTTCCTGTATTTTTTCAGAGACAAAGGCCCTTGCTGATTGTTGCTGAAGATGTGGAGAGTGAGGCACTGGCAACTCTTATTTTAAATAAGCTTCGTGCTGGAATCAAGGTCTGTGCCATCAAGGCCCCTGGTTTTGGAGAGAACAGGAAGGCTACATTGAAGGATCTTGCTGTACTCACAGGAGCCGAAGTGAGTTTGCTTCTGCATGTATATTTAATTCTTTGTCTCATTCTCTGGTTTCGTTGAACAAGTTCTTTGCTTCTGTTTTGCAGGTTATAACCGAAGAGCTTGGTCTCAATCTTGAAAAGGTGGATTTGGATATGCTTGGCAGTTGCAAAAAGGTTAGCTCAAACTTTTGACTATGGTGTTAGTTTACTAGGCACAAGCACAAGCAGTGCATGTGTGCTGGATAGGGTATGGTGGATTTTAATTTAGATCTAATGGGCAGTTGCAAAGGCAAGACAAAGAATTAGAATGGGTCAAGGGAGGGTACCTGTAAAAAGTTGTGTATTTTGATGATTGACTAGTTGGGTTTTGTCTTGAAGGTTACAGTATCAAAGGATGACACTGTTATTCTTGATGGTGCTGGTGACAAGAAGTCCATCGAAGAAAGATGTGAACAGGTCAGTTTTGCTTCATTCCTGGATCATGTTTATCCTCCTATGCGAATGAATAGCATGATTATTGTCTACTGCTGGAATCACAGCTCCGATCTGCAGTAGAGTCGAGCACTTCTGACTATGACAAAGAGAAGTTGCATGAGAGACTGGCAAAGCTTTCTGGCGGTGTTGCTGTGCTGAAGGTCTGCTTACTTGCTGTCTTTACACACTTCTGCATATTTTCTTCTATTGACTTGCAAATACACTTATGGGGTATTTACTCCAGCTGAGCCCCCCATCTTCTAACTAGAAAAATATCTATTGCTTAACTGGGGTAACTTGAGTGAAACTTTTGCCATCATTGCAGATTGGAGGAGCTAGTGAAGCTGAAGTTGGTGAGAAGAAAGATAGAGTTACAGATGCCCTAAATGCCACAAAGGCTGCTGTGGAAGAGGGTATTGTGCCAGGTAACCTTTTCATCTGTCTTCCCTCATGTTATGTATACATGGGTGAATTAAAATCACCAACCTCTTCACGCTGCTCCCTTTGGCAGGAGGTGGCGCTGCACTTCTTTATGCATCAAAAGGGTTGGATAAGCTGCAAACTGCCAACTTTGACCAGAAGATTGGTGTTCAAATTATTCAGAACGCCCTGAAGGTTTGTCCTTCATCACGTGTGTCCATGTGTATGAGTGTGCCTTAGTGCTGTTTACATGAATAATTAATCTTTAAGCTTGAATCTGGGTGCAAGTTTGAAGATTCATGCACTTCATGATTATGTGCACGGCCAAGATTCAAATATTCTAACATTCATGTGAATTTGGTGTCCTTTCTATTATGTTATCCCAAAATTGAACTTTCAATGCCAGACCCCTGTGCACACAATTGCTACTAACGCGGGGGTTGAGGGAGCTGTTGTTGTTGGTAAGCTATTGGAGCAGGACAACCCTGATCTAGGGTATGACGCCGCCAGAGGTCAGTTATTTATTATTATTGTTATCATGAAGCTTTCTTACTTTATCCACTGAAGGAACCGATTTTTTAACCGATTTTTTTGGTATGTTCATGTAATACCAGGTGAATATGTCGATATGGTTAAAGCTGGCATTATTGACCCGCTGAAAGTAATTAGAACTGCTTTGGTCGATGCTGCCAGGTAATCCATTAATTGTTTTTCAGGGGTTTGGGGACTGGGTTCATTATATTACCTTTTGCATCTTACAATTAGCACCTGCTAACCCTCTCTTTTTTTGTATCTTTCAGTGTCTCCTCATTGATGACTACAACTGAGGCTGTTATAACTGAGCTTCCAAAGAATGAAAATGATGCTCCGGCAATGGGGGGTCCAGGCATGGGCATGGATTATTGAGGTTTAATTTTAGAAGACTGACCCGACCTGCCTGGCATAAATATTTAACCTTTTGTACCCAATTTATCGATTCATTGTTCCTATAATCAGAAGACATCATTTAAATCAGAGTGAGCGAGTCGTGGCATGTAGGTAGTGTTTGAATGAATGGATTATTTTCTGAAAACTTGCTTTCAAGGCTCATTTCCCCCCCTTGACACATCCTTATCTTTGTCAACCAAGAGCTTGGCAAGGCTCATTCCCCCCCTTGACTCTGTTTTCTTTGATCTACAAGTTCTAGGCATTTGTACCTTCTCCATGAACCCAAGAATAATCTGCAATTTGATTAGGGTTTACTTGAATCTGATTTGTGTTTCCGCAAGTTAAAATGCTCTACTTGCGCTTTGCAAAGTAAGCTGCCCGTCCAGTTGAAGACAAAATCAGAGGGCAGGCATTATGGTTCAATTAAACCCTCCAACGGTTCAATTACTGCCCGGTAAATGTTTTGGCCACGATTTCAAAGGGATTAACCGGAGACATAATTTGAGCAACTGATTTACCAATTCCAATTCCAAGATCATCTTGTTTGATCTTTGTCAGACATTGATGCGTGTTTTTTCAAGAGAAATTAAAGCAAGAAAAGAAACGAGAACAGCCTCAAATGAATTGCAAGAAAATTAAGAAAAACGTGAACAAGGCAAAGAGAGAGGCGATGAGGTGGAGTTAAAAGGTGAGAGGAGAAGCAGGCTTCAATATAAGAAGAAAAAAAACGGAGAATATGATTTTATAATGATTTTAGATGTTTGGGATTGCGGAAAGTGCTTTTGAAAATAAATGAATAAATAAATGTATTTTTAGATAATTTTAAAATTAAAAAAAATATTATTTGAACATATTTCTAAATAAAATAAAATATAATATAAAAAGCAAATCAGACACTTTATAAGACTATTTCCGTAGTCAACCTTCAACATTCTAAGTTTATATTGGGTTTCTCTGACTACAGCGTTGGCTTTAGTGCTCAAGAATCTAGGAGCAAACTAACCCACCGAGCTCTAAACCTCGTTGGGTTGTGGCGAGTCCCGTGATGTCCTCACTTGTGTCTGAGATTTTTTAAGCTTCTAGATTATATGGAGATGGGGGTTTCAGATATGGAAAGAGGATTGGTGATAGCAAGTTATAAATAAACTCTCTTTTTTTTACTTCTTTCAAATGAAACCAAGATTAGAACTCATGCACCTAAGACCTGACATGATAGTCAAGAGACTCGGGATCGACTCCTTGTCTGATCATAGCTAAAGACAAGAGAGTCAGATTGCTCCCTTGGGTGAATGGTCTCCTTATTTATTGATTAGATCACAGTTAAAGACATGACTGTTAGATTGCTCCTTTAAACGAATGGTCTCCTCATTGGTGTTCTAAACATGTAATGGAAGATATCAAGGAATGATAACAGTCACCACAATTTTCTTCCTTTCTATCAGAATTATCACCAGCATATAAATAATAATAATAAAACTATATTTAACAGAGGGTCCAGCAAGCAATTTCAAAAAAATCTAAACACAGATGGATTTATTTACAATACAGATTGCTATAAAATCTCAAATTGTATGTTAGGGTTGTACATAAGCATGCGCAAACGATTCATAAAGCACGTATTGAGCAGAATTTAGGTGATAGGCTGGCTGCTTATAGGCAGCCCATAAAATCTCAAATTTCATGTCATGGCCTTACAACACATTATCTACCTCTGCGACGATTTTTCAAAGAAGCACAATCAGAGCAATACCATTTTCCTTTTACCTTTTCTTTCAAACCAACACAACCAAAATGAAACCATTCGATCTTGCACTGCATGTTCAAAAAAGGAGGATTAGGTATTTTTGGAGAAAATACTCGGAAAAAGCAGCATAAAATATAAATAATTTGTTTCCATACATCTGGGTTGTCACATGCAATCATATCCCCATAGCTAACTTGATTGCAGAAACAGTAAGTTGGTTCATTTGGATCCACAGGCAAATCTAGTTGCGTGCCAGTAGGATTTGCAATTGTTGTTGCCACCGCCACCTCTGTCTCTGTTGCTTCTTCTGCAGCAATCAGCCGTGTTCTGCATATGAAGTTTGATTTAAAGATTGTAAATGTTGTTTCCTACATAAGTGATATAAATGCTGGACTATTTCACAAACGTGTAGTTACCATGGGATAATTAATAAACTATGAAATCTGATTTAGCCATAAAAGTTCCTAAATGCTTCAAGATTTGTTTGTTTACAAAGAAAACAAATTCCTAGCAGCACTATTAATAACAGTTCAGGCTTTGGAATACATATATGACAAATGACAAACATCACTGTTGTATTGGATTTTCCAAATTGTCATTATAAACCATGCAATCTCAGTCTAAGCCACGAATTTAAACAAGTTTCCACCATTCCTATCCGTTTTATATTCATGTATAGTAATACTAGCCTTAGGAAGTTTCTCACATACGGAGCCCTCTTCCTTAAGCTCTTTGACAGAGACCTGTATCCTTCAAGACAACCTGTCACTAGGTTGACATGGGGCTGATGCTCCCCATATGCTTTCCATTATCATAACAGAAAGAAACCCCTGCATGTATGTCAGGAACTTCATTTTCAAAACAAGATTTCTACTTTTGGGGCAGAATATCCTAATCATTGATCTCATATTTATTTCTATAGCAGTCTTCTATTTTCCAGGCAAGAAGTCCTAATCCTGGGACTCGTGATTTTCAGTATAAAGATTTCTCAGTCCATAAAAACAAAGACATTTAGTGAAATCATCTAAGATCAACCAAGTAAATCAGTTTTCAACACAAAGCTTCCAAAAAGATGGTAAAATGAAGTTGAGAAGCTTAACCAACTAATGTGCTTGAAGTGATAAAAATGTGATAAATAAGGAAACGATGAGCAAGTATAGTTAGAAAAGAGAGATACTTTTTACGCCCTCCTCTACCACTCTCACTACCCCTTCCAGACTTTGTATTGCCATCAAGACTTGAAGCAAGCAATGCAGGAGCAGCGGTGTCTCTTTCTATCAAAGATTACATCACATGATCAAAACTTTAGTAAGGATAGAGAGATACTACAATGGTTGTGAAATTCAAAACAAAACCTTTCAATAGATCCTTTCACCATCAAGTATGAATACAACAAACCCTATGGTCAAAAAATGCATCCAAATT
Organism: Salix exigua; assembly: GCA_032356905.1. Lineage (NCBI taxonomy): Eukaryota > Viridiplantae > Streptophyta > Magnoliopsida > Malpighiales > Salicaceae > Salix > Salix exigua. Next base: position 13,367,691 of record CM063590.1, read on the forward strand.
ACCACGCCGATTGTCTTCATCACATAACTTCAGAAATTGATCAAGTTGTTGAATATGTGCATCTACCTGAGTCAACAATTATAAAATATGCAGCCAATTAGGCGATTTTATGTATTGAAGTACTGCAGACAAGCAGAGAGGTGCAGTGTATGATTATAATAGCACAGATGGCAGCGACACTCTATCAAAAGGTATTATGAGTGTCAGATGATCCAAATCATTAAGGATTACACCAATAGGACAGCTTTTCAACATAAATATTAAAATACCCATTCCAATAGCAACAGGTGGGTGGGAAAAGGAAACAAACTCTATCCAAAATAACATAAATTCATTAAAACGGAGTAGGTTGAATCAATATCCACGACCATATCAATGAACTACATTGTTTTCTTTATACCTATGAGGAATGCCTCTCCAAAAAGACATGACAGTGATTTGAGGCAGAAACTTTTTAATTGATCCAACGTATCAATAGCCACAAGCAACAAAATCATTCACACGAAACATTTCTCTCAATCTTTAACCAAATAAAAGAAGGCTTAACATTTAGTTAGAGGGTAGGGATACTGTATCTGTTAGTGCAGTCAATAAACTTAAACCTGTGACTTTTGAAGTTGCAAACTCATCATCCTAAAATAGAGGACCACTGGTGGCAGAAAGCAGAAAATGTGTCCACAGTTGCCAAAGGAAAAATACTTCTATTACAAACAAATCTTGCAATTAAGTAATCACCCCTGAACCATTAATCTCCACTTTACCCTTCCAGCAAACTAGGTCAAAGCTCAAAACAATCTCATAATGTCATGTGTTCTGAAGAGTACAGCCTATTTTTGATGTGATGAGAAATAAGAAATTAGAGACATTAGTAATCATTCAAGATTAGGTGTTTCAAGTGTGAAAGGAAGGTGTGGGGATCCTCAGCCAAATGATTCAGAATGGAACTTATTATTGGCTAAAGTTTCTGAAACCAAAACTAATTGACATATATCTGAATGCGATAGAACAGGTGAAGCTAATCTAGGGAATAATGAAGGCTGTCAATGGTGTTGTGCTAGTTTTTTCCATCAAATAATAAAGCTTTACACGAACATTTAAAGGCTAGTCAATCTGTCTGTCTGCATATTGTGTTCTTTGTACATGTCTTCTTTTCTAATTGGAAACAAAATGGAGTGGTAAGGTGATTCCCAGAAACAAGAAAAGGTCATTGCACCAACAGAAGATGGTAAGAGAATGAGCCACAGATATCAGATGCGAGAAAGAGCAAGAATTGATCACATGAATCAGGTATAATGAGACATGTGCCATGAAAGGATTGATGATATATAAAAGCTGAGATATGACATTAAACATACGAAATCATATGCTTGGACAGCCAATGCCATCTTTTCATCTGCAATCCTGATGCTATGCTTTTGCTCGTCAAGTGCCTCATCTGAGAATCTGATAAGTGAAGTATTTGGTGTAATGTTTCCAGCCTTAACTCCTTGCTTAATGTCCTCTATTTCTTGTTCACACCGCTGTTCATTTTGGCGTTGAATCTCTGTTCACATACAATAAAAATGTCCCTTAAGAAGTGTGCTTTAAAGGCGACAAGGATTGTTTAACTATAGACATAGAATATCGATTAACTTTTCTGTTTGCACATTCAACCAAGAAAGATAGGAAGCGGGAATAGATGAGAAAAGGGAAAGCACAGAGAGTATCACAAAGCACAGCTAAACAAGAAGGTACCATACAGCCACCCACGTTATATTTGTTTGAGCTAGAGCCAGCTTTTCCAAGCTACTGACCTTTTGATCTTCGGGGAATTTTCCATTATCTTGGGAGTTCTGGCACTCAAGTTTTGCTATGATTGAGTACAAAATGAAGTCCTACATGTTTTTCCTTTAGCAGGAAATATTTACAGAATTATCAGAGTTCTCTACAAGTTTGGGTTTCCCTAGCCTACCGATTCAAAATGCCGTATGAAACGAATGAACATGAAAGAAATTCCCCCAGTTAGGAGTCTAACCTCCCCCTAAGCACTCAAAATCCCAAATAGCTATCGCAACTCTCATCAATTCGATCAATCAAGGGTATATTATCAAATCTTAAATCGACACTAAAAACAAGCGAGGGAAGATATGACAGAAAAATGGATTTAATAAACAACAAAACACGATTGTTTTTAGCGCGAAACATACCCTGCAAACTTTTGTCCAGATCACGCAACAATGAGTACTTCTTTTGCAGAATATTGGGCAGCGCTTCCAGATCTGCGCAATAAATTATTTTAGGGTTTATGGCATAACTTTTTATATAAAAAAATATCATAACAGTTATGAAACTGAAACAATAACCTTAAATTCAGAGAGATAGGGAGGGAGAAGGGGATTACTGGCTTGAAATTCATCGACGAAGGAGGACATTTTAGAGTTTGTAACTGGGATTTTGACTTTTCAAGGATCCCGCCACAGGCTTTAAAACACGGGTTGAAATTTTAAGAGATTTCGGATTTTAGCATCCAATTACAAAGCCGCTGGATTTGCGTTTGACGCGTGTATGTTGGACCGTAGTTGTGAACTTATGATATCAATTCAAAAAAACATTTTTATTATTATTTAAATTATTTTTAAATTATTTTGATTTACTGACATTAATTTTAAAAATAAATAAATATTATTTTAATATATTTTTAAACAAAAATATTTTATAAATAATATCTCAACAGGACCTAAAAGTGTATCATATTTTAGACTATATTTGTTTTGTATTTTAAAAACTGATTTTTAATTTATTTTAGATTATTTTTTTGTGCTTTGATATTATCTTGTTGTATTTATATCTTGGAAAAAAAATTAATGTATTCTGGAAAAAATAGTACTTTAAAATATAATTATATCTACAATACAAAACGAACTTTTAATCGGGTTAATTATTGAATGGAGTTAATACTCATGTATTCAAGATGATATTTTTACTGTTTGAAAAAATAAAACATATTTTTAAAAAAATGATGTTATTTGAATTAAAATATAAAAAAGATAAAGTTGAAACAAATTTGTTTTAGTTTTTTTTAATGAAATGATGTCAATTAGATAGAAAACAAAATTGAGACAGTGTTGTTTTACATGAATTTTTTTTAAAAAAAAAACATATGTATACAATTATTGAAGTTAACACTATTAGATCTCATTCATTTTGGTTAGATAAACTAATTTCACAAGTTTGATATGCAGACCATTCAAACTTGACTGGATCAACTCTTTATCTAGTTAAAAAAATCATACCCAAATCAAGACTTGAACTGTCAGGTCATTTTCTGGGCTAACCAATCATGTAGCAGGTTGATTTGTGATATATTAAGAGGCTGTTTGGGAAGTGTAGTGTGATTGGTAGTGTTGAAAAAAAATGGTATCTTGGGTGTCTGGTGAATATATATATTTGAAAATTGATGAAATTACAAGTAGTTTGATGAAAGAATAAAAAAAAATATCTAATTTACTTGAATTGTTAACTATATTTTATTACTATAATTATTATACACACACGTTTTAAAGTAACTTCATAACTTGAAAACAATATAAAAACTTGGAAATCAAAAACTTAAAACTGTTTTTCATTAACCTCAAATTCAACCATATTTTTAATCAAATACTTTAAAAATTATTTTAAATCACGTCTAACATGAAACTATTTTTTAAAAAAAAAAAATTAACCACAGAAATAAAAATAATATCAAATACACCCGAGTCATTTAAGTCCGATTGACTTAATTCTGCAATTGTTTTTTTTTTTAAAAAAAGCTCAAAGTTAAGTTTTGATCTGATAGGTAACTAGATTGACCCCATTGGTCCGGGTTAGGCTCAATAAAAAAACAAAATAAAACTCAAGTTAAGTTTTGATTTGATAGGTAACTAGATTGACCCCACTGGTCCGAGTCAGGCTCAATAACAGAGTAACTAAACGAGGTAGGTTTAATTTTAAAATGAGGAAGAATTCACGACAATTCCTGCTATCGATTTCAATTCGAAGTGTAAGATTCAACTCGCTTTACAGGCCATGTTTAAAGGAATACAGGGGACTTGTTCGAATAGATATAAAAATGGTGCAGGTTTCAAAACATAAAGATTTTTAATTTTAAAAATAAAATAAAAAATTACTATTTTTCAAAAATATTTTAAAATATAATTTCACTAACCTGTATAAAAATAAAAATAGAAACATCAAAGGACATTTCCCCATCTGCTTCCGCATTCCTTTCTAGCATGTACCACAAGGAGGATACAAATTTATATTATCTTATTTCAACAAATCGTATAAGTAGCCCTTATAGCTCAGTGGTAGAGCGTCAGTCTTGTAAACTGAAGGTCCGTAGTTCGATCCTGCGTGAGGGCATTTTTATTATCTGGAACCTACTTGTGTTTCATTTTTGGGCGAAGGATCCTTGCCCACTCGAGATAAACTAGTGAGTGCGTTCTCCTCTCTTCTTGCCAACTCATACCAAACCAGACCCCGCCTACATTTATCGTCTACAAGTTTTACTAAGCCATACTAAATTAAAATCACCTACCTCCCAAATGATCTCATGGGAGCAAGATCAACCCTTGAGGGAAAGGGAACCAGATCATAACGTGAAGATAATAAAAGGCAGTGAACAATTATTTATTCTTGAGTTGAAGTGGTCGTGTTTTGATATATTTTTTTTATAAAATTAAATATAATTTTATTTTTTGAAAATAGCTAAAAACGTTGGTTATTTCAGGAGTGATGCCAGTCAAAGTTATTTCAGCAGTAAAAATTATTGGCGAGACTATAAAGAGGTGTTTATTGGTTTCATATATGTTGACTCGATAACAGAGGATAAAAAAAACAATGTGATCTCATAGTTTAATTTAAATTATATTTTGTATTCATTATTTCTGTAGATTACAAAAGGCATTTTTATATGACATGTGATACCAGTCAAGTAAATTATAAAAGCGCTCAAAGTGATTTTCATTCAAAGATAAAACCCATTTCTTGCTTATATTTCACGTTTTTAAAAATAATAATCAAATAAATGGTTTGATTTCGAAACCTTTGGAATAAAAAGAGACATCGATACTAGATTTACAAGCATGATACTTCGCTGCTAGTTTAGTGAAAATCTAGCATAAAATAAAAGGGGGTTAGACTTCGCTGCTAGTTTAGTGAAAATCTAGCATAAAATAAAAGAGGGTTAGAGAAATATATCGTGTTGAAATATATTAAAATGATGTTTTTTTAAAAAAAATATTTTTGAAATCAACACATCAAAATAATTTAAAACACACAAAAATATATTAATTTAAAATATATATATTTTTTTAAATTTCAGCTAAAAACCGGTGGATGAGAAAAAATGCAGTGTAACATTGAGATGAGGTGTGAAAACAAGACCATGAATTAAATAATTAAATAATACAGTACGAATTAACCGCGTGCATTATAATTATAATGCAATCTAGAACGACTCTTGTGAAATTATTTCTGGAAGTGATTTTTATTAAGAAAGGTATTAAAATGATTTTTATTTTATTTTTTAAAATTTATTTTGATATTAATACATAAAAATGATCTAAAAATCACTAAATATTTTTTAATTATAATAATAAAAATTTATTTTTTAAAAAAATATTTTTAAAATATAGTCTGAGAAACAACCCTGCATGTCTATAATTTTTTTTTCATTCACTTTTTTTTTAATATAATTTTAAATAAAAAACAATCAATACCAAACTCGAAGACATCATCTCTTTGGTTTTTTGTTGTTGAAAAAGAGACGTGTACAGTTTCGAGCACTGTGTCACTAGCCTTAACGTTCCGCAGAAGTCCTACAAGCGCGTATTAAATGGGCCCCTCCTTTCCCCTGACGCTCTAGAAACCACGCTGCTGGAGCTGGCTAGATGTTGACAGGGACGCATGCCTACTAATTTTATCCTAGGTTTTAAAAAGATTAATTTTTTATTTTTATTTTAAATTAATTTTTTAAATATTTTAGATATTTTTATATGCTGATATTAAAAATATTATTTTAATATATTTTTAAATAAAAAAATAACCTCGTAAACCGTAACTAAAACAGGGTCAAATATCTTATTATCATGTATTTTTATCTCAAATCCGAGCAGAAAATTTTTCTTTACCGGAGGGTTCAAAATTAACAGGACGACACCCGTTAACGTGAGATATCAATTAATGGGTGAAAGTTTATCTAGGTTGGGTAGCATTAAACTTTCCTGCACGTAACGTAACGTCTATCGAGTATTGACTTCCTCTCATCAAGGAATTAATCCCTGTGAAATGTAAGTTTTCAATTTCATCCAAATCATTAAAAAAAGGTTGCCCCACCTTCTTAGTTGCTTCTTTCCAATTTTCCTGCCGTGAATGTCATTGTTTCTTCAAGGTTTCTTCTCGCCTTTTAACTGCATGGACACTGCTAGAGGTTAAAGTGACATTGAAGATACTTCATACCTAGAGAAGTCGAAAAAAGACAAGAAGGAAAAAGAAAATGATATTTAGTAAATTATTCTTAAATATTGAAGAGAAATCCATGTAGCAAATGAGAAACGCTATGCATGTGATTCATTAAATAAATGATCTTTCTGCAATTTTTGATTAGGGGCTATCATGACATCATCATGAAAATGGACACAAGCAATCTGTCCATAGAACCAACGGCTATGAGCCCAAGAAACCTGTTAATTTAATTTTTTTATGTAGAAAAAAAGAGAACCACTTTACAGACTTTTCTGAAGAGGAGTGACTTGTGGAGGTTTTCCCTTTTCTTTTTTGTAAGTTTGTATAAGAAGGAACTGCTTCAGTGGCTTGTGTCCTGCCGAGGAACAACAAACCCCAAACTCTGCCAAGAAAGGTTAGATTTTTTTCAGAATATCAGAATTTTCACTTAGTCATTTTCTTTGCTTGTGCTCTCTTTACTCAAATTATTACTGGCCAGCATTGCCTAATCATTTACTGGGTAGCTCGGAAGCTAGTTTCTGTATCTTTGCCTAGTTTTCTTAATCTCAATTTTCTTCGAGTTCTTCACTGTCCAATGTTATGTACCTGCATTTTGGTTTCCATGGCTCCGTGCAAAAGCTAGTTGCCTGCTAGAAAATACCATTTGAATATCAAGTCATCAGCCATTTCCCATACAAAATTCAAACTTTAATTGTATTGCTATAGAATATATAGCATCGCTTTGATATGGTTTACTGGTGGAGCTAGGTCTTAACTTTGAGTTTGAGTGCTCCAAAGCAATACATTTCAGTATCGCTCTAATATCGGTTTAATTGTTTTCTTCCAGGGATCTTTAAAACCTTCAGCTTCCATTCTGGTTTTTTCGTGCAATATTAGTGGAATATCAGGTCTTTTAAGCAGGAAATTTGTCAAATTTGCAAAAAAATCTTGATTTAAAAAAAAAAAAAACCTGGGATTTCCTTTTTGTTTTTAGTTTCTCCTGGATGCAACATAACAATGTTAGCATCGAAAGTGTTGAAAGTCACCCGTGATGAATTAATTAATAAACTTGTAGACTGTATTACTTGAAATTGCAGAATGGACCAGGATGCTAGACCAGCTGAGGCAGTGGCAGTGAATACAAGACCAAGCAGTTCCGAGGTTCCACAGAGGGAAGTGAATAGTCGATTAGAGCAAAACAGGATTGATTATTCAAGAGAAAAGAAAAAGACCCTGCAAGCTCGTTATATATATGGCATCATCTTCTTGATCATAAATCTTAAAGCTTGGTTTTTTCGCGATTATGGGCAAAAGGTTCTATCTCATTTCTATAGTGAGTCAATCATTCTCCCTTTCCATGACCCGCGGCATTCTTTTACTTCAAAATGGATCAATTTTGGTGCCTGAGATTGCCATAAATTATGCAAAAGTTGTGATACATCATTTATCCATCGATATCATCTCTTCAACTGGTATCTGTAATATTATGTCAGTATCCACACTCGCTTGAATCTTTCGATAATGTCTTTCAAATGACCAGTACCATTGTATAGTTACCTCTGGTGAAAGCCTGTGGTCGCTGTTTCTCTTTTAGTACCAGTTACTTCTAGGCTATATTCATTGTGTTGATTTTTATTAAATAGAGTAAGGGTAGTGAAATTCAAATTTGTGACTGTTTGGTCAATAAGGTTTTGATTCTATGTTAAGGAATCATCTGACCTCCAGTTATTAAAAGACGAGGCTTCAGGATATAATTTATATTAGTTTTTAACAGAGAAAATTAACATTTATGAAAGCACTGCTTTCTTGAAATGTTTGCTCTGTTATACCAAGTGATTACTGCCATTTATAAGATACTGCATACTGCTTTCACCGTGCTCTATATTTTATATTACCTACTGCAGCTTTTAGCTCTTTGATTCTTAGTTAAAGGTATTTTTCATGTATTTATCTATAAATTTGTTTTTGGGCTTCTGCCACGGATGTGAATTTGTTGCAGAACCTGTGCTGAAACTTGAAATAAATATTACTCAATTCTTTATTTTAACTTGATAATATCTTTTGCAGATATAAAAGCTTGTGGAATTGACGGTCAAGATTGCTGTCATACATTGGGCGTTCTTCGTGTGAGTTTAGGATGCTTTGTATCCTTGTTTCAACAGAACGATGATTATAATTGTTCTGAATTCTCATATGTTCGATGCTTTACATCGTTATATATCAATGCCTGATTGCCAGAATATCGCTACTTGGTTCTCTGTAATGCAGAAATGTCGGCTAAAGTTAGATTTTTCTCTCTCATCATCTGGGAGGAATATCTTACCTTTCTTTCCTTACCCTTCCTTGCACAGTTAAATCTGTATGTTGCTTCTTGGATATCGTATGCAATGTTTATGGGAACAGACAAGCTTCTAGCTACAAAGACAGAAACAGTCTGTCTTTTATTATTGATATCTATACTGGTGTTTCTATATTTTTCAAGAACTGGCATCCTTGACATCGAACTCAGATATTTTTCTCAGTTATGTTTTTCACCACAATAAAAACAAGAAAATTATATGAAGCTCGCAGTAGCTGGCATTCAGAATGGTGGGCGTTGAAGCTTGTTCTATTGCTTGTATCGATGGCAGTACCATTCTTCCTCCATTCAAAATACATTCAAATATATGGTAAGTCTAACCAGAGAAAGTTCCGAGTCTTGAAATTTTAGGTCCACGTCATGCAAAATTTAAGGCACTCTATCAGATGATTGATAATAAGGCTAACTTGCTTATAAGAAGTTTCCCTTTTAATCTCTGCTACTTGGGATAGTGCAGCAGCTGAATTTTTGCCTATTCCCTTACAAAGTTTGAGCTGCCTATGCATATTGTCAGCTTGCTTAACATCAGGAAATTTAATGTTGTTTAACAAGCTCATTGCTCTTTCTTACAGGAGAATTTGCTAGAGTTGGTGCTGGGTAATCTTCTGATCTTTTCTTGTTCTTAATCTCAAGAAACAGAATTTCATCCTATGACACGGCATACCTGATTCCCAAACCATGTGCCAAAGCATTACCAATTTCCAAGTTTACACATCATTCACCAACAATAAACAATGTGGTTCCATTTAAGACAGACAAGTACCATATCTTATAGTTTGTCTTGTCTATCGAACAATCCTTCCTTTCCCCGCCACTAACAGAAGTCAAAACCTGAATTTGTGGCTAACAAGTACTTGCTGATTTTCTTGTGGACATGTGAGGTCTTAAATATCAGTGAGGGAAATGTTATATTTCAAACTGATGAGCCATCTGGTTCAATAATTAAATTACCACCGGGATTGCTAAAACATTGAGTCTTGCCTTATATTTTATTTTTACTTGTAATACGCATCACAATAATTGTTGTTGTGCTGCAGAGTTTTTCTTGTTCTTCAACTTGTAAGTGTAATTGAGTTCATCACCTGGTGGAATAGTTACTGGATGCCTGATGAACAAAAGAAGCAAAGGTATATATTTCTCATTCACTACAAACGCCTTCATGATTTGGAAACAAAAATCTACAATCGACCTTTTAAACATTTTTGCTTTCTTGTATAAATCTAGAATTGGAATGCTGCTGGATGCCCCCAACCCTGATTGCGATTTAGGCTTTAAGAACCAAATTTATTTTTTTGAAAGAAAGGGAGGTGGGATGTTGGATTTACACCCTAAAAGTTGAACAATGGCTATCTAGCTGGATAAGTTGAACAATTCCAGTTTTCTGAGACTCAGTTTCTTATGACCTAAAACATGTGTAATGAAGAATTTGATTTTTTTCTTTTTCTCATGGTTAATGATGTTTTGAAACTTTGTTCCCATGTATATGTAAGCAAATGAGTATTCTGTGATATTTTATTTTTTTGCAGTTGCTCCCTTGGATTGTTCATGTCAACAGTTTTCTATGTTGCTTCTGTTTGTGGAATTGTGGTGATGTACGCTTTCTATGGACGGAAAGTTGAATGTTCGCTAAACATATTCTTCATTACATGGACTGCCATTCTTCTTATAGTTATGATGGCTATGTCCTTACACTCAAAGGTATGCCCTTTTATCTGACTGCACATTTATAAGAGGTGGACATAGGGTAATCATTTTAAAGTTACGAGCTTCCATGATCAAGAAACCTAACCTGTTCTTTGAATTAATCCAACATGTCTGCCACTAAGAGATGAATGATACGAGAAACCACCCATCAATTAAGGTACAAAAAACTCGTTATGGCCAAATGGACAGTGCATTGATGTTCAAATTTGTCCGATCAGGAAAAAAGAAAAATTCTAATATCTCCTCTACCCACCATCACTTGGGATTGGCCAAGATACGAATTTTAACGGGTGCATGCATGTTAGAAATCCGCAATCCCAAGTAAACAAGTTCCCCAGGTATTGCGAAATAAAATGTTCCATTCCTGCAACATTTCTGACACCAGATGCTGTGACTTAATATTTGTTCAACATAATCGAGGGGCAGCTAGTTTAATCTATTTAACAAGCCTCACTCTTACAAATGAACTCACATCAAGGAATACACACCGCAGATTTGGAAAGAGGATCAGTTCAGTGGTTGTCAATGATAATATTTGTGCTTTCGAATGTTTCTATCATAGCTATAGAATTACTAATCTGCAATTTTTTTTGTGATATATAAATTTCCCTTTATATTTGACTTTGTGCTGTACCAGGAATTTGGTCAAGAAGTTGTCTTCTGCTCAGATTTTGCATATGAAAATCCTTTGATTGTTGTTCGCTCGTTTTGTGCAGGTCAATAGAGGCCTTTTATCTTCTGGGATTATGGCTTCATACCTTGTCTTCCTCTGTTGGTCTGCTATAAGAAGGTAGGATATTGGCACCAATGTTGTTCCATAAAGGAATGAGTTGAGGTTCTTGCCATTAAATCTCAAAACATCTTGTCTTCGAAATTCTTAATTAGTTGCTTTCTTTTCACACTCGAACTTCTAACATTTGGTTTGATATCACAAATTTCCAACTACTGTTATGGCCCCTTCTACACTGACAAACGTGAAGATTTTCTCCTGCAACATGAAACTAATTTCTGCCATTATCTCATGGCCTTACAGTGAACCCACCAGTGACAGTTGCAACAAACAAAAAGCAAATGGAAATAGAGACTGGACCACCATACTTGTAAGACCAAATAATATTTATGCTTTCCTTTCAATATCTCTTGTTTGGTGTTCCCAGAACAGTTGTGCTAAATCATGTTTTACCTTTTACTTGATGTTTCTTGATTCTGTAGCTCTATTTTTGTGGACTTGCAAATAATAGTAGTAATTCCAACTATTAACTTGATAATCATGCAAGCCACTGTGACATCATTTGTTATGCATGGCAACTAAATATAACCTCCTTGTCGTTTAGTATCACTCAAAAAGTTAGATATGTAAAAGGAGGGTCTTTGCCCTCTTCGCTCCATAGCCAGTGGTGAAAACTATTCATGTTGTCATGTTGTTCTTGGGCATTTTCGGCATCACTAAAGCATAGTGACACAGCCTCCTCCCTCAAAATCAAAGTTTTTTTGCAGTCAAATCTATCAGAAGATTAAGCTCACGTGCAAACTGTAAACAAGACCATTTATATTTGCTATGTATGCATAAAATACAACGGCAGGCATTGCACCATCGGCCTGAATTAAATTTGATAGGATTATACAATTATTATTCTTTGAAAATTCATAACTGATTCTATATCTATTCTTTCAGAGATATAAACGCACCATGCATGTATAACTTGCACTACTATGGGGTTGCGCTACATATCTTTGATTTGTTGCATCAGCATCTCAAACACCAGTGTCCTAGCTTTTTGTGTCCATTTTTCGATCCACTTATGTTTTTGTGTTATTTGTATTCTTCCAGAGTTTCCTGTTCGCAATTGGTGCCATTGTTATGGCCACATTTTCCACCGGAATTGATTCGCAATCATTTCAGGTAAATTGCTTTCCTCTGTTGTAGTTAGCACTGCAAAGTTATTCAATTCCACTTCAAGTCGGTGAATCCACAATCACACTGTAAAGTCATTAATTTGTTTGAGTTGAATCAAAATCTTCTTCTGCCTCACTATTTTCTTTAGCTGAGAGAAGATTTCCTGTGATAGAAAAAAACATTTACCATCTCCTTTCTTCGTAAGTTTCTTAGCAATTTACCAGTACATGAGCACAAATATAACATGAAATAATGCTGTTCTATGACTGCAAGGGGTTGACAATTACCTCTGATGCCTGTCATTTTGACAAGAGATGATTTTCTCTTCACATGTTCTTCAGTTTCGCAAAGATAACGTTCAAGAGGAGGATGATATCCCTTATGACTACGGGTTTTTCCACCTTGTATTTGCTTTCGGGGCCATGTACTTCGGAATGTTATTCATCAGCTGGAACCTGAATAATTCAGCAAGAAAGTAAGGGAACCAGATTTCTAAACTCCTCTAGTCATCACATTATTTTTTATGAACTGAATTTCCTTACCTAAATCACTTTAACCGTTCAAGGTGGAGCATTGACGTTGGCTGGGCAAGCACATGGGTGAAAATCGTGAATGAGTGGTTTGCAGCAACAATATACTGTAAGTGAATATATCCAACAGTGTTTTTTCCTTCAGACTGATTGTGTGATGGGCATTTATCTTTCCCTCAGTCGAGTCCTCCTTCAAAGTTTTCCTTCCAGGTTCCCACTTTAGAGTTCTTGAATCATATTTCCCCCCCAAATAATCTCAGTTTTTCTTGGTTCTTTTTTCCTGGTCTTGTGCAGCATGGAAGTTGATTTCCCCAACTGTAAGACAGACCAAAGTCATGGATCATGAAGATTCAGTTAGACAGAGTGTTAATGCAGCCTTGCCGTGATCTCGTTCCGCAGTTGAAATTGTATCATATCTCCCTTGCACTTAGTTTTGTCTTTTTATTCTCTCATCATTTATTTATAGGCAGATTCATGGCGTCCTAAGCTCAAAACCAATTTCAAAGAACACGTAAGAACCACAAAATCAATGGATCATGTATCATTTTTTGCACCCACTTAGTCCTGATTTCCTTTCCTGCAATAAGCATTCCCTCATCTTGTGCGTGTCTTTTGGAACTCAAAAGTCAAATCGGGCATTGAATATTGAATGCATGGAAATCTGCAGGAAATTTGAGTCAGCGCGCATGGAGGCTTCATGTTTATTTATTGATTAAGACTGAACTGTGCAGAAAGCTAAAATCGTCACTTGCTTGGATCATTTCACATTTGATCTTCCGATTATATTAACATCTGACTCTTTTTTCCCCAACAGTGAAGGTGATCTTGGCCATGTTTCGCACATTGGGATTAAACTCAGTTCCACTGAAAATTTGGGTTTTAAGTAACCTATCCTATGATAAACATCTAAACTGATGCTTTCACAATAAAAAACAATATTTTATAGCAACTTGGAAAAAATAAAAATATTATGAAGATAGCATATAGAGATGGAGTGGTTATGGAGAACATCACAATCTGGAAAGGTTCTGATTATGTGATCTCCTGTAGAGCCCCATATAACAGTGCTTTTCAGCTACTCCCTGAATGCCATTCCAAGAATATTCATGTAAAATCCAGCTTGTGCCAGAAGAATTTTAAGGAAAAAAAACTGGAAAAAAACAGTTCTTGTGAGATCCAACTAACAAATAACTTGCGCCAGAAGAATTTTAAAGCCAAGAGTTACAAACAGCATAAATAAACACTAAAATATCATTATGTTATCTGTAAATAGGGCAGAACAATTTTTCATCTTCGGCAAAAACATGGCACGGACTAGCATAAAAGGCCAGCCAGTATGGTTTCCCTGAAATGAGAACCTTGAAAGGGAGAGTTCATAGTTGGGACAAACTTGCATTACACCAATTACTCGTCAACTTTATCTACCTATAACTACCATCAGTTGAGGGGAACAGATAATATTGAAGTTGAAGAGCTTATTGTGTACGGATTCCACCTCCGAGTATTAGATATATTTCTAAAGAAAATGAAGACGTACCTAAAACAGAATGACTTCCACTTCCCATACGGACATAGCTAACACACTCCAACTACTTCAACATATCTGAAGCCTCGCAACTACAATCTCAGTTTTTCATCACCTTCTATTTAAAGAGCAAGAACTACAAACCAGTTGCATACTTCTTCAAGAGTCCACCATCTACCGAACCTGCCAGGTTTTCAGGAATCTCATATACAAAAATCACAAGATGTTCATGCTATCATCTCCAAAAATTTTCATTGCAGTGTTATTTGCTACCCTACACACAGCAATATACGTGGCTGCCATCGAACCAGCACCAGCTGGAGAGCCCGTTCTTGAGCTGTACATGCATGACATTCTAGGGGGCAGTAACCCTACGGCAAGGCCAATCACTGGTTTGCTAGGGAACATATATAGCGGCCAAGTACCCTTTGCAAGGCCAGTAGGATTCGTTCCTCCAAAAGGTGCAGTAGCCATCCCCAATGCCAATGGTGCCCTTCCAACTGTCAATGGTCTCAATGGCATTCCACTAGGAACTGGCTTGGCTGGTACTACTTTTGCAGGACATCCTGGCGGTCAGAACACAAATGGTCAGATCCAAACCCAACTTGGACCAGACGGATTGGGACTAGGATTTGGAACGATCACCGCCATTGATGACACTTTGACCAACAGCCCTGGGTTAGGGTCACAGCAACTAGGAAAAGCTCAAGGAGTTTATGTGGCTAGCTCTGCAGATGGGAGCACACAGATGATGGCATTTACAGCCATGTTTGAAGGGGGGGAATTTGGTGATAGCCTAAACTTTTATGGCATCTACAAGATCGGTAGCCCAATGTCACGTTTGTCAGTGACTGGAGGAACGGGCAAGTTTAAGAATGCTATTGGGTTCGCTGAAGTCCGAGGACTTATCCCATCGGGTCAAGTAGTCATGGATGGTGCAGAAACATTACTGAGGATCGCTGTCCATTTGAAATACTGAGAATACAAGTTAATTGGATTAACTGTTAGTTTGATGGCGTGAAAAATCATGTTGTCATGGTTTGCGGTTTCTCTTGGTTAGTAGACTCTCATACTGTAAGATGTATCAGACATTGCAACTGAAATGCTGAATATGAATATAAAAGATTTCCTACAAATCCGTATATCACCAGAAAAGCCAAACAAATTGCAAAATAAGAAAAGAGAAAGTGAACAAGAACACAAACCAACAGTAATGACGCACTTTGGTCCTCGTTCAACAGCGACATTTGAATCCGACCTGGTAACTAATGGTACAAATCTAAAGAAAAAGTACACAAAATTCAAACTTTTCTGAAACACCAAGCTCTTGTTTGAGATGACAAAATTTTTAAGGGAATTTCTTTACTGAATGAACGCCTTAGAAAAGAGAAATTGTAATATGCCAGATTTCACATTAAGAAGTACCAAATCAGCTTATGGTCACCATGAATTTAATAATTTCTTTGTGAACTATTGTAGCAGACAAGGATCGTCATTGTGTAGGAAGTGGAGGACAAACAATCCCAGGCAGCCCATTCAGAATCTACAGATACAAAACATTTATTGCGGTTTAAGTTGTAAAGGTAGGTCAATTATTGTATCACTAATCAATAAGCACTATATACAGCTCAAAGTCTCAAACAGATTGTTTTATTGTTTTGACATACCATCTTTATAGAGATCCTCCAGTGTTATCATAGACTGATAACCTTTAAACGAGAAGATACAGCAGCTTGATCAAGATTATACACGGAATCGATCAAGTGCATTCTCAATGAAGCAGGACCTTTGGCCATGGCCATTCCCATCTCTCCAGCAATGCCAAATATAGACAATGCTGAAGCTGTTGCTTCCAATGCATGCAATGGATCGACGGCAACAAATGCAGCAATAAGGGCAGTGACAGCACATCCTGTGGCTGTGATCTTTTGCATCATGGAGACTCCATTATGAGCACCAACAACTCGGTGGCCATCTGTAATGATATCAACAGCACCTGAGACAGCTACTATGGCCCCACTTGACTGAGCCAAGGACTTTGCCGCTTCCATTGCATCCATTGACTCATGAGAGCTATCTACACCCTTGAAAATGAAATTCAATCATGAAGTTGAAATTAACATAAAAACGCAAAAGAATTTGACAGAAAATTGAGGACTCCCATGTTGTCGTCATCCAAGAAATAACAATTTCAAGCAAGGCAATTCAAGTTTTGAAATTTTCACAATGGTGCTGAATTGAATTTATCTTCTATAAATTCACCTGTAAGGAAAAACCTAATACCTTAGTGGCTCCTATAGAAGCCTTAGAAAGAGCAATAATCTCGGACCCATTTCCTCTAATAACACTAGGCTTCAACCCCACAAGCTCCAAACAAGCCTTCAACCGGAAAGAAGAAGCTCCAGCAGCAACAGGGTCAAGAACCCAAGGCTTCCCTGCTTTATTAGCCACCTGAGCAGCTTCCCTCATGGCCGGTAACCAGGCAGGAGAGAGTGTGCCCACGTTAATACAAAGCGCATGGACATGGGGAGTGAAGTCTTGAATTTCTTCTATAGAGTGGATCATGGCTGGTGATGCGCCAGCAGATAAGAGAGTGTTGGCCATCAGATCCATTGAAACGAAATTGGTGATGCACTGTATGAGTGGAGACTGGTCACGGAGTTTGGAGAGAAGGGTCCAAGCATTAACGGCCCACGAGTTCTGGTCTTGTTCTTTGTTGAGGTTGTCGGGTTCCATGAATTTCTTTTATGCTTCTTTCTCTCTCTGCGTAAAAAAAGTCTGTATATTCCTTGGTGGATTTTTGTTTGTTTTGGAGGTGTCGCTGCTTCTGCTGGTTATGGTTTTCCGTTTTCCCTGACGGCCGAGGAGACAGGGAGGGAGTTGCAAGTGAAAGAGTTCGGTTTCTCAAGTACACTAGTGCGGTCGCAGTTCTACCACAGATTGGGTGGGGAGTGGGATCCACTTTTTGTCGGACAAAGTACAGATCATACTCAAAGAATAGTATGTTCTGCAAATCAGCCCCTGGCTAACGAAGTGCAACCTCCCTTGAGTTTTAAATCAGGTGACATTGAATCCCTCAACTTCTTATTCTCCCCCAGCAGCTATATTTCACTTAAAATCAAATCCTTCTATTACTTTTATCTAGGTTTCTCATCGGGCCTGGTCTGCCCTAGCACGCACGCACGCGGCTAAGAAACTCATCGTCCAAGTTCAGCTACAGATTATTTCCAAAAAAAAGTATTTTTTTTTGTTTCTTTTCTTCTGCTAGTCTTAGATTATGGCATCTATGTGGAACAGCAGGAAACAGTTTCTTATTTGCCTGCCTTGGAATCCTCTGTCATTGAGATATATTGTGATGCATTTGCTAGACTCCGGAGTATAGGAGCAACAGATACATGGTTGTCTTCGATTTATTGAAGAATGATCAGAAGAGTCAACATGTACGTACATTCCGTGTTATTTTTCTGTCTTGGATTCAAAAAATATTAATTTAAAACAGAAAAAAATCATTTGTTTCAAAAATATTTTGAAATACAAAAACAAACTGGCAAAGTGATGATTCTGATGCATGGCGTTGAATTTCTTTTTCCAAATACAATTCTGAATTCGTAACATTAAACTTGAAGGACATGTAAAAGGAAAAAAAAAACAGCGAGAAGAAATGGATTACGTTAAGAATTCAGATGGTTCACTTCAGATTACTGTGCCTATCAACAAGCCACTTCCGATTAAGAATCCGGCGTGAACCAGCTCATCCTACTTTCTAATGGAAGATTGAAACTAGGAATTGTTCTCTCAATTCTCCCGCTGTCAATGTAGTACGTCCCTGATTCCCGAGCCACCAGTGGAAGATGTAGCTGTGAACTATAAAGTTGGTTGTCTGCAAAGACAATGCAATTTCCTTGAACTCCACAGGCCAAATCTTTTGCCGGAACCGATGCTGAACCCCCGTGTGCAAGAAATATCATTTGATCACTCAAGTCATGCATTTCATCCAGACGACCAGAGTCAGGATCCATCCTGAATATGCGGAAGGCGCTTGTTTTTTTATATGTAAAATATGGAGATTCAATCTCCCTAAAATTGTCATCTGATGCGGTCGCATAGGTATCATAAATCTGAGCGATTAACAGCAACTCACTATTAATTGATTCGACCAGACAGGTCCCGTACAATAATTTTCTGATTATTTTCAGATCATGTACCCAGTCGATTCGTGGTTCGAAATCAAGCCGCCAAGCGCTCCAATCTGGGATGGCCTTTATTGTCACTTCTCCCCGAGCCATCCTAAAGTTGAAATGCTCCACGGTCAGCTTATCAAAATTCAAGGCGTATAAAGTTCCATCGCGAAACAGGATATCACGGAAAAGTATGTCACGTTTTTCGCTGAGAAAGATACTCCAATGCTTGTCCCCGAGTCTACAGAAAGCCAGATCAAAATACGGCCCCCCATGCCAATGCTGATCAAAAAGCAAGGCAATGGTGGCTTTTGAAGGGTCTGCAGAGGACAGGTCAAACCTGTAAAAGAAATCAGCAACAGTGTGATCTCCGAAACGCGAATCGCAATAAGACGCAAAAAAACCGTAAGAGGGAATTGTCGACAGGGACGGAAGTTGGTGTGAAGCTCCCGAAACCGGATTGTAAAGAAAGATTTCTGTGTCATCAGGAATTGGTTCCTCGGTCAATAAGGAAACGATAGGGGCAAGGAGAGGTATTTTTCTTTGCCTTATGATCCACTTGATATCACTCATGAGACTGGTTACTTCCTTTGCAATCACCAACCAACCTTTGGATGATCCAACGCATGCGCCTCCAAGCATCATCCCTGGCAGATCGAGTCGATGAACCTTGTTTCTGGCAAGGTCAAAAAATTTCAAGGATCCGGACCGTTCTTTATGGGGAAGGACAAGCCATGGGAGTTTATCAGGAACGGCGTCGACAGTTATCCTGTGATCGAGTGGAAGTACTTCTTGGCTGCGTCGTCGACTGATGTTCTTGCACGAATTGTAACAAATTTCCCTGAGGAAGGACGGCAAACTGAAAGAAAGATAGTCTCCAAGGTTTCTATATAGATGAAATAATATTGCAGAGTAGCCCATCGCTATCTTCAGGCAGTCAGCTAGCTAGTGCGATGATGGAGAATAGAGGGGTTGCGGTTTCTTATGGTCTCGTGTGACATGATTATATATAGAGAGAGGTCAGTGTTGACTTCTGTTGCAGACTAGGATTAGGATTCCTGATGCCCCACAGATACGGAAAGGTAGAGTTTTTTTTTTCTTCCTTCTTTTTAAAAAGAAAACGTGTGTGTTATACGACGGCTATTAACTGTAATTTCTCCGCAAAGTACTATTTAGGAGATACTAGACGTTAGCTACATATCATAAATTCCCAGCATGCACCTCTTCAACTTTTAAATCACTGTAACATTCAAACACCAATACAAACGCATTAAAAATCCAAAACCCTATTGAATTCTAGCAACAAATACACCAAAAACAGAAAAATCTTGCAAAAAATTCTTAAACAACGAACCTGGTGGTGGAAAAATCTATTTATATTCATTAACCTCCTTATTAACAATATACTATGCTAGAATCACCGAGACACGCTTCATTATTTAGTTAATAAGTGCATGGATTTGACAAACAAAATTATTTTCTTTTTTTATTGAAGATTATTTTGATTTCTTACACGATTTATTAGGGGTGTTTTTATCGATTTATCTTTCATCGTACAGTAAAATAACTAAAATACTTCTAGAATAATAAAAATAAAAATAAAATGCTAGCATATATATATATATATATAATTATTGGGATTGTCCAAAAATGATGATATAAATTATCATTTAATTAGTATTTTGTTGATTCAAAAAATTAATGGTGTGGAGTGGGGTCGTCTCAGATACATGCACTAACTTTCTCTGATAAAGAAGGGTAAATAATATTTCAGTTTTTCTATTTAAGTGTATCAATTTTTATTTTTGGTACTTGAGTGGAAAAAAAGTGTTTTTTTATTTCTAATCAAATGTTTTTATTAGACTATATCAGACACATGCACTAACTTATTAACCACGTGTACATGAACATTTTTCACTTTATTTTCAATTAAATTTACATATATATTATTTGAGTGTACTTTTTTATTTATTTATTTATTTAAAGTGTGTGTTTTTAGAATTATATCAGTGAGCTTTATTAATTTTGTACAAATATCAACTTTGCAATCTTATATAGAACATATTTGACCAAATCAATTTAAACAAAAACATTAAAATAACAAAGTAGTTTAGAATTTTATTTAAATTAAAATAACAACAAAAGGTGAATATTTTAAATTATGTGAAGTTTAGATTTAAAATTAAAAGTACTTAATTGATAAATTTTTATGAATCATTTTAACATGCTAACGTGTTAATTGATGGCTATATGAATATATATATTTTGTAAAACCTAGCTAATAGAATCACTAGATTAGAAAGAAAAAACAAATGATACACACAAAAAAAAAAGAACTTACACACAAAAATTATCATTCTCTAAAATAAATCCATCTAAGATCGAGAACATCAAATAAGAAATCTTGGCTGAAAATAGAGGCTTGTAGATTCATGCAAAAAACAAAAAAACTTGAAAATATTGTTTTGATTGAAATTAGGTGAATTTAAATTGTAAATATTGATCTATTCTTTTTTTTTTATTTCACTTCTCAAAAATATAATTATTTGGGTTATTTCATCCAGATTTATAGGGGAAATCCCACTTTCTCCCAGTTGTTTTTCGAAACAAAAACCGTGTAAAGACGATTCTTCAGGAAATCTGAGATGTTATAGGATTTCATAAAAACATCTACTCCGATGAACTTTCCGAGAAATCTCAAGTCTTCACTTCCCTGTATATTGCTAATACATTAACAAATCTTTAATCCCTCTCAACGTCATAAAATTAAAGATAACCAGCCGAGGGCGTAGTCTGACTGATCCAGAGTGCATTCTTTTCAAGACAAGAAAAAGATCGGGCAAAGTCATTGATCGATCATTAACAAATCTTTAATCCCTCTCAACGTCATAAAATTAAAGATAACCAGCCGAGGGCGTAGTCTGACTGATCCAGAGTGCATTCTTTTCAAGACAAGAAAAAGATCGGGCAAAGTCATTGATCGATGCTCATATAGTATCTGGCTATGCAATACAGACTTAGAAGAAGCGATCGTATAGCTAGCTAGCGATGCAATACAGCAATAGAAGAAGCAAGCTCTCTTGTGCCCTAGAGATGCTTTCTCTAGACCCTCTTCCATACAAAGTTCTTCTCTTTCTCTTTGCCATAATCTTTCTTCTTGTGACATCCGTGCATTCCTTCAAGGCTGAAGGTCCAGTGTACCGGATTACGTTCCGGTGGGTGCTTCCGGCCACGCCAATAACCATCCTGTTTATCATACAGTGTTTATCATCATCCAAACGCTTGTTAGGGAAGCAAATGAACAAGCCCTACTTGTCCTTCGAGAGAATGTCACCGTGGTTTGTGGCTGTTTTGATCGTGCAGTTGCTTGTTATGGCGCAGTACCAGCCATCTATACACCAAAGATGGCCTGTTAGGTTTTAATGTAATTTTGTGTGTACGTGTTTTTCATGCAATATGTCTTCTTGAAAACTGTATATTAATTATTTAGGTTTTTGATTTGTGGGAGGGGTTTGAATTGTATATCAGGGTTTAATTTGATTCTTTATTTTCTCTTCACGCGAATGTTGACTGTGGAACCTGACTGTTTCCAGCTTTATTGTTCTAATAAATTACACATGGAGAAATTCGATCGACACAAACATAATAATCAATCGAACCTGTTCTTCTGTTTTGAGGTTGTTTTCCATGGCAATTACCCATGGACTTTTCAATTAGTGTCACTTAGCTAACATTATAATCAATCGATGGGATTAGAACGCCGAAATCTGGATTTCTGACCCAGATTATCAAATGGCAAATTCAGAAGATTGTTGTCGTCATCCCTTTTCTTTTGGAATACGAGAAAAAAAAATCCACTGTGACAAAACTAGCCACGCAGCATCTACAGTCAGAATCCATTGAACATAGTTTTGCAATAATCTGCTGGCCTTTTCTCCTTTGCATGCTATGACTTGAGGCGTTTGTTGTGAGACTTTAAGAGGAACAGTAATGAGGTGTGCGTACGGGCACTTTTCAGTCGTGAGAATAGCTTGTGAAGACCAGCCAGCAAGAGAGAGCACGCTACCGTTTCATGTAAATTTGAGTCGCGAAACGATAGCGAGAGTGTCAGTTTCTTACTCATGACAAAGGATTTAATTCTGAATCCAGTGAAAAATACACAGATTCGCCCTTCCAAGTTTCTGCTGAATTCTCTAGTATTGCAACACGAATTACACTTGACCCAAGTTGGGGTCTTGGTATGAATATCTGTCATTGAGCTGCATACATGGCACATATTTTGCTCCTTTTTGTCAGCTACTTTTTCCTAAAATCTCATGCTGTCCAACATCCGCAGGCAGTATGTCTGCCTGAAAACTGTTTTTCTTGATTCCCATGATTAGAAGAAGCCAAAAAAAGTGGCAACAGCAAAAACAAGAAACAGCACTCCGCCCAAGTAGCCAACCTGGTTTGAAGGCAGAGTGAATATCAGTAGCAATGTTTTATGGTAACCTATAAATGCAAGGCTGAGGCTCTTACCAGCTTTTCTGAAATGTAGTTTGCAAGAAAGGCTCCTCCTAGAATTGCAATGGATGTCGCAACCAGGTGTCCAGCAATGGCTCCTGTTGCTACGCCCCATGGAGACTGCAGGAAGGGAAAAGGGGGGAAGCAATACTGTGATTGATTCTCGATTGTAAAGAGAATAGCTACATCATATGGTCAACAGTTCATGAAATTGCACCTGCGCAGCTCCAAGAGCAATTGTTGCAAGCATTGAGCGATCTCCCCATTCCTAGAACCAATTAGGATATGGTGAAATAGGACACTTTTGGTTCATAAAATAACACTTTTTTAACAGTCTGTCTCACAGTGAAGTTGCCAACTATCACAAGGAATAACTGTGCATGAATGTGAAAATCTGCAACTGTATCCAATTGTTTAGGCTACAATTTTAATGACAGTTTCAAGGTGCAATTGCTTGGTGAAGAGGTGAAGTCTTGAACTTGAAACTACAAAGGAACATACTGGAGCTTTGAGGACGAAGAATTCAAGAAAAACCCACACAGAGAACCATGTCTAAATTCCCCCTATCAAGGGCCCTTTAAGTGAGACTATATGGGGGGGTGGGGGGTGGGGGGGTGGGGGGGGATTACCATTAAACTAAAAAAAAAAAAAGATGGAAGTATGGATGCCTACCGCAAAGAATACAAGGCTGAATGACTTCCACACGATCTCAAATGGATTTGTGAGCAGTTTTGAGACCTGTAGACGTTAAGAAAGCATCTGCTGCCATGAATTTTTGGGGAACACCCAATGAAACGAATTCCAAGAACACAAAACAAAGTCTCTTAAAATCACCAGACAAGTACACACCATTCATTTCCTTTTGCAACTCACTCGGAAAGAATGAACTGAATATATTCCCTGAAAGCTCAGGGTTCTCAGTTACAAGTATACACCATTCATTACCTTCACAAGCTTCTCAGCTTCCGTGTATTCATCAAGTTCCAAACTGCTTTCTTCACCAATCTTAACATCATTTGTTGGAAGATCCCATGCATCTTTTATTGATTTTAGCCCGAAGAACATGAGAAGTGTTACCGCTGCATATTCTCCAATTGGCAGGGCTGTTCACAAGCTAACAAGATAAGAGATGTTTCTGTTTCACTAAAGACATTAATGAAGAACACAAGCAAGTCAGTTAAGTTGATAGTTACCAAGACTGCAGCTTACTTGTTTGGAACTGAGCGGGCACCGAATGAAAGATTCGTCCAATTACAACTGACAAGATCGTCATAAGTGAAAGAGCACCCATCGACCCCAGAAGAACCTGGTAAATGATTCAAGACAATGAAAGAAAATATAGTCACAAAAGTAAGCATTAACTGATACGAGATCATCATATCTAGATACTATAATACACATCTGCAATAAACAACCACCGATCTTAACTTAAAGATGGTTACTAAGTGCTTCAGATTCATCGTTTCACGTTGAAATTGTTTAGAAATACACTCAATATTATGGTGATTTGTGTTTATTCAAAGCAAAACTAAGGCAACAGATAAACAAGATGATTCTAATCTTCAACCCAAAAGGTACCAAAGACAACTAGATTCAATAAAAAAACTATAATGTGAATGCTTCAGATATGCTTAGGATTGATCTATTTCATTGCTTTTAATCAGTCCCCTTGCACCCTGCTTCAGAAAGAAAAACACATCCATGAGAAGCTTTCTGGAGACAACAGTGACATACTAAGTCAAATCTATAATAAATGAGTTCTGGGGCCACCTTTCTGTAATTCAAGGAGTGGTGACCACTAGAATTTTCTGGTTAGAAATGAATGGCAATGACAATCAGTGCCACTTATTACTATCTCATTTGTTTTTTTCTTTCTTTTGGGAGTAAGCTGACAACTTCTCAGGGTTTTGAGATTTTGATTCGCTCCTAGGGAATAAAACTTTCATATTTATGACCTGATTTAATAAAATTAAATCAGAACAAACATTGAAGAACATGACATGAACAATAAGTTTAGTAAATCAACAGTAAGCAATGCTGGAGATAGAATGGAGTGAAAGCTTGTGAGAAACATACCAGTCCTTTCTCATATTGCATGGCCAGGAGTGCAGCAATAAAAAATGTCTGTCAATACAAAAGAGTTAATTTCAGGCTCCAGAAATTCGGAAGTACAAATATGATAGAATGCGGTAACCATACTGAGTGATGACTAGTGATCTTTCAACAATCTCATTCTGTTTGCAACTAATAGTCGACTGCAGCAAGCAAATGGATTCACATTGTAAGAAAAAAAATCCTCAATTACGTAAAACATATCCCAATCGGACTCAACCCTGGACTGTACTGCCTTTATTTTCACACATTAGCTAAATGAATCTTTCTCATCAGTTTGAGCCACTCTCTATCACCATTCTGCTTATGTTTGAACGATGCCCTCAATCAAATTACAAAAAAAAAAAAGGTTCCCTCAGATTAAGATTTCCACATTCATTTGATATGAGCAGAGCCATAAAAAAAAGCTAAGAGCAAAGAAAGAGCACGTTAAGAGAAAACATATTCCACTTCTTGTCAGTCTGTGGATATTTCTGCTGCACTCATTACTCAAGGATACTAGAAGATCAAGTACAATAAATCACAAAATAGCTGACTTATTCTCAAATGAATTATAAACAGCAGCGAGATGTTCTCCTCAAATGTTGGAAGAGCAGATAATGGAGGAAAAAAATCTTGAGATAGTAGTGGTTGTTATTTGGTCAGCAAAAATCATGTACAGGTGAGCAACTGAAGCCATCAGTATATTAAAAAAATGTAAATAATTTTCTCCAGTTGACAAGAAATTTGAGCGATTGGATTGTATACTTCATGTTTTCATTTTGCAGGGAAGTTGTTATACCATCCATGTTCTCTACTCTCTTTTTTCTTGTATTTCTTCTCCTTACATTTTCCTTTAGGAAGAGATTTGAATAAGAAAGAACCTTCTTTGACAAACTTCTGCTAGGACCAAAAGTTTAGATGGATACATTGAAAAGAGTCAAGCCATCTAGGCATTGCATGCAGAGCTTCAATAGGAGTAAAGGAGATAAGAACTGAACTGGTTAAATAAAAAAAATATCAAACAAAGTCTCAAGGACATAGAATTAGTTGGCAATTCAAGAAAAAAGTTATAACTGTAAACTGGTTACCTTGTCCCCGATTTCAGAAACAAATATTAATGTGAATGCAGCAGCTAATCCTGACTTTGCGATTGCAGCTAAAATTGATGAAGGTCCACCTCTCACAAAAGCAATAAGTGAAAATACCATAGCACAACCAAGTAGCACGATAGCTATAGATAGAGGATAAGAAATTTTGCTGGGTGGTTTTATACTGCAGATGAAAAACAAATATGAGTGACATCAGACTTGGTGAATAACAAAAACGTTGCCCATCCTATGCCTCTGGCAATTTAGTGCTCAGGTGTACTGGTTAGAAACTTAAGATCATCAATGATAAACAAATTTAGAAACAGACTTTTCAATGTTGAGGGTTATTTGACCAAAACAAGTTTGGGTTTGAAATCAAATGAATGCTCAAAATTGCGAAGTAGTCTATCCCCAAAAGGATATAATTCCTTATTGATGTCAACATCATGTAATTTTCATAAAGGATAATAGAGGAGGTGCAAAAATCTTTTTTTCATAATTCTGACAGTGAGGCTGCTTCTAGCTTCCAAAGAGTGGGTAAGAGGGGTTGGAATCATACAGTACAAAAAGAAAACCTACTCATACAAGATTTAGATAACTTCTTCAACTGAAAAAGGTTGCCAGCTCCAGTTTCTGAAAGATCAACCATGTAATAAAACCACACGAGGATTTTTCTTCCAATTATGCATGCAAATGTTGCTAAATATGAAATTGCACACCATACATGACTATTTGAAGCTTGCAGTGCCATATAAAATGATGACTCAAAGAGAGGAATTATAGTGAATCATGAAGGCTTGAACAAAACAAATGTTTACCACGTTGTAGTTTTCTAAGAATCAGTATTTCATATCACTTACATTTTAGGTAAGTTGTCACCAGGTAGACCACTGACAAAACTTTTCTGGTTGTCCTGTTCCTCCTCACCTTCATAGCCCCCAGATCCTATAGTAACATTGGATGATTGTGCTTTCAATGTGTCAAATCTGTTCAACTTTGAGATCTCTCTGCATCTTACTATTAAAGAACATGTTACCCACTAATTGAACAACTACTGACAATAGACATGATGTAAATACATAAAACATAAATATATTTACTAGAGGCATCTTACTATTAAATCTATATACTCTCCTTTTCCTTTTGTCTTTGTTAAGCATCAACAAATATAAAAACATATTTTTTCAATGCATGTCATTTTTTAGCAGTACTAATATCAACAAAGAAAGTTTATCCATGAACTACTTTAGAACCCATAGGGATGACACCCAATAGCCTCCATGATTATACCTGCATTTTATTTCAGCCCAACTGCATGAGTTGGAGAGTCTTAATTAATAGCACACCATGCACAGGAGACGAAACATTGCAACACATTCACGTTATAATAGGGTTTAATAGAGAATTAAGGATCACATCAGGGAAACTTACTAGGTATGCCTCCGTGCTCAGGATATAATGCTTAAGATGGAAAGAAAAGGGAGCATATAGATTTAAGCCCCTAAATTTTCCATAAAGTTCTACAAACTTGAACATGCACCTTGATAAAATTTTGAGAGCATTCAAAAGAGGACATGCTATCCCAAACAAAATCATTAGATACCATATTTGTTCCCCGAATGTAGTCCAATTTGTTGGGCTCGTAATGAATTTCCAGCATATATCCTAGTTCAAACTATTTAAAAATTCATCCCTAAACAATACCCAAACTGGTGAGTACAGCTACCCTGCATGGTACCTACTCTCTAAAGACAAACCATCCAAATGCCACGCAATACTTTAAGTGCTGTTACGTTTTATCATTTCATCATTTTAGCATCCAAAATTTATTAGTTTTCCATTCGCCCAAAACCCTTTTTTTTATCTGGGATGCTAGAATACAATGAACACTCATCTAAACTAACTAAACAACTTGCAGCAGTAATAGAAATCACATCTATATCTCTAAGAAGACACTCACCATCCAATCAATCAGCCATGGAAATTTAAGGTTTATAGTTCATGGTGTATATCTGAATTTTAACCAGGAAGAAATCCTACTGCAATCCTAGGAATGATTTTCAAACATCGATTACAAAAGCGATTACTGCCGGTTAACGATTACCATATTCTGACAGCACAAAAATGCCCCTCGCTATATTTGGGCTCTTTACATTTTTTCATCCATTCACTTATAAAAAACCGGTCAAATCATGATCGATGGTAATTGCATCTCAAATTCTCTACCTCATATATACATCAACATTTTAATCCGAGCAAGCAGAGAAAGACAGACAGCATTAATAAAAAAAAAAAAACAAGCCAGTTTCCTTAGAATAAACTCAAATTCTCTACCTCATCCTAGCAAAAACTTGACTCAATCTAGCTGATTTTTGTTTCTTAATCCAGATTAAGCTTGACTCAAATTCACTCTATGGTCGGTCTCCTACCTATACTAGCTTAAACCATTTAACACAGAAAGTAGCCTAAATTCCACTTCATAACATACAGATGAAAAGGAAATGAAATACCAGTGAATGAAGTAGCTTTATCATTTCCTCTGAACAAAGGTTATTTTTTTAAAATCACAAAAGGAAATCAAAGTGAACAAAACAGAAGAACTTACATGAAGATGAAATGGTTTTTCTAGAAATTCCAGCAAGACATGGAAATGAATCCATCAAAGGCAGTAAAGGAGGCTTTGTGTTGCTGCTGCTTGCAGTTAGTGGTGTTTTTGGAAGAGTCAGCCCCTTCATATTTCACGCCTTCTTCTTCAAAAAATTATTTCACAAATTCATTTCAGCTCCTCTAAGTCTTGGACGAATGAACTACCGACTGCTTCTTGAATGAAGACCGATTGATTAACAAATGGAAAACTTCTTCTTTTCCTTCTATCGGTGGTGTCAGAGTTCTACTATTTTGTTTCCGTGTGGAGTTGCTGCTGGCTGCCACGTGTAAATAAGATAAAATGCTACTATTGTAAGGAACGACGACGTTCGATATCCGAGCTTTCCCCCTTTGTCCCTTCCCTGTTTTCTTAAAAAAAAAACAATTAAATGATTAATTTGTTGGTTGGTTATTGTTCCAAAATAATAAAAAATAGGGAAACCATGGATAAGATATTTTTCAGTTGAAGATATAAGATAAATATATTTTTATAACTTATTTACGTATTTTCAAAATAAAAAATATCTAATTTATATATATATATTTTCTAATATAACAAGCTGTCGCTATACTGGAAATTTGAATGTGAAGGAGGAGGGTGCGTATAGGAACATGGCACCTGGGCCTCGAGAATTATAGATCTTTAGGCGTTTGTTTGGTGCCCAGGTCCGTCTGGCTTAACGCTGGTGGTTATGGAGGTGGGCCGAAATGGACCTGCCATTTTGATTTATGCTATTTTTCTACCATCAATGTACTGCCTTTCAAGATATGAAAGTGAATGGGATTGTTCATAACCATATTGAGTTTTAAAAATATTTATTAAAGAAGTAAGAAAATATATATATTTAGATCATTTTCATATATTAATAATGTCAAAAAATATTTTTTAAAAATAAAAATACATCATTTTTATGTATTTCTAAATAAAAATCACTTTAAAAAACAACATCAACCACACTTCCAAATAGACACTTAATTATAATAATTAATAAATTTTTCTAAATTCCTGTATTTTTTTTTAGATATTCATTTCTTGACTGGCATTAGAGAATATATGCTACTTTTTTAATGCACTGTGTTAGTGCGGATAACATATATATTAAAAATGTTGGAATAAAGTTTTTAATATAGATTTATACACAAAAATATTTATTGTCTTTAAATAAAAAAAACAAAGGCTAGCAAAAAATGTTATTTGGTGCCAAAACCTTCTTTTAAAAAAACTATACTCATCAATGACCCTTTTTTTTTGTACTGCTTATTAATTATATCCAGGGAAATTATTAGATAAATCTAGTTCAATATCTAAAATTATGATCAGCCAATTAAGCTTGTCTAGATTGTAAATTTCCTAAATTACATTTTAAAATATGAATATATTCATGTTCTATAGTTTATAAAATAAGATAATTAATAGCATGTTAATCATGAAAATGACATAGACTAATAAAATATATGACATTAATTGATATGGTCCATTATTTGATACGGTTGACTAAGATTCACATAATAATTTATATATTAAGCCAAATACATTATATTTAATTATCAGGTTTAGTGTTTTTATACAAAACATGTTAATCTATCTCAATTTTAACATTCAAGCTGTCGAGGTGAGATTGCGATATATTATTTTTCAATACAATTAAAATTATTTAAATTTGAAATTTACATAAACCAGTATTATTTAATATTTAATCTTCTAAAATAAAATCAAAATTTTAAAATTTTAAAAACGTGACTATTTTATCCACAAAATTTTTATACCATGTAACATTAAAAAGAGAGAAAACTTTAAGCTTCCAGTCAGTAATTATATAAAAAAATATATTGCTATTCAATAAATTCTGTAGCAGTAGCTGATTATTTACGCTGACAGAACATCTTTTAATAATCTCAATTTTCATTATTCTAGAAAAAATAAAAGAGGCAAACTCAATTCATTGAATCTTTTTGGTGTCGCTTTACAATAATTCTCATCAAAAGCACGTGACTCTCACGTTGATGAAAGAAGACGACAGCACACCCGGCACCCCCTCCTACTCCCTAACCCACCAACCAGCATCCCGAAGGAGTAACGTGCATTTGGTGGGCCCCATCCATGCACATGCAGAAGGGTCCCCCAAAACAATCAATCAACAAAACTGGACCAATTAAACTTAATTTGGAATATTTTTTTTACCTCCACACTATTTTATAGCTAGATCAGCCACCCCATTCACCTACCGGTACCCAGTTAAAACGCCGGTGATTGGTGCGGGTATCACAAGATCATCGCCGCCACGTGAGGTGTCGGGCAGGTCAAAAGCCGGGGGGATTTTTCATTATCCACGTGTCCGGATGTTATTGGTTTGGCAACGTGGATGGTGGACCTTGTTGGGAGGGTTGCATTTCACGCATCGTGTTGACCGTTCCGTTTTGGGGCTGCCCGCCGTGTACGCTGACCGCCCCTTCCTTTTCTTCTTCTTCCACTCCTAGACACAAATCGTATTTATTTCTTTTCGTAACGTATCTTTTATTACCACAACGCCCTCCTGCTTTTATCTTATTTGCGTTTATGACCGCGTTGAAAATCAAATACGGAAAGCACTAACATTTTGGAAAATACAGGGAGGATGGTGGTCATAGCGTTGCCACGCTGGACTAGGGAGATTACAGTACTTTTCAACTTTATTATCGCGATGACAACGAATGATCTGTGAATTATGTCCTTTATTTTGACCATCAATGGACATTTTTAATAAATAATTATTTAAAGAGAACTCATGTGCTAAATGATTGTAGAAAATTCATTTGGTAAATACACAAGAAAAAAGAGACAAATAGGCATCGAGAGAGTATAAATCGCAAGGGACAATATTGTTTTTGTTTTCATTTATGGTGTTTGATAAAGTAAAAAAAATAAAAAATCTTAATTACAATTGATATAAAAAGAAAATCCAGGTAAATCCAAAAGATCATGGTAATCATCAATTATGGTGTTTGATTTAGTGTCATCAAGTATAAACGAGCTCATCGTACCTACATAATCCACAAGACAAAAGGTGGGGCATGCCGTTTTATGCAAAGGAGAAACCTTTTTCAAAGGGTCCGTTGAAGAAAACGGGCGTGGAGAATTTATTTATCGCACATGAATGAACGCTATTACATGGGATACTAACCCTACCCACTAGACGTTATAAAATCAACTAAATTTAAATTAGTAAAAGAATAAAAAATACAAAAATCCACCCCCCCTTCCCACTAGAAGAAGGAAAAAGAGAAAAGAAAAAGGAAAAACCTCGAGTCCATCGTGAGATAATATAGCCAAAAGTAAAGGGGGGAAAGGTTCTCTCTTTCCTTCACACACCAAAACCCCTATCTCTCTCTCTCACTCAAGAAAATAAACTACCGTTGTGGGTTTCGTCTTCTTCAAAGAAATGGAGTCTCTAGACACGGCTGCTGGTTTCATGGTGGATGACCTTTTGGACTTCGGTTCTGATATAGGAGAGGAACATGATGACGAAGAACACCAGAACAACAACAGAAAACCCAGAAAGGCACTCCCTTCTCTTAACCCTAATGCCCTTGCCCCGGTTTCTTTCAACGTTTTGGAACATACTTTGTTACCTGTAAGTTTTTTCTCTGGGTGTTCCTTTTATGGGTTTTAAGTCCGAAAGCCACCGCCTTTGGTGGTGTTTACCCTCTTTTAGGCCTGAATAGGTTTTTTCCGGCCTTTTCCGGCCTGCCTGACTCGGCTTAGGTGTCTATTGTGAGCCGGCTCGGCGACTCTGTCCCGGGTTAGCGGCCGAGTTTATCTGACTCGGCATGATGGTGGCTCAGCTTTAGTCAAATTGGATGGCCTTGAATAACGGTACAAATTGAATTTTTTGTTTTTGCGAAGGACAATTCTGACCACATAGTCACAACCCCCATGAAGAGGACGGCAGTTCCAAGGGTGTTTTGGACATTTAATACAAAGAACGTGTAGTCTTTATCGTCGTGAGCTGTCTTGCACAAGGATGTAGGTGTACCCAATAAATTGTCCTTGTCGCTTCTAGGATTTTATCGAGTGGATGCTCTTGTTGAAAAGACAATACTGCCCCGTCATCCCTTAAAATTATCGTACCGTGTCCAAACATAATTCTGAGTTCTCGAGTGTTGACCACTCGAGTTAACTCAAGACACATTGAAAAAAATTGAATGTTTTGACTATTGAGTTGCTGACCGTTTGCTCGCTTTTTCGTTCTCTCAGGAATTTGATGAGGAAGAACTGGAATGGTTATCAAATAAAGATGCTTTCCCAGCAGTGGAAACCTGCTTTGGCGTGGAGCCAGGCAGCATTCCCAAGCACCACAGCCCAGTCTCCGTGCTTGAAAACAGTACCACCACCAGCACTAGCATAAGTGGGAATAGCTGTAATGGTAGCATTATTATGAGTTACTGTAGCCTCCCCGTGCCTGTCAAGGCTCGCAGCAAGCGTCACCACAGGCGCCCTCGAGAAATCCGAGACCAAGAGCGCTGGTGGAGTCGGGAAAATATTACAAGGAGAAAACCAGCTGTGCCAGTAGCAAAAATGGGGAGAAAATGCCAGCATTGTGGCGTTGAAAAGACCCCACAATGGCGGGCAGGTCCAGATGGGCCTAAAACGCTGTGTAATGCTTGCGGGGTGCGATACAAGTCTGGCAGGTTGGTGCCTGAGTATCGGCCTGCGAATAGTCCAACATTCTCCAGCAAACTGCACTCGAATTCACATCGGAAGGTTGTGGAGATGAGGAGGCAGAAGCAGATGATGGGGTCACTTGTTGTGAAGCCAATGGATAAAGGGTAGGGTGGAGGTCATTAGTACTTTTTCTTCTTTTTCGGAGTCATTTACTACTAGCATAGGTAGGGAGTAGGGGATTTGCTGTAATGGGATAGGTGATTGGTGTTGATGCTTTGTTCTGAAGGAAATTTACTAGGGGAATTTTGACTTCTAGTGTGCTTGGTTGTGTTTTAGAAACAGAAAGCAAGGTAGTGATATTTGTTTTTTCACGAATCTTAATTCTTTGTTGAATTGCTTGGACAGGAGATGATGAGACTAGGGGTTTATTAGTGTGCATGGTCGCGGGTTGTGGTTATATAATATTTGGTTGAGGTTGTGCTTAATCACTCTGAACCAACTAATTTTTGATAGACGAGAGCAATTTTATGAGCTGTTACCCGATCCAAATTGGCTGCTGAGAGAAAATCCTCCATGAATTTCCTAAACACATCCCAGTGTATTGTTAGTTTTGTCTTTCCGCGTGGCAAATTCTGTAGTCTTTTTCTTCCTAGTGAAATTCTGTTCATATGATGTTCTTGATTGTTTCCTCAACTTCGATGGCGACATGCTTGCAAATATTCAGTTCAAGAACTGCTGAATAAGTAGAAGCTCCACAGAATGTAAGGGCTTGAGTGCAGGATTCGAGAAATTGTTGGCGAGAGCACTTTTTTTCTGGTTAAAGATTGCATATAAACTGGGCTGGGATACTTCCAACATTAATAACAACTCTGCTTTCCCCCACCTCCCCTGATAAATAAAAGATGATTCAAATCTATATAAATGTGCAATTGCAGAAGATGATGGTCCATGATCTATTTTGAGAGCAGAAACAAGGGTGATCTGGGCCAACCTTTGTTAAGTGAAGGAGGCAACTGTTTGATCGAATCTGCCATTCCTGTTCGATTGGCATTTTCTTAAAAAATCATTCCTTTCAATGATTTTAGCAATGCAATAATTCGAATCGGCATGTTCACATGGGATTGATTGGTTTGAGACGTTTGCGGTAGCCATGGCATTGAGTGCATCAATTTTGTCGCAGAAAGTATATTGGATTTGGAATACTAGGCGAAGCAATTAATTTCAAAGGTGTCATTGTTAAACTAATAAACTTTGCTTAAGCACTAATCTTCATTTAGCTTATGTCGTCACATGGGGGGGACTGTATGAATGCGCTGTTTTTGGCGAGTGAGCGTAGAAAGAACTCAAATAATTGGTTCTCATAAATAGGTTAACACAATGATTGCTGATGGACACTGGCTAGCCACTGCAGAAAACCACAGAAGTCAAAGAAACTTTTTTTCCCCTGCTGAAATACAAGACATAAAGAGCAAAATCTGATGACACTGTCGCTTAGGAATCATAATCTATCTATATAACAATTCCTAAATTTCGGAATCAAATCCATTCCATAGAGGTTGGGTTGAGTTTGATAATGAGATAGAGACTCGTCCCCATAATCCCACTAATCACGTGGTTTAACAAATCAGTTCATCCAAAGTTTGTCGATTCTGTTTTGATCAGTGGTTTGTTTTTCCGATTAGAATGAAATATTTTAGTTTTGGAGCGTTTTAACGCGTCATTTTACTATTTATATGAGTGTGTGTATTAATTTAAAGAAAATTAGTTAAAATCCAAAAATAAAATTATTTAGAATTATGCAATTTAATCTAAAAAAGACACAATAAAATAATTTTTTTGAATAAAATTATGAACATGTATAATATTACGAGAATATCATCGTCAATCTCGCAAGGTCATTACATTCTCTTATTACTCTTAACTTTTAACATAATATATATAAATATATTAAGAGACTTCTCGTAAAAATTAATCTCAATTTAACAATTAGATTAAAAAATATGATTGATATTGTAAAATTATTTATTATTTCAAAAAAAATATTATTTGGCTGAAACGGCGAAATGATACTAGCACATTCCGGCCGATATTTGACTAAAAAATATGGAATAAACATAAATTTTAACCAAGATAAAAACAACGTCGTTTTATCTCTTTTTTTTAACTAGTACGAAATATTTAAGACGAAAACGGACAACTCTCTTCATCCCTGTCACAGGGTATCTTGATAGCATCATGCCCTGCAAATATCGATTTCATTGACAGAATCACAGGGAAATCAGGAGGACTTTCTCTGGTAACCTGCAAGAAAGGGGAAAATTCACTAATCCTTTTTTATGTTGAGGAATACATATATATAATCCAAGGATACTCTCAAAAGGAAGAAAGAATTTCCGGGTGCTGTAGTTCATACTAGGCAAGGGTTCATCACAGACAGAGCCCGTTATCTTTTTGCATGAAGTGATGGACGGAATCTCCTTCCAGCCATTAATGGAGGCATATTCTGGCCAACTTGCGAGCTGACTCAGCCTGCTTTCCTTCCAGCTAGGAAAGATAAAACGGCATGTTCTTTTAGGACAGGGTTTGCCTTTGACACACACGAACGTCAGTGTAAAGTGTTCCCCTTTTTCCTCCACGTGGAAGTAGCTGCTGCCTGTAGAAATTGGAAGCTGTTTTGATTTGATTTGATTGGAGACAGCTGTCGCAATTCACAAAGCAAATATTGGATGTGCTTTTCATTCATTTTTTTATAATTAGGTTCTGTTGCGCGTATACAGTTAATAATCGCATCCATTTAACATATTTTCCTGTGGTTGTTTATCATTAAAAAAATTTATCAACACAAAACATTTTCCAGTTAAAGAAAAATTTGACTTGGTTTTCAGAAAAATATTTTCAGAAAATTTGGGCAGAAAACATTTTTTGGAAATTGTGAAAATTTTAGAAATATCATTATTTACTGATTATATCAAATTTGATCCTCAAACTTTTGATTGTTATATATAATTTGTTTTGAATATTTGTTTTTCAATTTTATCTCTTAAAATTTAATTTTTATATTAATACTGGTTCTTATTTTTATAATTGTTATTTGCTTTTTTCTTATCATTTTTTTTATTGAAATTATTTATTTATCAAATTCGGTCCTTATTTTTTTATTGTTACTTATTATATTTGAAATAATTTATGAAATGTTAATTATTATTATTTTAATTTATTCACCTTTCATTTTTTAATTTTTTAGATTTGATCTCTATTTTTTATTATTATTTATTTTATTTGAGATAATTTATGAAATTATATTTTTTTCAATTTCATTTTTATTCAACTTTTTAATCTTTAAGATTTGTTTCTCATTATTTTAATAAACTTGAAAAATAAATTATTAATAAATTATTTTTCAGTTCATTTTCTATAACACAAATAAACACTGAAAAATATTTTCCGGTTCATTTTCCATAAAATTACCAAACATCCGAATTCATTTTTCTCGAAATTCACTTTAAAAAAAAACTCACTTTCTAGCAAACAAGCGGTACTTTAATCTCTAAACCAAGACCCACTTTCTTGTCATTCATTTATTTATGCCGAGCTTTCGGCATGAATTCTCAGCAAAGCTAGCATGGAACTCTTGCTGGGTTTTCACCATGCGTAGTCTTTAGCTCTTTTAAAAATATATATATTGTTTTAATACAATCCTAAACAATTTTTTTTCAAAAAAACAAATATATGAAAATACCAAACAGTACATTGTGTTTGTATAATTCTTTTATTTATTTAATTATTTTTTTTAGTTTTTTTATATATTTTATTTTTATTTTGAAATTAAAATCATTTTTTTAAAAATAAATTAAATAAAATATTTTAATATATTTTTAAACAAAAATCAACTCTAACCATTCTCGAAATCATATTTATAATAATCTGTCCTTGCAA
The DNA here is from genome assembly GCA_032356905.1 of Salix exigua. Taxonomy (NCBI): domain Eukaryota; kingdom Viridiplantae; phylum Streptophyta; class Magnoliopsida; order Malpighiales; family Salicaceae; genus Salix; species Salix exigua. Next base: position 13,405,255 of record CM063590.1, read on the forward strand.
GATCCGAAAAATCAGGATATTGACTCGAGTGTGAGATTTTAGTTGAATTGGTGAAATTTTTTTTAATTTGAGTCCTTATTTAATCTGTCTAGATTTGAAATTATTTGATTAAATCAAATTTGAACCAGACGGAGTCAATTGTAAAAGAATGAAGAAAAAAACTTTCTATTTTATTTTTCCTCTCTCTCCATTCTCGTCTTCTCCTCCTGGAAATTTGAAACTTCATCTGTAAATCAAAGTCGTTGAAAGTGGCTGAAACAATGACGGATCCATTTCTCTCATGGAGATGACGAGTTCACATCAACAGGATCTGAACATGGGAAAAGATGAGCCGTGTACAGCCATTGGATTCGGTCCAATGATTGATTGAAAAATGCAAATGGGTTTTGCCTCCACAGACGATTGTTAAGACCACAGACAGAAGTAACTATAAGACTGTAGTCATGGTAATGAATGAAAGAAGAAGTGTAGCTTTAATCAACGTTTTAAGACACGAAAATAAAAAAATAAAAGTAAAACATTATATTTAGTTAAAAATATATGATAAATTCAAGCAGACGCCTACCTACAAGGCTTAAATTAACCTTGTGCGCACTTATCTAACCCTATCTTCCTACAAACAGCCAGAGAAATTGAAAATATTAATTTCAAATCTAGATGTGATAAGAACAATTGACAACTTATAATTTTTTTAAGAGAATAAGTGCCATGTTCATGCATGGTCTCAAGATATGACCTGTTGCTTCCTCGAGACTTCAGGGATATCCCATTCCGATCCACCGAGAAGTCAAGAGAAAATAACTCCAAACTTAAAATCCGCCCTGTCCCTCTCCCTCCCTCCCTCTCGCTCTCTCTCTCTCTCTCTCTCTCACTCATACACGCACATCTCGTATATGGTGAATTTGAATTTTGGGGAAAGATGGGGTTGGCAAGCATTGACATTAAGCAACAGGTATGGCTCGTGAACCTTCAAAGTTAGAGCAGAAATGCAAAGAACGGGGAGAATACATCTCGAGATTTTCTGACCAAGAATTAACTAACAAATCTAGAATTAACTAACAAATCAAGAATAATTAATTGAAAGGAGTCGTCAAATCACACCTAAGTCCATACCTAATTATGTTTTTCGTGAGTATGTATAAAGTAGTGAATCCCAATATATTTGTTCATTGGCATGGACTCTGAGACATCGAGATGAGACAAAAACGAGAAGCTTGAGGTGTTTATGGAGTAATAAAATAAAATAAAATATTAATTTAATAAATATAATTAAAATTTAATATAAATTAAATTTAAATTATATAATACAAATACAAAGTTAACATAAACATAATCTTAAAATTAGAAATACAACTATAAATTAATCAAAATAAGAAAGATTTTAAGACCGGAACAGATCAGAGACATTTAAGTCGATATTTCCGAAACATGCCAAAATTAAAACCGATACTGAAACGAAGATGTTTTATCTCGGGTTTTTAACAACACGAACAGACACTGCTCGGGATAGAACAAGTTTTAGATTTAATTAATGTTCAAGATCATAGATAGATAGATACATATATATATATATATATATATATATATATATAGATATATATATATATAGAGAGAGAGAGAGAGATATTTAGGATGATTTGAAATAAAATAATAAAGAGTAAAGCTTAATTGTATGTGCTGGTTCATCTTTTGTTCGTCCACAAGCATCGCGCGCATGCGGTGAAGACTAGAAACTGGATTTTATATTAAAACAACGTTTATTATTGTTCTAATACAGAAAAAGATAAAAGTTTTTTAATTTAAAACGAACAGATTGAATAAAAAAATGATTCTAATACAGTTTATTATGAATAATTAATGGCGAGTAGAATATTTATAGACACTGAGTGGACAAAATGATAAAGTCATGGATGAAATGAATGTGTCTAGAATTGCCGAAGAACAGTCCAGACCATGCGAGTTAGATTACAAGGGAGAGGTCTAAAAATATAATCAAGATGTTTCCCGCAAATCGACCCACTCAAACTCAAAAGCCAAATTCTTTGAAAACTTTTTCTTGTGTTTTTGTCTTCTCCTTATTTTTACTTTAAATTAATTTTTTATGTGCTTCAAGTGTTTTTAAATAATCAATGTTATGAACTTGAGATCAAAGGGATGACACTTTTATGATTTCAAATTCTAGTGTTATAGTCGTTAGTATGATGATTACTCGAAACTATCATAATTATTAACTTCAATACTTGTGAGATTAGTCGAGTTAGATATAAATTGATCCGAATACCCATATCAATCACACACACAAAAAAAACCATTTATTAAAAGTATGGTTCATGGTAATTATGCCTCTCCATGGATCAAGGTTCACGGGAGGGAGTGTAACGTGGATGATTCTTTGATAGTGATGCCATCTAGAATTTGGTGATAAAGATGGGGGGGAGGGGGGGGATAAGAAAAGAGGATGAAGACAGATGTTGCTGAAGTTTTTGCGTGGAGACAAGGAGATTGGCATGCAGAACCAAAAACGCGAGCCGAGTAAAAGAAATATATATGCCTTGATCATAAAGGAACACTTCAATATTATATAATGACAATAATAATTACACTGCTATGATGCAGGTTTATTTAGTGTTATACAATGACAAATAACTATTTTTAATTTATTTTCTAGTTGAACACTCAGTGAACTTTTTGATGAAAAATAGAATGAAAAAAGCACCTTAAAATAATAAAAAAATAAAGGTTAAAAGGGGGTGAGTTAATTACGTGTAATGAAAAAGATAGAGATTGATTATTTCTTCGTGACAATCAATGAATTCAAAAGACGTCGATGGATCTTTTTTCTTTTTTTCCTCGTTTTTGTCATGAAATGATTTTCAATCTCTTTTTTATTATTTATATATATATATATATATATATATATATATATATATATATAAAAACCCGAAAGGAAGCTTTTGGGTGAAGGAAAGCTACTAAACCGGACCCCATCTCGTGATAAATAAATACTCGACTCTTCAGATGGATCGAGGCTTGGAGTGTATAAAATATATGGTCACTGAAAAGGACCATGACCCCTATCAGGGACGTCAAATCCTGGAAAGGGCATAAACAATTTACAATAACTTGACCAGGGCAAGGTCATGAGATCAATTATTCGAGGCATGTGCTTTTCTCTCTCGATTTTGCACGCAATAAGATTTTATTTGTAGAATATTGTGCGTTAATTATTGTTAAACTCCCGTGAAGAACACTCGACCTCCTTAACAAAGCCGTTTAGATAATTAATTCTTATATTAATTATGTTTGACAAATTTTTTTTATGATCGGGGTGTCCGGACCAGCTTATACGCACTCGACTATTCCCCGGACTCACTTGAACACCCTGCAAGACCAAATAAATATGTGAAACGCAGACGAGCGATACTGAGACAGATCTAGCAAATAGAGGAAGGATCCTCACATTCGGGACTCAAACTTGAGTTTGAAAATGGAAGGGCTTCTGACGCCACTAGGCCACGACCCTTTGCGGACAAGGAGAGTGTGTTTCTTTGATGAATACATCAAATCATAGTGAAAAGCATGCCACCAACATTCCCCATCTTCTTATTATGATATTATATTTTTTATTTTTTATTTTAAAATAAAACATTTTATTGTTTTTAATTATTTTTATATATTAATGTTAAAATATAAAAAAATATTTATATATATTAAAATTAAAATATATTAATGTTAAAATATATAAAAAAAATTACTTTAATAAATTTCTGAATATTTTTTGTTTTGCCGGTGGAGAATAGCGGAACCCGGAAGAATGAGAAATCTTCCATGGGACGGGAGTCGACAAGCAAATCCATCCATGGTGATGGATGGCTCACATCAGACGAGCTACAATCCAGTTTTATTTTAGGACCCACAAATTATCCTCTCTAGATTGCATGATTACTTGTCAGAGAAGAACACACCAATCTGGATCGTCTGATATGAGCGTGATGGATGGACAGCTACTGAAGCTGTCTCGCCCATTTTGTTTTTGTGGGTCCTTGGTCCTCACCAAGAGTTTCGTGGGACATTTATATAGTTCTGGAGGGTCCCCCTCCAGTCCCGTCATTCATGACGTGCTCTTCCTCCATCCGATTAATGTACGAGCATGATCTTAGTTTTCACACGCACTTCTGCATAGTGGTATGATCATTCACCGTAAATAATAATTTTTTTAAAAAATAAAAAATATTATTTTAATATATTTTTAAATAAAAAATATTATTTTAAAAACAACTTACTAAACTTCACCCTGATTCCGAGATTATTTTTCCTTATCCCTTCATTTATGAAATTCCAAACCAAAATGAATTATTGTTTTCCTCATCATCGGAATAAATTCACGGGAAGCTTTGAAAATTCATATCCCAATTGATTTTTGACTTATCTCATAAATATATAATAAATATTCAATTCCATTTCTCAATTCAGTAGGTTTTGAGGTCGCATTTCTTAAAACATTTGCCTCTGTGTGTGTGTATATACACACTAATCAGGTTTCCACGGTTTCCTTTGTCTGTATTTATGCATTAGAATGTTGGAATTTAGAGACTTGGGAACCAATCTACCCTTAAACTTTTGTTGTATTCAATCCATCACAACCAATAAATTTTTCTTGGATTTGGACAAGAAAACTTTAAACTTTTGTTGCCTAACAAAAAGGCAGTAACTGTTGAAGGCACTAAAAAAGAGAGAAACTAGCCAGCCAAGCCCACCTCCACCTCCACACTCCACTCGCTTCCCTAGAGAGAGAAGCTAACGATAACGCCAAGCAGACTCACCCAGTACTTGCGTAGAGAGAGAGAGATGAGATGAGGGTTTGCCTTATCAGCCATTTTTAATTCACATAAGGACTACACAATTTTCACTGTTTTTGTTTCAGTATCTCATTAGAAAACCATAAAAGATCTCTCCTTTTTGCTTGTGCTTGTTTATTTTTCGAAAAGTAAATAAGAAAGAGAGTGGGGGGAGGAAGAAAAAAAGATATCTTTCCTGCTACAAAATCTCAGGCCTTTTAATCCTAAGATCCCCACCATTTATGCTGAAAGTTGAACTGGGTTGCCTGCGGTTTTCTCTGTTGATTCATGAAATCCATGTTTTTTTAGCTTAATGGTCTCAAGGAGTTACGGGGAACTGGTGCAGCTGTTGCCTTACTATATCTCTTCTTTGACAAGTGATTGCTTATCTGGCTTTAACAGGTATATCTCTCGTTCTTCATATGTTAGCTTATTCTGTGCGTTGATTTGCTTGCTTAAATTGGCGTCTCTAGCTGTCTGATATGTGAGTTCCCAAAGAAATTTTATCTTTGATAACGTGGCTTCTTATATTTAGAGTCGTTGCCTTGTTTCTTCTAAATGAGTACTGTTGCTTCTATTTTTGTCCCGGGATTAAGATTTCTATGAATTCTATAGGTGATTGAATTTCCAGGCTCTAAAAATTCCTACAAACTAAAATTCCACATCAAGAGACTCAACAAACCAAATTCATATATAGCCTGTGACGTATCATAGCTCTTGAATTCCTTAAATACCGAAACTGTTGGTGTTCTTTGTAGTAGTAATTACTTTACACTATCGTACCTACAGCTGAGTTCCTATTAACAGGAGACATATTTGTTGAACAATTTCTAATTATAAAATAAAAATAAAAATACAACAATCGTTTTAGAGTTCCCATTCTTCTCACAGTTGTTACAGCATGTTGCACTATTTGGTTGGTGTTTGTCATAGATTTGGTTCTTTGACAATTCACAATTGCGATCTTAATTTCTAAAGCGTCCCCTGATGTACAGGTGTTTAAATGATGATAGTGTTCTGAAATTTTATTAAGTTGGAGGGATACCAAAATGTCAGTATATTTCAGATCAAGTGGAGTATTCGAATTGGGACTTGCTGGAATTTTGCTTGTTACCATCCTATTGATATGTACCACAGAGGGGTTGAATTCTGATGGGCAACACCTCCTAGAGCTGAAGAATGGCCTCCATGACGAGTTCAATCATCTGCAGAATTGGAAGTCCACTGATCAGACACCATGCAGCTGGACTGGCGTGAGTTGCACTTCTGATTATGAGTCTGTGGTCTGGTCTCTTAATTTGAGCTCAATGAATCTTTCTGGGACACTGAGCCCCAGTATTGGTGGTTTGGTCAACCTAAGATATTTTGATCTTTCTTACAATAAAATCAAAGGAGATATACCTAAAGCGATCGGAAATTGTTCCCTGTTGCAATACTTTTGTTTGAATGACAATCAGTTGAGTGGGGAAATTCCTGCTGAACTGGGTAAATTGTCTTTTCTTGAGCATTTGAATATATGCAACAACCAGATTTCTGGGTCACTTCCAGAGGAGTTTGGCAGATTGTCTTCATTGGTCGAGTTTGTGGCTTATACCAACAAGCTGACTGGCCCATTGCCTCGCTCTATAAAGAATCTTAAGAATTTGAAAACAATCCGTGCAGGGCAGAATCAAATTTCTGGTAGTATTCCTGCTGAAATAAGTGGTTGTCGAAGCTTGAAATTACTTGGTCTTGCCCAAAATAAAATCGGAGGGGAGCTTCCAAAGGAGCTTGGGATGCTTGGGAACTTAACCGAATTAATTTTATGGGAGAACCAGATCTCGGGGTTTATACCAAAAGAGCTTGGGAACTGTACAAACCTTGAGACACTTGCTCTATATGCAAATGCCCTTGCTGGACCAATACCAAGAGAAATTGGGAACCTGAAGTTTCTGAAGAAGCTGTACCTCTATCGGAATGGATTGAATGGAACTATTCCAAGAGAAATTGGGAATCTTTCAATGGCAACAGAAATTGATTTCTCTGAGAATTTTTTGACTGGCGAGATCCCAACTGAGTTCAGTAAGATAAAGGGTCTACAACTTTTGTACATCTTCCAGAACCAACTTACTGGTGTCATACCAAATGAGCTTAGTATCTTGAGAAATATGATTAAGCTTGACCTCTCAATTAATTACCTCACTGGTCCTATTCCTTTTGGGTTTCAATATTTGACTGAAATGGTTCAGTTACAGCTTTTTGGCAACTCTCTGAGTGGTGGCATTCCTCAGGGGCTTGGACTTTATAGCAAACTCTGGGTGGTTGATTTTTCAGATAATGATCTGACTGGAAGAATACCTCCTCATCTTTGCCGACATTCTAATCTGATTTTGCTGAATCTGGATTCTAACAGGCTTTATGGAAATATCCCGACTGGGGTCTTGAACTGCCAAACATTGGTACAACTTCGTCTTGTTGGAAATAAGCTTACAGGTGGCTTTCCTTCAGAGTTGTGCAAATTGGTAAACCTTTCTGCTATTGAACTGAACCAGAACAGGCTTACTGGTCCAGTTCCACCAGAGATTGGGAACTGCCGAAGGTTGCAAAGACTTCACATTGCAAACAATTACTTTACTTCAGAGTTGCCAAAGGAATTAGGTAATCTGTCTCAACTTGTGACTTTTAATGCATCGTCAAATCTGCTCACTGGAAAGATTCCACCCGAAGTTGTAAACTGCAAGATGCTTCAACGGCTTGATCTCAGCCACAACAGCTTTTCTGATGCTTTACCAGATGAGCTTGGAACTCTTCTTCAATTGGAGCTTCTTAGGCTTTCAGAAAATAATTTATCTGGAAATATACCTCTGGCATTAGGGAATCTCTCCCATTTGACTGAATTGCAGATGGGTGGCAACTCATTTTCTGGTCGAATTCCTCCCACGTTGGGCTTGCTTTCAAGCTTGCAGATTGCAATGAATCTCAGTTATAATAATCTTACTGGCAGCATACCACCAGAGCTTGGCAATCTTAATTTACTTGAATTTCTCCTGCTCAATAACAATCATTTGACTGGTGACATTCCCAAAACATTTGAAAATCTGTCGAGTTTACTGGGATGCAACTTCTCGTACAATGACCTCACTGGGTCTTTGCCTTCCGTTTCACTATTTCAGAACATGGCCATCAGCAGCTTTCTTGGAAACAAAGGGCTTTGTGGTGGGCCTCTTGGCGACTGCAGTGGAGATCCATCTTCTGATCCACAGAAAAATACAGATGCTCCTCGAGGTAGGATCGTCACAATTGTCGCATCCGTTGTTGGTGGCGTTTCTCTCATTCTGATTATAGTGATACTATATTTCATGAGACGTCCCGCTGAGACAGCCTCTGCGATACATGAAAAGGAGAATCCATATTCAGAATCAGATATCTACTTCCCTCTAAAGGATGGATTCACTTTCCAAGATCTGGTTCTGGCCACCAATAATTTTCATGACAGTTATGTTATTGGAAGGGGAGCTTGTGGAACAGTCTATAAGGCAGTTATGCGTTCCGGAAAAACCATTGCTGTGAAAAAGCTTGCATCTGACAGGGAGGGGAGTGGCATTGAGAATAGTTTTCAGGCTGAGATTTTGACTCTTGGAAAGATTAGGCACCGAAACATTGTGAAACTTTATGGCTTCTGCTATCACGAAGGTTCCAATCTGCTTCTTTATGAGTACATGGCTAGGGGGAGCTTGGGTGAACTGCTTCATGGGCCCTCTTGTATCTTGGAATGGTCAACTCGATTTATGGTTGCTCTTGGAGCTGCTGAAGGTCTTGCTTATTTACATCATGACTGCAAACCAATTATCATGCACCGTGACATAAAGTCAAATAATATTCTACTAGATGATAACTTTGAAGCCCATGTTGGTGATTTTGGTTTGGCAAAAGTGATTGACATGCCTCAGTCCAAATCCATGTCAGCAGTTGCAGGATCATATGGGTATATTGCACCTGGTGAGCCCTTCCTCAATTCAGATTTAATGAAATTATCCTTCTTTTGTTAATGACGGTTTTCCCCCCCTTTTTAAGGTTGTACAAGTTATTTATTGTCTTGATATTTCTCTGCTGCTGATACATACTTTGCTACTTTAAGCCTTGTTGCACCCAGCCATTCTGAGCATGGTGTGCTGATATATACTGCCTCTTATTCACTGCAGAATATGCATACACAATGAAAGTTACTGAAAAATGTGACATCTATAGCTATGGAGTTGTTCTATTGGAGTTGCTAACTGGAAAAACTCCTGTACAGCCACTAGATCAAGGAGGTGATCTTGTCACATGGGCAAGACATTATGTTCGGGACCATTCATTGACTATCGGGATACTGGATGATCGATTGGACCTTGAAGACCAAAGCACCATTGCTCACATGATTAGTGTATTGAAAATTGCTCTACTTTGCACGAGTATGTCACCTCTTGATCGGCCATCGATGCGGGAAGTTGTTTTAATGCTTATCGAGTCCAACGAGAGAGAAGGTAACTTGACTCTGTCTTCAACTTATGATTTTCCATTGAAAGATGATATTTCACGAAAATAGGCTGACCATTTCCCAGATTTTATTAACTGAGATGGTATTTCGGTGCTGGTTCTTCCTGGTTTGATTTGCATCAGCAAGTGATTGCATCATGTACATTTTCTTAGAAGAAAAGATCTTACTTTTTTCTGTTATGGCCCATGAGGGTAAATTTATGTTACTCTCAAAATCTGTATTTTGTCTTGCAATTAGTATAGGCTCGACCTTTTGTACAGATAGAAGCACCACCCCCCATACATGTATTTTACAGATTTTGATGTGATAAGTTTCATCATGAGTGTTCACTGGATACCAGTTCCTGTTATTTCTTCTGTCATTAATCTTAATTTGTTAAGCTATATATAGCTGCGAAGTCTTAAATTTCTGATGGTGGTGGTTGTCATGGAGAAATCTTGATGTCCCTTCATATAGCGATGTGAGAAGCGATTCTTTAGACATTGCTTTTCAATTTTCTCATGCTTGCTTATTGAAATTGTCTTTCAAATAACATTTTATGAAAGAAAAAAGTTTCTCTGTTTGTGAGATTATTTTAATATGAAAATGTTAAAAATATATTTCAAAATAAAAAATACTTTTGAAAAATATTCATTCAAGCGGATTAATATTTTTTTTAAAATCTCGATTTTAATTCTCTTTTTGTTAGAAACCCCCCCTCTAAAATAAACATGATTTGGAATTGTGATTTGATTTCTTAAAAATAAAATGAAATAATCTTGATATAAGCATAAGCTTAGTTATTATTAATTTGAAAATCAATGGACATGAATTATTAATCGATAAAAAAACAAATTCAAAACTACACGACCACATGCTAATTACTAATCAAACTGCTATCCCATAGACAACAAAAACCCTCTGAACACTGCACTTGCATGCTTATTTAATCTCCAAACAACCAAATTCAACGACAATAACATAAGTAATCTATGAGAATAAATGCATTCGGTACGAGAATAGAAACTAGAAATCACTCGGTTTCCCATCTGTATATTTTCACCCACCTGACTTTATCCCAGCTAAAAAAGAACCCATCTTCTTTCACCATCCAAAACAGAGTTTCATGATTCCCATCTCTACGAGGTTGAAACGCATGCCAAGATGCAAAAAACCTTTCCCAGATAGCTACACAGTAGTGTAGCTTCCTCTGTGACACCCTCCATTTGTAGACTTCACCATTAACAAGTGTCTGCTCTCCGAAATCAATGTTGCTGGATGAACAGCTAACACTCATTGGTTTTGAGCTTTTCGGCAAGGCATTGATAACGTGAACAGTGGGTAAAGGATGGCCATCGTGCTCATTTGCTGTTGCAGAACTCAAAAGGCACAGTTGGAGAGCAAGGAAGAAGAGAGAGTTGATCCAAGAAGTCATTTTGTTAGGAGCAGTGCTCTGCCTGATCAGTCTGCCATCCTTTTTATAAGAACCGATGTCAATGGTGAATTTTCGCCATTTCTTTTTAACAAAAACACCCAACATGAAAAGGGAATCAAGGAAGGAAAGAGATATTTCCTTTTCTTTTTAAATCATAATTCTTATATAATTAAATATGAATTCTCCCAGACAAAACTTTCCAGCATGCGGTTCGAGTGACTCGAAGTGTTCATGGATAAAGGGACCGTGCTCCTTGATTCCATGATTACAGTCTTATAGTTACACCTAGCGGGCCAGCACCAACGGAGAACAAGCGGAGCGATCCCTTATGGGACAAGAAACACCAATTAAATATCCAGGGATTGCTGGGGAGGTGGGCAGCGAAGACATTGGAAAGGAAAACTTTTTGGACGGTTCACGTAAGTGCAATTATGGTCCTGCAGAGCTATGGGGAGTTGAAATTGGACCCAATCTAGCAGGGATGGGTTACTGCAGAAAAGTCATCCCGGAGATGGATTATACGGTGGTTAAGGTTAGATAAAAAAAAAAACAAGATGTAGAAAATTAAGAATACAGGGATAAAAATATATACATATTTATATATCTCTTACGTTTTTTTCTTAGAAAATAAACCTTTCACTGTAGATTTTAATTACCATCCACAGACATTATCCTGGCATTTCAGAGTTGAAAAGTCTGATTAGATATCAGAAAAACAAACCCACAGTAACGATGCCTTCTTCTCTTTTATTGGAAATTAACTTGAAATATTACTTGGAGCTATTACAATAAATTTATTATATTATTTGATAGGGTTGCGCGAGCTAGATTATTGCATTTGCTCAGACAAACGACAGAAAACCAACATGAACGCAGCAGCTCAATCTGTTTTCCATGGAGATTCCAGCACCCAGTCGGCTTTCTCCCAGCGGTAGATCCCCTCTTTCTTCATCAACCAATACAAAAAATCTTGATTATGATCTCTAGGGAGCTCAAAACAAGGCCAGGAAGTGAAATATCGTTGCCATTCGACTACGCAGTAATATTTTTCCTCCTGCTCCACTTTGAATTTGTAGATTTCATCCACAGAAAGGTGGTGCTGGCCCAGATAGATATTGTTTCCGGAAGCAGCTCGAAGAGTCACTTTTGGTGAGTTTGGTGGCATGGAATTGATGATTTGAACAGTTGGTAGATTCTGCTCGGCCTTAACTTCAACTGGTCCTGCGCTCAAAACACAGAGTGCAAGACTAGAGAGGAGAAGGAAGTGCTGGATCCGAGCGTCCATGCTGCGTGTGTTAAGAGAAAACCAATTTCTTTTGACTCTGTAAAAATACATGCAGCAGACATCTTCTGTAGAGAGAGCACACACAGATATATATATATATATATATATATATATATTCTAATTATTTTTCTTTCAACTGAAATCCTTAAAAATAGTACAGAAATTAAAAAAGATTGATCTCTTAACGTAAAAATGTAGCAATCTTTGATTGATTCTCACGATCAAATTCCAGAATTTAATCTTAATTATAGTCTTAGTTCTATAAACCCAAAAATCTTTCATTGATTCTCGGAATCGAATCACATAATTTAACCTCATGATTCTTATACCTGTAAATAGAAGAGATTAAGAAGAGGAAAAAAGAGAAAATAATTAATAGTATCCTATTAGCTATTTTAAAGACTCAATCGAAATAAATTAATTAATAAATAAATACTAATAAAATATTGGTAATTATTCTCTAAATATTATAAAGATTTTTCTACGACTGTTATGAGATTTTTCATGATAATGGTTTATTAAATTTTAGAATTGCAATTCCAACATGTCATGTGAGAGTAGGAAATGAGTGGGCAGCCATATGAACACACCTTTTAATATCCTATTCATAACGCTGTTTATGAGCCAGTTTTTTTTTCTTTTTTCTTTTTAGATCCCTCGAGTTCTTTGTTCACTCTCATTTCATCATCCAAGTTTTTTTCCCCTTAATTTGATATGCTAGAAGTTAAGATTGTTTTGTGTTTTGGGATTTATTTTGCTTTATATGCCCACTGTGTATGCAAGTTGTCAAAGAGTATTTCAGCATTAGATGAAATATCGATTTCATAAAATATAATTAAAAATACAAGGATCAAAATTAACATATTGACAATATTCAGAAGGCATGGATAACTTCAATCAGGTTCCTTAATTTCTAGATTTTTCATATTAAATCCCTATTTTTGTCTTAGGGAATTTTTTGAAAGGGTATTTATATCTATCTTTTACTATTTATGCAATTATAAAAAAGAAAATAATATGTATTTAGCAATCATAATAAATATCAATAAAAAGTGTAAGACAAAAGGATTGGTTTAAGTAAAATATTTGTATTTATATCTATTTTTTGTTATTTACTTGAGAAAAACTTTCCACTTTAATTATCATTCAAAATCAATTTATCAAATAATAAATTTTGTAATCTATTATATTAAACATGAAAAATACCTTTCCATTTCTTAGTCAACAAATCCATAATTAATGATAGTGCCTTCGTATCCTGCATTCAAAATTAATTCGAAATACTACATGCAGTGCAGTAACGTACGTCAAATAATACAAGTAACAATAACAATAAATAAATTATTATTCTTATTCTTATTAGATAGAATTGTTTGTGCTAGGTTAATGCACTTGCTCCGACAATTACAGCAAACATGAACACGAAAAATCAATCAGTTCCCCATGGATTTTCCAGCACCCAACTTGCTTTATCCCAGCTACGATAGAACCCATCTTTCTTCACCAGCCAATACACGGTTCCATGATTCTCATCTCTGGGTAGTTCAAAACCATTCCACGACTCAATATATCGTTGCCATTGAGCTGCGCAGGAATACGTATCCTTCTGCTGAACTTTAAATTCGTAGACTTGGCCCGCAGAGAATGAGCGCGCACCCAGTTCGATGTTCTTGGAAGAACATCTTACATTCAGTGGTGGTGAGTTTGGTGGCAATGAATTGATGATTTGAACAGTTGGTAGATTCTGCTCGGCCTGATCTTCAACTGGTCTAGCGCTCAAAACACAGAGTGCAAGACTAGAGAAGAGAAGAAAGTGGTGGATCCAAGTGGCCATGATTTATTAAGAAAAAAAACAATTTCCTTTGGCTTTGTAAGAATATTATTTATCAAAACACATGTTGTAGACATCTTCTGTAGAGAGAGCAGATCTAATATCCAAAAACTTACAACAATATATGGAAAGTCATAAAGCCCCGCGCGCATTTTCATGTATATTCTTTCCTTAGTGATTGAACTTTCCGCTAATTGCTGATTTAGCTATTTTTTTGGGGATGAAGATAACGAGAGTTGAGAAAAATCTTCATAGCAATGATTTCTTACCAATTGCGATGGAAGAAAAGATTTCTTACCACTTGGGATAGAAGATGAAGGGAGTGTAGAGATATAAATTTTATTAGCAAAGATTTCTTACCGCCTGTTTTGAAAGTGTTAGAACCCTAATTTTTATTTGGTTTCAAAGTGGAAAAGTTTTCAAAAACACTATTTTCAAAAAAATTAGTCAAAATTTTCATTATTTTATTTTACTTGAATTATGAATTTGCATATTGCATTAATATGTAAATATTAATGTTCAAGGAAAGATCTTATACAGAACATGTGTTATTCTAAGTAAATAGACGCTAGAATAAAACTAATTACATTCAAATTCTATAATCACTTTATCCAAATATTTGACAATGGCGCCCTCAATTACTCAACAGGAGGGGCTGTTTGTTGAATAACGATGACACTAGGGTTCGCTGCATCTGTATTTCATGAGAGTTCATCCTCATATCTTGACGACTTGCCACATCCATTTGCCACTCATGTTGGAGAATAAGGCAATAAACTCAACGTGTGCTAAAGAGTGGATTCATCATCAGAATCGTATAGTTAAGAAAGAGTTGTTTGATTCCATCAAAAACTGCATAATTCTTTCTTTATTTTCCCTTCAAACCCTCACAAGTGTAAGTGAGTAGATCATGGTAAGATGTTAACCCATCCCACAAGACTTTCATCTCGGTGTAACAAGAAGAAACCAAGAGTTGCCCCTCGATGATTTTTGACGATTTCTCGTGAATTTGGTAGATCCTATAATTGTTCTCATCAAGTGGTTTGATAGCTAGGATAAGTCTGGTATGATTCAAGTGATGTATGACATATAGGTCTAAGATTTCCATGTAATTTTTATATGGTTTCATGCTTTTAATTGGTTCTGTGATGATGTTTGTGAGAGATATGTGGTGGTTATGGGAGGACTGCGATGGTTATGGTGGAAGAAACATGATATAATCACCAAGATCGGTGCTCTAATACCAACTTGAATTGTGAATTTGTATATTACATTAATATCTAATTATTGATACACAAGACAATATTTTATAAATGACCTATATGATATTTTAAGCATAGTTGTCAATACCGTTCCGGTTTTTTTATTGAAACGGAACGTTCGGGTTTTGGAGTGTTCCGGCGTGCTGTTTCGGTGTTGTACTGTTCATATATAATTAATTTTATATGTATATATATATATATGGAAAAAAATATTAATTTAACAAGCATATTTTAAATTTGAATTCTTTTTTATTTAAAATATTTTGATGTTTTTAAATTATTTTGATGTATAGATGTCAAAAATAATTTTTTAAAAATAAATAAAAAATAGATTTTGAACCCGGAACGGCACGCCTGGAACGGAACTGAGGCGTTCAGATCGAATTTCGAACAGATCAGATTAAAACCGAGACAAAACGACGTCGTTTTGTCTCGGTTTTTGAACGGAACGGAATGAATAACTATGATTCTAAGTAAACAGTTCCTAGAATAAAACTTATTACATTTACATCCTATAATCACTCTATCCCAAGAGTTAGACAATTTTAGAAGCTATAATCACTCTCAATCAAATTGTGTAATTGTTTTTCCTTTAACAGTTTTGTGTCAAATTAAATTAGAAACAATCACACACACACACACAATTGAAAAAATGAAGAATAATTCTGGCTAAAGACTCGGTTAAAAAGTAATTCCGCGGAAGAAAAAAACTTATTATTCAGGCAAACATTAATTTAATTATTGAAAAGCAAAGATGACAACTTCTATTAATCAATAATTAATAATATTCTCCTGCAATAAACAGGTTTGTAAATCCTACTGCTTAATGATTTTAGCAACAGCAAAGAAGCCATGCCGACCAGATAATAATTATAACCACGAGAAGTCTTTCTTCCAGTACACTTCATCACTGCTGAAATAAAACCCATCCTCTCTCACCAACCAAGAGCACTTCCTGAAGAGGCTGCAACGCTGAAGATCCCTCGGAACCTTAAAGGCATCGAATTTCCTCCTCATTGCATCCCACTTCATGGTGCACAAGAAATGAGAAGTGCCCCAGAAGCTGGTCTTCAGACTCCAACTGAAATCATCGCCTTCCTGGAGGGCACGTCCACCGAGATCACCACTGTTCGACGAGCACCATATGACCAGTGGCAGTGACGAGTTGTTTTTGAAGCCATTGATGACACGGACATCGTACTCTAGCCCATAGAAATATTCCGGTTGATATATTGACATGAAGATGATGCCTATGGCCAGGCTAACTACAAGAAATATGTTAGTGAGAACCTTCATTTTTGTGTCTTGTGAGATGAAAATCTTGAAGACTTTAATACACAGTAAAGCCACCACACACACACACACATGTAGACGCATTAAAGAGCAGGGAGTGAATCCAATCTACCTCCCTCCTGATTTAAGAGATTACCATTTAAATTTGAAAACCATTGGTATAGTTTAAAGCATATATGAGCTGTATTTGGAAAGCCTGGTCGGTGATGAAATCTCTTCGTATCAGTATATAGATTTGTTTACATTTTATAATACATATTTTCTGGCATCTATAGACATTCTTTAATTTAAAAAGGTACGCGTCCCCATGATAATGATTGGTTTTGAGGTTAAATAACAATTATTTACCTGTCTATGTTTCTTGGACCATCACTATTTATTCCTTTACATATTAAAGATACAATTTAAAAATGTATAGATTATTGCCCTTGGCACATCAAACAGAGCAAAGGTTCCCAAAATGTATAGATTATTGCCCTTGGCACATCAAACAGAGCAAAGGTTCCCAACTCAGCTCTGATTATGTTTGGAAGGTCTAATTATATTTTATGTTTGGGAGTGCGATTGCGGTAGCTTTTGAAAGTGTTTATTGTTTAGAAATGTATTAAAATGATATTTTTTTTATTTTTTAAAAATTATTTTTGACATTTGCACATTAAAATGATTTAAAAAACTAATTTTTTTATTTAAAGTAAAAAATAAAAATAAAATATTTTTAAATTTTTTCATAAATATTTTTCAATCGCAATGCCAAACAGCCCATGCGGTCGTTTAGCTCTTCTCTATTCTTGAAATGAATGTAATTTTCCATATTTACTTTAGTTTCGACTACTTCTATAATTTGTAGTGTCATGGATAGAGTTTCAAGTTATTTTTTTATAAAAAAGTGCTGGTATTGTTGATGCTAATGCAAATATTTTACATTATTTTTCTTTTATTTTATCTTAGAGATTAATTTTGATTACTAAGAATATTTTTTATATAAATATATCATTCGAATATTTATTTATATAAAATATAAACAGGAAAAATCTAAAAATAAATTACAACAATATATTTGAAGCATTGTGAAATAAAAAAATAGAAAAACTGAAATAAACAATTTAAAAATAAGATACTGATTAAAATTTAAATAAAAACAAGGAAAGTATAAAAGATAAAGGAAGGGGTATTAAATTAATTAAAAAAACAAAAAACAACAAAAACAGAAGTTCCCGTGACTGATAAATTAATGAACACAATCATACTGAATCGAAAAGTATAATTTGAAATAGAATCAGTATAGAAAAGTATAATTGTTTGTTTGAATAAAATATTACTTGTAATGGAAATAACAAGTCAAAAATTAATAGCAAAATTGTGTTTGCGTGAGAGAGGAAGCTTTTTCGGGTTCTTTTTTCCCTAAAACGGATTTGCCTACCTTCATCCAAATAAATAAATAAATAAATAAATCAGATTCACCACTGCCCCTAGATCGTCCCGAGGCTTCCCAAACGCTAATGCGCTTCTAAATATCCATTTAAGTGGCACACAGAAACCCGCTGGCCTAGGAAAGCTTGCATAGTGTTGTAGAATGAGCTAGTTCACTAGGGAAGGACATAATTGATTGTCTCTGAAAGATGAAATGAAAAACAGTGGGCTAACGGATCACCGCTGGTAGAATTTATATTTTTAAATTATATAAAAAATTAAATTATTAAAAGTAATAAAAAATAAATTATAATGCCACAGAAAACCGGGTTTATCTTGGAGGATAAAATAAAATAAAAAAAAACATGATTTATTTTTTAAAAAAAAGAGAAAAATGAAAAGAATAGAATAAAATGAAAATTGATATTATTATTTTTGAAAAAAAGAAAAAGAAGAGATGTCTTCATTTCTTGTCCATCAGATTTCCTCGAGCAAACGATGATTGAAATGAAGAATCTATAATTAAGAATTAATACTCGTTTCTGTTAAATTTATAGCCCTTGGAGTTTCGAATTATTGTGATCATGGGTCCGCTACATGGTTTAATTCTTTCAAACGATGTGATACCATTTTCACAGCACGTTCAATTTGTGCTTTGAAAAATCAGAGAAGAGGAGGCAAGTAAACATACCTGCTCAGCACTTAATTCTTTTATTTACTTTCATTCCTGCAGTACCTGTACAGTTAGAAGCCGTCGTCCTCTGTAAACAATTTTCCATTAAAGAGCTAAAAAATGGAACTTAACCGTTACCAGCCACGCCTGTCAAGTGAGCAAAGACATTTTCCAGGCGAGAAACATCCATGGGATAAAGATACTAGTATTCCTTGGTCTACTGTTTTCATCCTACCAGTTTGATTCCTTGTTCTACTCCATGGGATAAAGATTTTTTTCTCAGTGCAAAAAAAAGTGGTGCTGTCCTGCTGTTAATGGATCTTTATCATTTATAAAAGTCTTAACTACAAATTAAAAGGTATATATACATATTTAAGAAAATAAATTAAAAACTATACTTGTTAATAAACAATAACAAACATGTAGTTCAATCAAAGAATCGGGTCGTAAATTGAGATTATGTCAGGAACCTGCGAGAAGGTTTCAGATTTGATTCAGCTCGGCGCGGCTAGATCTTTGCCTATCAGGAACGAGTGATAATGTTTAGGCTTGACTTTGTGGGGCGCACCGGGCTCTTGCAATAGTGCAACGCAAGGGCGACGCCTGAGAGTCGCAGTAGCAAGCTACCGTAACGGGCCCTCCCCTAAAAAGATTAATTTAATATCATGTGAGCTAATAACCCAGATATTAAACTGATAATAACAGATACTACACTTTGATCTTAGCCAAAAGGCCGAGAAAGGTATGCTTTACTTGGTCTTCAGCTTTCGTTTATATACTCGACTCGTTTAGCTTATGTAGTCTCTTTGGCCGATGTGGGACTCCTGAAACGCATTAACATGGCTTGTTTTTCTCACTTGCAAATGCGCAAATAAAAGAGAATTTCACTCTTCTGGATTAAGAAGCAGAATTGCTGGTTTTGGCTAGAAGGTGGCGATCTTGCCTGATGGATACATAAATTGGGCAGTTCTGAATCTTCTTGTGGTATTAAAACTTTACTTGATGATTGTTTATCTTGATGGCCTTTACATTGGAATGTGCCTCATTTTGCAGATTGAATAAATGCTTGCACAAGTTAGTCTAATATGCTTTTCTACCAACTGGCTTTCCTGCGTGTGTTGCAGTTCCTTCTTTGCATTTGGGAGTCATGAGGATGTGATTTTGAGTGATGGGATCGAATTAAACTAGCAGCTGTTTACAGTACAGCAGAAGGGTTTTTATTGTGACGTTTCATCTTCCCATTTTGCCAGGTTTAACTCGAAATATTAGCAGATTCCGTGGGCATTGGATTTAGGAACTTCCAGCGGATGAAAATGGTTTCGGTACAGTGAAAACTTACTGCAAAATGAATCGACGTCGTAAGAAGTGCCATTTGTGGACGATGATGGTTTCAATCTAGAACCATGTGATTTCTGTAACGAACACAATAGAAGAGCTATTGGCCATGTACAAACCTCGATCTATCCATTCACAAATCTTTTTTTCTTTTGCTGCTTTTATTAGAGAGAAAAGGTAAACAATTTTGATTGCCATTTTGATTTCATAAGTTGTTTTGTAAATAAAAACTCACATTGTTTCATTTTTTGTACAACAATCCTTTTGTTTGAAGATAACCATCTGACTGTCCAGTCTTCCTTGCCAAAATGTTTGAAAGTGGTTGTGCTATAACTAATTAGAATTGCATTTTCTTAGAGCAAGGAGCATATGTCTGCTGAGTGCTAGTTTTATCAAAGAAGAAGATAGATCCCAGAGGAAAATTGCCTTGGAGCCTCTGGAAAATCATGAGAAAAGCCAGAGAGGTAGTGGAGGTTTTGAGTAAGATATTGAACGATGCCTTGCTTCTCGTAGCACATCCATTTGTCCTTGATTTTATTTTTAGTCCTTTTTTATTTTTATCGCCTGCCACATATGCGATAACAATCTTCGATTGCTTTAGTGTTCTTCCAGCTATGATGGTAGATGGCTGATGCCAGGTACTAAGGTTTCGGAACTCAAAGGTCAGCTAATGAGGGCAGAGGTGCACCTGTCCATTGCAACAATGAAATGCAATCGGGGCCAAGATGATTATATTAAAGAACTCTCAGTTTACATAAATATGCAGAGAATTAGAATTCTGAACTGCCAAATCGTCAGCTTTTTCCTAAACGCTCATTTCAACTTCTTGCATTATTTAAAAATTCTAGCACAACTTTCAGTCTTGCAGGAAACCAAAACTAGATCAGGAGCTTACCTCCACTCCAAGCTGATGAGTTTGTGGAAGCTCCAGGATCTTCGTTGTTCCAGGTGCTTACATGGTCATTGTGCAATCATGCCTGGAAAACACGCGTGCTTTCACCACTCATGTGCTATGACCATTGTAGACAGAGATTTTACAGAGAGTTATTCTTGGAGAGTTTCTTAGGCTCGGAGTTCTGATCCATGTACTGGCTAGTTGGTTTCCTTAGACTCGGAGTTCATAATCCTGCATTGTGCAGTGCATGATCATTAAATTACATTTTCCCTCTGTAGCGGATTCTATATTTACAGGAATGATAAATGCAGTGTTTTTCCTTGAATTCGCTTCAGAATTCAGATTGGAAAGCAGAAGTTAAGGCATTGTGGGAGCATGTATGTATCGTCATTATGCCCCTGCTGCCATGATCATGAGATTGATGCCCGCATATAATTGGTAGAAAACTGCATGCAGGTAATGGATGGACGAATTTACCTTGGATTTTATGTCCCTGATGACCTGAGGTAGAAACAATAACAAGGACCGAAGTATTTCACAAGTTGTTCTCACGGGGATGGATTCATGTAGTGCTCCATCGCGTTAATTTTTATGAAATTGATTTTGTTTTTCAATTATGAACTTTATGATTTTTCAGTTTCTTTTCTATGAGGTTGAGTTAGTTAGATTAACCTATGTTGACTCAAGTTTTTATTGATTTAACTTTGGTTTTTATTTTTTACAATCTAGTTTTTTCTTGATCTCATATCGCAGATGGATGGTTAGTTAAGGTGGTTTGAATTGACATCAGTTTTTTCTTTGATGAGTCTTTTTTAAAATTATTTATTTATTAGTTTCATCTTTTTCTACTGGGTTATTGATTATTGAACTTTGTGATTATTTGTTTTTGAGTTATCTCAATTTTATATCTCAAATTATGTGCTAGTCAAATTAACATGAATTAACTAACATAGCATCGCTTGAATATTCTTTTTCTTATATTAAGAAAATTAACCTGGCTTGTTCTATTCAAATATTATTATATTATATAATAATAATGATGATAATAAATTATTATTATTCTATAATATAATACAATAATATTAAAATAACACAATATATTATTATTATATTTAATGGGTTGGGCCACTAAAGACTCAACAAAACCTAGCCCACGTTTTTTAGGGTTGGTTTACCCCTGATCTAGCCATCTAGACAAGGCTGAATCCGATCCAACCCATGAACAATAGACGTGAATTATAAATTTACTAGCTAGTACTCCGCTCCTCGTCATGGACGGCATCATATTTTTCAAAAAAATATTAATTATTTTTTTATAATATATTTTTGGTCAAAATATTAAATTTGTGCAGAATTCTTGTGAAGTGCAAGTTTTCTATAAAATATATGAATTTTAAATCAATATAAATTTATCTAGTTTAATAGATTTAGAAGAAATAACAAACATAAAATTATCATCATCATTAAAAAAGCAAGAAAATTTAAATCATCATTAAAAAAAATTAATGATATTTTAAAGTAAAATAGAAATTTGTCAAGAGTGGGACTTGAACCCCGAACCTCTCAAACGAAATTTTTGTCTCCCGCTTTATAAACCCACTCGGCCACCTTAACATTCGTTCATCTTTCTTGAAAATATATATTAATAGTAGATGTTACTATGGATTAACACAGTAAAACCTGTACGTGTTTTATTGTATAATTATATATATATCATTTTATCATTGAACAGGAAAAACACTTTAAAAATGCTACGAGTGCTTTTGGGAATAGAAAATAACAATAAAAATTTAAAAATAAAATAAAATGTAACCGACATAAATTAAAATTTCAGAACGATAAGTAAAAAATAAATGAAAAAATAAAAACAAAATCTAAGAACATAAATACATAAAATATGGATTTTTTTGTCTAAAAATACCAAATATATATATATTATATATAATAATATATATTATTATTATATATAATAATATATATTATTATTATATATATAGTAATATATATATATGTAATGGCATGGGCACAGTGTTGTGCCCACGCCGTTTATATTATAGGTAATAATTCATGTGTGTACTGTTCACATGCATGATGAATAGCGAGGGACGAGTGTGAAGATGAAGAGAGAAAAAAAGGCTATTATGGTGTATCGGTTGTTGCCATTGGAGTTATAGTGTGGTTGCGGTTGTTTTTAAAAATGTTTTTTATTTAAAAATATATTAAAATAATATTTTTTTATTTTTTTAAAAAAAATATTTTTAACATATATAAAGATATTCTAAAAACATGATTTTTTTTAATTTAAAATAAAAATAAAAAAATCAAAATAAATATTTAGATATAATTATTTTTCAAAATGCTGTTTGTATTAATTATTTATTTTTTAAAATAGATTGCATAAAAAATAAATATATATAGGTATAAATCTGAATTAATCATAGCTTAGTTTCTGTTATTTATCAAAACTATTTGATCTCTAAATAATCGGTCCTGATAAAGAAAGAATATCGGGGTGTTTGTAATGAAATATCTAAGCAGATAAATATTTTCCAAACCCATGCAGTTTCACACCCCGATAACGTTCTTGACATGCCAATCCTAATCCTTTCATCAAAGAGCCAATCACATTAAAAAGTCTTAAATATTTGTCCTCGCAAGAAAATATAAATTATAGAGGTAACGTTCAAAAATTATAGAAATTATAAATATATATGGATACATATCTATCAAATTAAGCTATATTTGGAAACGGTGAATATGCCAATATAATTAATGCAGTGGATATAAAATACATGGGAACCCTGCCGAACCTCTCAAGAAAAACCGCCTACACCACCATCGCAGAAAATCATAGGGGTGAACAAATGGCTGTAAGACATTCCTGTGTCAAGATAATGATCATTGCAATCATGGTCATCGCTCTCCTCCTCTCAGCAGGTATACATCCATCCATGCATGCATGCATATCCACTAGCTAGTTAGGATTATAAGTCAAGATAATTAGATTAAAACTCGAGGACCTAGCTCCAAGGTGTGGAGGGTTGGTTTTCAATCTTCTGTTCAAATGATAGGACTAAAACGAAATATGCAAAGCTAGAGATATAAGGTTCCTATAGCTTGTAAGAACGCCCAATTATTTTGTTTAGCAAACTATAATCCAGTCCCTGTTTTCTCTTATAATTTGTAAGTTAGTCTTTTTTAATTTGAAACTCATGAGATAGTCTCTTGATCAAAGTTGAATGTTAATTATTTTTAAATTATCCTTGTATTTTTAATTCTCTCTATTGTAGGTGAAATTAAAAAAAATATTAGAAAATTTAGGGCACTTTTAGAATAATATAAGTAAATTATCATAAGAAAAAACCTATGAAAGGACTAAGTTGCGTGCAAATATGAAAATAGGGGCCCGATGATGGGTTTTAAAAACCGAAGGATTAACTGATTATTTCAGTAAAAGCAGTGAGATTAAATTAAATAAATAAATAAAACGCTTGTCGATGCTTTGCTTGCAGGAGAGGCAGCGCCGATCTGCGTAGAAAGATGTGGAGTCCATCCCGACTGCAATGACTTCTGCAATCGACTTGGTTACAGAGGAGGGCAGTGTCTTCCACCAGTTTACGTGCAGTGTTGTTGCAATCGGTGAAGGATTTCTCTTTACTGTCAGGAACAAAACAGGATGGTTATAATGCCATTATCAAGGAATAAAGTCCATTAATCGTCTTCTTATTTTTATTTTTCACCCTGCTAGTTTTCTCTATTTTTTAAATCCTGAATGAAAATGAAAAGATATATCAACTCATCGAATTATTAAATGAGTTATCGAGTGGTTAACATACGAGTTATGATAATTTGAGAAATCCTTGTTCGATAATTCTTGAAATAGGTTGTAAGGTCATAAAATGGGACCCTCTCGTGAGAAAAATGAAAGGGAAAAGGGGAGAAGAATAATTCTCAAAAATAGGGGAAATAATGATAATTTGGCTTTCTAGCTCCAATAAAAATTTCAATACGTGGCAGTGAAATAAAATTTTCAAGACACCATTCAATTTTATTTTACTACATGGTTTAAATTAATAGAAATGGTAAATTATTAATCTTTGCAGTCCATGCATGTCTATCAAAATTAAACCGAGGTATGGGTTGTGGCTTATATACTGACAAAGACATTTTTATTGAGTCTCCTTTTCTTAATCCGGCAATAAAAAATTGAAACTTATTTTTAAGAAAAATAAAGACTTAGACTTGAGATTGAATTAAAATTACTCGAAATGGGTTTGGTTTGATTGGATCAAACCAAACCTTACACTGGGTTAGGTTTGATCATGGTCAAACTTAGCCTAAAAGAGTTTGATTTTGACATGGTGAAATCAAATCTTATGTTAGGCTATGTCTGACCATGGTCAAACCAAACCTAAAAGGAGTTCAATCCAGCCAAAAATAGGCTCGATTGGATTTGGTTTCACTTGACAAAGTCAAACCTCATGTTGGGCTAGTTTTGATCGTGATCAAATGAATCCCAAAAGGAGTCTAACCGAACTTATACTGGGCTAGGTTCAACTGTCGCTAAACTGGCCTAAAAAAATCTAATTGTGGGTTTGGTTTGAGCAAGCCCCACCTTGGGCTAAGTGTGATCGTGGTTAGACCTAGCTCAAAATAAGCTCTGTTGGGTTTAGTTTGTCCGGGTTAAATCAAACTGATAGGTACACTATGCTCAAACCTGGCCCAAACAAATCCAACCAAGCTCTAATATTGGGCTTGGTTTGACACAGACCTATCCCAAACCTATGATACACCTTCTTCTTTTTTCCTTTTCCTTTTCCTTTTCAACCCGTATCACCAAATCCCCAGGAAAAGAAGTCATGAGAAGGTATGAACCGAGCCATGTAGCAGAGATGTCCAGACAATTTGACCTTGCACTCCTCAGCCCACTTGCGATTCAGGTTAAGCCGATAAGTTATGGAAGCATGGAGAAAAAGGTGCACGGAATGCGATCCAATTCTCCCGGAAAATAAACAAAGAATGACCCGCGAAAGATGGATCCCCACAATGGAGGTAACCGACCAGAGGGCAGAGAAGCATTCCAGAGACTGACAAGTGGAAGTGGATTAATCAGGACCTGTGAAGTAATTTAACCATCCTGGTTTTCACTCGGAAAGGAGAACAACAATCACAAAATAGCTTAGCATATTTAGCAGGCCAAGAAGATGTCAACCATTAAAATTACGTCAACGCTCTCCAAACTCCTCACTGCTAGAGGGAAAACGACAAGTATTGGGAGCCTTGGGAACCCGAGCCATCGTGTTTTTGTCACTGCCACTTCCAGACCACTTCAAGTGAGTTAGTTGCCTGTAATTTCTGGCAAGTATAAACATATTCCCGTGTACGCGTTTGTCTGAACAATTTGTTCGGTTTTTTTGTTCACAACCATTCATATTTTATACCTTAAAAACGTTAAGAAAGAGATTGATTTTCTCGTACAAGTTTTCTTCAATTCAATAGCATTTTTGGATTACGATATATGGGTACAGCAATGGATGATTTGAACTTCATCCCCTTTTTTCACTGAAAACTACCCGAGTGAACAAGCATGCCTTGCTTTTAATTAGCCAATTAAAACACATCGTCATCGATCATCATTTTTATAACTTGTGTATGAGCATATAATGTTTTTTCTCTCCGACAAAATCTACAGGACAAAAAGGATAAACTGACAGTAGAGGCATGTCAGAGTGTAACAGAGGCAGCAGAATCAGTTAAAGAAGGTGCAAGATCAGTGAAGAAAGCCGCTGAAAGTGTAAGGGTTGTATTAACGAACATCATTCTGTACAGGAATTTGGATATATATAGACTTCAATCAAAAGAACGTATTAATTGCGCATAAATTATAGAGAATCTTAATAAATCTGTTATTGTTTTGTGCGAGATGATTAGGTGACGAACATGAGCAAGGAGGTGACAAAAATAATATCTGAAACTGCAGAAACCATCACAGACAAGGCTGCTTCAATTATCAAGGAAAAAGTTGTCGGCAAGTAGATCGATGCTCGCAGTCATGATCAAGAACATGAAGAGACTAATATTTTCATTTCTGTTAGTTTCTTAACTTCTTGTAACTTGCCTTTTCGCAAGCTGATAAATCTTCGATTCTCTCTGTTTTTTACCTTCTCAATTTAGTTCACTTGTCATTGCCTGAGGCTAAAACTACAGGACACTACTCTCGATTCGCTCCATGATTAAAATATATATTAAAAAAAATCATTTCTTTTTTTAAAAAGATTGCTATCCCATTCATGAAAAAACTTGCATGGCCAGATTATCAAGGTAGTTTACGAGTTAACGCAGATTTCCAATCAGGCCAGACCCAATCCCACAAAAAATTATAAATTGATAAATTAACAATAATTCAAGATTGGTCACATCAACCACTTGATATATTCACATCGTCCCCATATCTTATTCAAGATTCAGAAGGAGCCTTGGACCGATTTATGTTTCAGCATTTGAAAGAAGCATCCTGTAGATTTCAAGTATTGACATTAACATGAGTTTCAGATAATTAAAAAAACAATTTACATTGATCAGTAGCTTGTTTTTAAACGGTAATGGTGTAGTGTCATGAAACATTTTCACCTAAAAATCTACAAGCTTAATGGTCTTGGGGAACATGCAC
Source organism: Salix exigua (assembly GCA_032356905.1). Taxonomy (NCBI): domain Eukaryota; kingdom Viridiplantae; phylum Streptophyta; class Magnoliopsida; order Malpighiales; family Salicaceae; genus Salix; species Salix exigua. The sequence goes on from CM063590.1 coordinate 13,432,680, forward strand.
TCGTATGCTCGGTTCCTGAAAGGGCAAGAGGGATGGCAGAGAAGGACTCGGCAAAGCAACGGAATAGGGGTTTAAGGGAAGCATCAAAAGTGAAGTGCAGTTTTGCTGGTGAGGATGTCATGGACGTTAGTCACTGGCTCTGCTCTGATACCAAGTTTGACAACAAAGAACAGGATGTTTTTGCTCTCTTTCTCTCTTGAATACTTTTTTTTCTTAATTGCAGAATAGCAAGGATGATCATTTATAGATCAATGAGCTGCTACATTGATGCTAGCTCATTGATTCAGTACATAATAGAAATATATTCTCTGGGTACATAACAAAAAAATTTCCTATGGTGCAGGAGCATGTACTGTGAGAATTACAGCTAAGCAACAATTGGTAACAGACTCGTATTGTTGGCTGCCAGGTGTTTGTTAAACGCTGGGGCCGGGCATGAGGCCCGGACCACTTACCCTGCCCCCGCCCGCGTGAACAGGGAACTCAAATTGCGTCCTGCTGTCGCATGAAGAGCCGAAGAAGACGATGAATAATACTTTTCAAGCGTGCCGAAACACATACCTATTAGTACCTTTGGGTAGAGGAGGTCGGAGTAATGATTCCTGTCATGGTAGCGTCAACAACGGTGGCCTGTGCTGGCCGGAGGGAGCTTCCAAAGTCGCTGGACTTATGTCACCGCTGCTACGACCGTGGCTGTAGCTTCGCTTGCGAATGGGGTTCAGTTTCTAGTATGTGGGGGAGTTTTATGGTGATGATAAGGGTGATAATGGGCTCTAACGGTGGAGAGGGAGAGAGTTCAACGGGGTCGGTTTTAGAGAGAGGAATGACTGAAGCTAGGGAGAGGGAGAGAGCCTAACTGGGCTGAAGAAGATGACGATGATGGTGCGATTTCCCTTTGTTTTTCTTGTTTTTATTTGCTAAAAAAAGTCCCTTCGAATCCCCAACACTTTCTCTCCTTTCTTTCTTTCCTTTTTTTCTCTGTTTTTTCCCTCCTCTGTCACGTTTTTCTGCAAAATCCCCCACCCCTCTAATCGTCATGCATGGTGGCTGTCAGAAACAGCGCGTCTGCAATGGTGGTTAGTCGGTGCTGGGCTGTCGGCAGACGTGGTGGCTAGTCGACATAGTGCAGGTGAAAGCGTGTGTGCTGCGGCAACTTTGGGGAAGGTAGAAGTGCACTTAAGTCATTTAATTTGCAATTGTTCTAATTGCACCCCTAATTGGATTTAAATTTGTACTTTTGTGTAATTGTACCCCTATCTGAATTTCAACATTAGCCTTCACTTTGCACACCTTTTTCATTTTGGTCCCTCTCTTTTGATTTACACAATTTGACCCTCAATTGAGCATTAAACTCTCAATTATCTTTAATTTTACCCTTAATTTCACACAATTAGCTTGTAAAAAATCATTTGGGTCTCCAAAAATTCCAATCTTCTCAATTGAGCCCGAATTAAACTCAAGTGTTTGATTTTTCATCAATTAAGCCATTAATAAAATTAAATTGTCCAATTTAAAGCATAATCAAGTCCTTACACTTAATTAATTCTCATACATAATAATACTTTAAATTATCCCATATTGAATCAAATTGACCTATTCAAAATATAATTATGATTTTTGACTTAATTGTTAATTTTTGACTTAATTGTATTCTAAATAATTTTATTTTTAGATTTGAACTTTTTTTAAATTAATATATTTAATTATATATATACATAAACAGTGCAATTCCAAGTCGAAACAATATGAAACCAAAACATTCTGTTCTGATTAAAAAAACGAAGCTTTAATTTTATCCATCTGGTTTTCCAGGAAGCTGATCACTTATCCTATCATTATTTTGATCTTCATGCTATCCCTGTTTATGTTATCTGTAAATTGGGACTTCAGATTTGTAAGAAAGCAGAAGTTAGTCAGTACCAACCTGACCCTGGTGGAGCATTACACCAAAAGCTAAAGCCTGCTGGTATATTGGCTCTACTCGTTGAACTTCATGTGATAATTACAAATACTATTTGACGTTTCCTTTTTTACATGATAAAGAGCAAAGATTTTCAAACTGACGAAACATGCAATAAACAAGCTTCTCATACGCATCATTCTGTGACCAATCAAATTTCTCACTTGAAACCGTTTTTGGAGCTAGAAGACGATGAGTACAGTAACGAGGAGACAGAGAAGCTTGAGTTCTTGCTCCGTGGATACAGACTTTGCGTTGCTAGCTTTGATGATGATGTTGCTCGATCGACTCCACTCGATTTCTTATTTTCTTGATTGTCGGTTGTCGGTGATCCCTTGAGGAGCACGTCAACCTTTGCGTACTCCTCCCTTTCATGTTTGATCTCTTTAAGCATGGCGGCCACGTCTTTCATGTTCGGCCTCTCATCAGGGGATGAGTTTACACACAGCAAGGCGATGCCTAATGCTTGCATCATTTCTTCAATTTCTGACGCCGGTCGAGAGAGTAGGCTTGGATCTAACACTTCAATTCCTCCCCTCTTCTGTCTCACCCAATCCACCACATGTAGTCCATCTGGTATTGTTGGATCAATCGGTTGCTTTCCTGTCAGGACTTCTAATACCACCACACCATAGCTATAAACATCGCTCTTTTCTGTGATCTTCATCATGTATCCATATTCTGCATTCAACCGAGAAATATTAGTGCAGGTTTGTATATATCAAAAGGGACAAATGATATCCTGGGCTGTAGCAAGAGGACTTACCTGGAGCAATGTATCCGTAAGATCCAGCAACTGTATTGGATGACCGGGCAAATTCGCCATCATCAACAAGCTTGGCAAGGCCAAAATCAGCAATGTAAGGCTCGAATTCAAGGCCAATGAGGATGTTATTAGCCTTGATATCCCTATGAACAATTGGAGGGACACAATCATGATGCAAATAAGCAAGGCCCTCAGCTGCTCCCAGCAAAATTTGGTATCTAAGTTCCCATTCCAATGCATTTCCTGTTTTTTCATGGAGGAGACTACCCAAGCTTCCATTAGGCATATAATCATACATAAGCAATCTTGTATTTCGATTCCAACAACAACCCAAGAACCTAACAATGTTCTTGTGCCTGATGGAACCCAGTGTTTTGACCTCTGTCGAGAAGGAATCACGGACACTGCATTTTTCATCATTGCATCCGTTGGATGCGGCCATTGAATTTGGCCAAAGTTTCTTCACTGCCATTACCTCACCATTGTCCATATCAGCACGATAAACAACCCCAGAACATCCTTTCCCTATGACATTGGTATCCACCAGGCATCTCAGTACTTCATCGACCGAGAAATTCAATTTCTGGAATGGAGTGAATTGCCAGGGCCATGAATCGCCCAACTCAGAATCATCATCACCTCTAATTGTTCTTCTTGCCCGCATGATTGCAATTGCTCCCATTATCACCATTGCTACAGTCAATGTGATCAGCAAAGCAAGAGCTAGCTTAAGCTTTTGTGATTGCCTCCTGTCATTCTCATTTCCTGGTAGCCCGGTACTGTCAGCATCCTTCAAGAAACACGAGTCCCGGATTGAAGAACATAATCCTTGGTTACCTACCAAGTCTGTCGGCGACAACTGTCTAAACAACTTATTATCAGGAAGAAAACCGGTGAAGCCATTGTAAGATATGTTGAGAGAAACAAGGTTGTCAAGCCCTGCAAGTGAGCTTAAATATCCCTCTAGCTTGTTGTGCGAAAGGTCCAATATTGATAGCTTAGTCAGTGAAGATATCTGAGGTGGGATTGGTCCTGTAAGTCGATTGCAGCTGAGATTGAGGGCAATTTCAAGAGTTTCAATTTGACCCAACTCCATTGGGATGCTTCCAGTGAGCCCATTGCTGCTTAGATCAAGCAATTGAAGACTTGATGATAGGCCAAGAGACAAAGGTATTGATCCAGAGAATGAGTTCCTACTCAGCATGAGCTTGTTTAGTGATGTGAGATGACCAAAACTTGCTGGTATCTGACCTGTAAATTCATTAGCTGAAACATCCAGGACCTGGAGGCCAATTAAAGATGACATCGAATTGGGCAGAGGACCCTGTAAGATGTTGTTGCTAAGGTCTATCATTTGCAGTTCTGTGCAGCTTCCAATCTCATCAGGCACTGGCCCAGAAAGGCGATTGCTGGAGAGATCAAGAAAGTTCAAGATCTCAAGACCTCCGATTTCCTTAGGAATGGTACCGGCAATCCTGTTGTTACCAAGCCTTAAACGCACCAGAGAGCTACATTTACCAATTTCTGGTGGTAAAGCACCAGAAATATCATTGGATATCATGAGAAGTTTTGTGAGGTTTTGAAGCTGAAACAGGCCTGGAGGAATGCTACCGGTGAGTGAATTGTGGGACAAGTCTAGTGCTTGTAGGCTACTGCAACTAGCCAAACTTGAAGGAATGCTTCCTTCAAGCTGGTTTTGCCATGCAAAGAACACAGTGAGCTTTGACAGCATTCCAAGCTCAGGTGGGATCAAACCTGAGATCTGATTTGTGTCAAGTTGCAGTTGCAAAAGGTTGGTAGCATTTGAAAGATCGGATGGTATTGAACCAGACACGTTGTTATTACTAATCATAAACTCTTCAAGCTGAAAAAGGCCTCCTATGGAACCAGGTATAGTCCCGGAAAGAGAATTCAAAGAAAGATCAATCATTTTCAAGCTTGTACAGTTACCAATCTCTTCGGGGATAGCTCCAGTAAGACTATTTTGCCACAACATCATTTGTTCAAGCATACGAAGTCTACCAATCTCCGGAGGAATGGATCCAGAGAGACTATTTTCGTAAAGAAACAAGTTTACAAGCTCGGAGCAGTTACCTAAAAAAGGAGGAATCTCACCGGAAAGCATTGTTGTATAAATGGAAAGTGTTCGCAGCCTGCTTAGCTTTCCCAACGAAACAGGCAAAGAACCTGAGATTCTTGTATCAGCCAGTCCCAAAAAAGTCAAGTTGCTGCAATCTCCAAGCTCATCAGGAACTTTCCCGATAATGTCTTTGTTGCCTCCAGCTCTAAGGACTTCAAGACTGGAAAGCTTGCCTAGCTCAGGTGGAATATACCCACCAAGACGGTTATCGAAAAGAAGCAGATTCTTGAGTCGGATGCAGCTGCATAGCTCAACTGGGATTTTTCCAGTTAACTGATTTGAGTTCAAAATCAAGCTCTCAAGATTTTGAAGCTTGCCAATACTGGCAGGTATGGTTCCAACTAGACTATTAGAGCTAAGGTCAAAAAATGTGAGTGAGAGACAGTCACCAATATCAACTGGGATAGTTCCGGAGATATTGGCATAAGAAATGACAAGCTTACTAAGAAAGTGAAACGAAGAGAGGTTCAATGAGAAAGGAATCTGAAGAGGAACTGACTGAATGTTTATCTCAGTGACAAAACCCTGTGGAGAGCAAGTTATGGAGGTCCACTTGCACGGGGTGGAATCCAGACTGTTCCAATCAGATAAAGAAGAAGGTACCGAAGGAGAGGAATGTAGCCAAGAAAAGAGAACAGAGGCTTCATGGTTTGGAATTGCAGCAGCAGAAGCGAAAAGAAGAGCTGAGAGAAGAGTGTTCAGGATAAAGAAAGATAATGAAGTGGGAGGAGGGGGCGGAGGAGGAGAGAAGAGGAGGTTTTGCCTCGAGCGGAGTATCGACATTTGCCTCAATTTCCAAAACTTTCTCCTCAGGTTTGCATCATCGGGTTTTGCTACTTCTGCTTCTCTCTCTCTGCGCGCGCTGAAACATTACATGTCTTTATTTTGCTTCGAACTCAAAACAAGCACTACAGTGTTTAGCACCTTTGCCTCGTAATGCAAAACCAAAAGAAAATAATTAAACAAAGTGAAGAACCAGTGCCTAGAGATCTACAAACTGCACCACCACCTCCACCACCATCCCACACCCTATAGGATCCCACTAATGTCTGACATACAAAAATAAATAAATAAGGATTTTTGCCAGGTGGGTTCACGCGCAGAGATGAGAGGCACCTCATGGGCACATGACCTTTAATATATTTCTTTTTTTATTTGTTTAATTTGAGCTGGTCAGCAGAAAAACAGGCTTGGCTTTATTCTAGTTTAGTTTCTTAGACTCTATTACATATAATTAAATATATACACATGGAAATTGTAGTGAAGAAATTAAACTGGGTGATGTTAGCAGTCATCACCTTCTCCATGTTAGCACCGTCCCTCTACCGAGGAGTTTTTAAAAGAGAAACAGACAGTGTGCTTTCTATATCACATAGGTTGTTGTTGGAACCTATTAATGTGGTTCAGTTACTCGTTGAATTTACTCTTACAATCTATATATTTCTGTGTTTTAACAATTTGAAACTGGCCACGTCGACTTAGACTTGATCATCGGATCAATCTGAGATTTTCTATTTAGTTTTTAACGGTATGCTTAAAATTAACCAACTCTTGACCGGGGAAGAAGCTATGGAGATTGAAGAACCTCCTCTCGTCGTCTAATTTTTTTTGGAAAAAATCTTCTTAAGACTCTTAACGGAAAACAAACTTAATTGAAAGGTAATCACCGAAGCAACCTAACAAGTGTTTGTCAACCAACGGGGCTTGGGTCGGCTGGTAAAGAGTCGTCCCAGTTTAACCAAGATCTTGAGTTCGAGTTTTGGGTATGCAGCTGCTTTGAAACTTGTGTGGTAGAGCTTTGTTGTCCTTGGTGGTCCTACCCGGCTCGAATCCGGATTAATCAGCGAGTGACCGGAGTACTGGATATTTTATATAAAAAAAAAGTGTTACAGAGGGACTTTATAAAGTATTCAGTCCTGTCATCACCGAAATTATAAGATATATAATGCATTATGGACCACTTAATTAGTTTTATAATTAATGCCAGGAATTTCTTTTGAGGATAGAGAGAGTGCTGAATACATATTTTGATTTGGAATTCTCACCAAGGCAGAAAGCTTAGCACAGAGAGTGACAAGGAAACCTGCCGTCCGAGTGGTGAACCCCTTCACTCATTTTAGCCATTTTGGGGTCTACAGATTCTATGAATATGGGAACTAGTCTGCTACTGGGGATGTCCCATTAATGCACTTTCCTGAAAATCATAGAAAGTGACCTCGGAACCGTGGACATGGATACTCGAGCAGTCGTGTTGGGTTTGTGTGTGTGTGTGTGTTGCCAGAAGTGGCATGCACATATTTCTAGTGGCGTCTGATATACCTATAAACTGGGGCTAAATCATCCTAAATTAACAGCTAAATCTTGTTGAATATAGCAGAAAAAGAAAAGGGAGCGATTATAGCGTCGTAATTTCCAGCATTCTTGATGATGGATGGCTAGTAAATATACATATCAAGAACCTGATAGTTTACTTTATTTTTATCTCTTTATACATTATGTTTTTTTCGTGTTTACTCTGATCTATGTATCGGGAAATTCTGTGTATAAAGAGAGCTGTTTTGCAAGAAATCACGTATCAAAATCTAAATAATATTTCCAAGTCCACCCATAATAATAAAAAAAAGAACTCGAATTCCAATAAGGAGTTTATATAGGAGCATCCTTCGAACAAAGAGATTAGGCAGGGATCACTATCAGATCCAATGTTATTAATTTGTTTTTTTTTTTAATTTTAATATATCACAAAAAGAAGCTCCAAAATTTAATAGGATCAATGGAGAATAGAGACTCTAAGGAGAATCGCTAAGTTCTATGCAACAAGAAGTGAAGTTAAGGTCTGCACTGGCATCTTCAATACACGAGGAAAAAAATAATATTTATGCGAGTCACCATTAAAATAATATATTCAATTTAATGAGGGACTTGAAAAATGTCAACTAACCAGTCTGGTCAATTTTTATTGAAAATCAAACAAAACACTTCTATGATCTCATTGCACGACCCCCACATTACACGTGTGGCTTAAATGGCTACATTTAAACAATTTTCATAGTTAATTGGAGGGTGGGGGAGTTCCAGTTTTAACGTATAAGGGTATCTTTAAGTGATGTGATAAATGGAAAGCATATATATACATGAGAAAGAGAGAGCAATAGACAAGGTCCACGTAGATGATCGAACAACTTAATGCTAATAAGATAAACTATAAAAAAAATATTTTTTTTTTTATAAAAAAGAAAAGAAAAGAAAAGACCAACTTCAAAAAAAAAGAAAATGAAAATTCAAGTGAACATCTATTAAACCTAATATAAGCTAAAAAACTTGCAACTTGTTAAATATTAGACCTAAGTTTAATCAACAAACTCAAATTTCAACCAACATAATTTTGAATGAAAAAATTATTAATAAAAAAACTTGTAAGAGAAAAAAAAAAACACAGTAAAAAGAATGAGTATAAAATTTGAGGGAAAAAATCCAAGGAGAATCGAATCTAGAGAAGAAAAAATAATTTTAAGAGAATGAGAATCAAATTTGATAGATTAAATAATCACAGGGGTGGGATTGTAAAAACTTATAATTTGATAAGTTATTATTTTATTTAAAATTAGTAAAGGTGGAATAAAAAAATACCGAGGGAAACTCGACAATTTTTTAAAATCTAGTTTAATCTTTAAAATCATAATCAGTGACATTACTTACCCAAATTTAATCAAGAAACTTGACTACCAAGTAGATTTAATAAATATAATTTATAACAATGCCCTTGAAAATTACAATAAAAACAAAACATCAATATAAAAAACCTCTTAAGTGAGAGTTTAATTGATTTTGACTTGAAGGTAATAAAGTGGACTTGAAAAATACAATCATTATCTCGAGTAGTATGCATTTGATAAAAAAAAATCAAGGTTAAATGATTAATTCTACAATTTATAGAAATTAATTTTGCCAACATAATCAAATAATTTTCTTAAAAAAAATAATTGTGTTTGTATTTCATAACAAGTTTAAAGTTCATACATAAACTATAATAATTATAGACTACTAATAAATAGTACCATGGCTCTTGGAACACAGTAATATTACGATTAGACTTGGTTTGTTTCTAATGGCTATATTTAAACAATTTTTACTGTTAATTCTCGAGGGCGGGGAGTTGAAGGGGGTGCTTGGTAGACTTTTTGAAAGTATTTTTCAAAAAAAATATTTTTTTTTATTTTTTTTATTTTAAATTAATTTTTTTAGTGTTCTTAAATAATTTTGATGTGCTGATGTCAAAAATAATTTTTTTAAAAAATATATATTATTTTAATATATTTTTAAATAAAAAAACACTTTAAAAAATAATCACAATCAAATTCTATTTGAAATTAGAGGCTAAGAGTCTACGAGCAAGACAGAATCTTGATTGATAGTCAAAACAATCCTCTATTATTCATAGCCATTATTTTCCTCTTTTTTTTTTAAGTAGTGGACCAACCCACTACGTGTGCTAATTAAAATTTAAATGGATATATTTAAATAATTTCCACAATTAATCTGTGGGCGGGGAGTTCTAATTTTGACGTATAAGCCCAAGAGTACCAACCAGACAAGATTTTTTCGTCTGGTAATGCGAGTGAGAAGGTTTTTTTTTTTTTAGATATTTTTTTTGTTGGTCTGTGTTAAATAAATAAATATTTATTGTTCCAAACTCTTATAAAATCAATATATTTTAACTCGAATTCAAAACTTGAAAATAAATCTCAAGTATTTTATAACTACATCATAATTATATTTTTCGAGGACAAGGTATGTTATACTGGTATAGGAGCACTGATGGATGATGATTTCGCGACCTAATTTCAGTGATTAACCTCATGAGAAAGCATGGACGGAGGGTTCGCTGCAATGATCTCAGTAGCCGAGGGATCTCCCATAATTTTCAGCCAATAGTTCACCCTGAGTTGTGTCGACAGGGTTCGTGAAGTGTGGAGTAGACTAGACCCATGTAACCATAAGCAAAGTTTCGGTCGCTGTTCTGGTTGCCGTTCCGGTTTTTTAATTGAAACGGAACGTCCCGGTTTCGAAGCATTCCGGCATTCTATTTCGGTGTCGCACTGTTCATATATAATTATATATATATATATAGAAAAAAATTAATTTTACAAGTATAATTAAAATTTGAATTTTTTTATTTAAAATATTTTGGTGTTTTTAAATTATTTTGATGTATAGATGTCAAAAATAATTTTTAAAAATAAAAAAATAGATTTTAAACCCGGAACGAAACCGGAGAGTTCTGACCGAAATTTGGCTGAAAATTTTCAAAACGGACCGGAATTAAAATCAGAACAAAAACAATATCATTTTATCCCGATTTTATAAAGGAAACGGAACGAATTTGATATAAAAGCCAGGGGTTAGCAATCATGTGAGCAGGGCAGTCCAACAACAAGCCACCCCCACCTGCCACAGGCGGGTCAACCTTACATTCCACAATCATCAAAAGAAGGGGTGAGGGCAAGGAAACACAGACAAAGAACTTGTCGAGAAAAATTAATTTATAATTTAAAATCATGAAATGAAGTGGGGGCACTGGAGTCGACTGGGGATTTCAGCTTTAGCATCAGCACATCCCTGATTTTGAGGCCATGTCACGTGAGGATTTCAAATTCTTTTATTATTATTATATGCCATAGACTATGCTGTCGGATTATAGTAATATTGTTGTTATATGGATAAAGAAAATTATTCATGCCCCCTAAGATTGCTTACTTTAGGACCATAAAAGGCCAAGAAAATAAAGCTAAACGGCGCAGCTTCAAGCCCCCTGTTTCAAGGGTCGTGGTGGCCTCGAGAAATCCCCCGGTGGGAATCTATGCACGTTTTTGCTACCCCACAAGTTAGGCCGACACCGATGGCCGATGTTATCTCTGGGGAATGGTTGAATTAATATGGGTTTGTGACGGCCATTGGGCCCATCGGAATAGGTTTGGACCTTGATTTCTGTGACCTCTTCTTCTACTCTATTTTTATTTTATTTAAATTTATGTAGTAACACATGCAATGGCTACGTAGATAGATCCTGTTGGCACATCTTCTCCATAAATATATCATTTTTCTTACTTCATCAATGGCCAACCTGAGCTACATCTTAGTTCTATGACTACGGGCTGAAGCAGTGGCCCATTAACTAGAATAAGTGTGGTAGCCCTTACTAAATTTCAAGTTTGGGAAACAAAAACAAAAAGAAAAACAATAAGGCTCGATGTATAAAAAGTTAAAAACCATTAATATATATATATATATATAAACCATTAAAAAATCCCTAATCACGTTCGTAAATAATATACTTGATATTTTAAATATTTTTTGATTATTTATATTTTTCAGTGATAAGAATAAAACTCAGAAATTCAAATATAAAAATGACCATGATTAACATTTGGAGGTACAATTTTTGTAAAAAAAAACATGAGGTTAATATTAGAAAATGTGAAACTATAGGAATATTTTCGAATATAAGAGCAAAAACAAAGTTTCAATAATCAAATAAGAGTCTATTTGGAAAAGATGTTGCGGTAACTTTTCAAAGTGTTTTTCGTGTTTAAATACATCAAAAGGATATATTTTTATTTTTTAAAAATATTTTTTTATATCAGAAAATAAAAATAGTCTAAAAATATTATAATATATTCATTTACAATTAAAAAATAATATTTTGTTTTTGAAAACAGCGGTCCAAACGGGCTTGGACATTATCTTTATCTATTTTTATGAAAAGTTGGGTCTAAATTGACATATCCATTAAGCATCTCTGGACTAAATTATCGGGCCCATTTTCTTCCCTCTAGTCAATCAACGAATCCATTTCCCCTGTCGTTTCTTACTCTCGAAAACAGTTCGAAAAGCAATTGAAATGGCGGCGGCAAAAGCAGCGTCAGGGCTGGTTTTGTCGCGGCCGGTGACATTCGTGACCGGAAACGCGAAGAAGCTCGAAGAAGTCCGTGCAATCTTGGGTCAAGCCGTTCCTTTCCAATCTCTCAAACTTGACCGTACAACCTCTCTCTATATATATACATGTCCCTATCTCTCTGTAGAAAACATAAATTTATGCTTCTGGGTTTGATTGTTGTTGGCGTTTACAGTACCCGAACTGCAAGGAGAACCTGAAGAAATCTCTAAAGAGAAAGCTCGTTTAGCTGCCGTGGAGGTATAATATGTACTATCTCTGCGTTTGCAATTTATTTTTTGTTACGTGTAAATAAAGATACAATGTTTGTATTTCTATTGGAAATTGAAGGTGAAAGGGCCTGTTTTGGTGGAGGATACTTGTCTTTGCTTCAATGCCTTAAAGGGTCTTCCAGGTACTAATGACCTTGCTTGTTTGATAACTTGTTCTTATTTATTTATTTATTTTTGTATGATTTTTTTCCAGTATATGATTTTTGTGCATTTGTTTGCAGGGCCATACGTGTAAGTTGTGATTTTTTTTTCTTCTATTATGTAGGTGAAGTTTCGTTCTCTTGACAGGTCTTCTAATTATGTAGTGCTTATCTGATTGCATTTCTTTTCTTGTTTACTTTGATAAATTTCGATCAGAGTTTTAAAATGGTTGTTGATGGGAAGGAAATTAGGATTTAGGGAAATTCCAACTTGATGAAAGAAGGCCAAACATGATGCTCAAATCAAACTTCCGTGTTGAGCTGAAGTTTCAGTGGTTAGCATGGATTATAACCATGACTGTATTCAGAACACTTCACCAGAGACATGAACCATCCCATATTTCCTATTTTAGAAGCAATGTAAAGTTGAAAAGAAAATATAGTCGCCATGAATATTTCTTAGGTCGACAGTTCAGGATTAAGATTTCTTGGATCCTCTCAAGTCCCTGGATTAAGCTCTCAGTGATCTTTTCTTCTCAAAAACTGTTCTATCATGCTGTTTTAATCTTTTTCTAAAGAAGTAGGATCTATCCATCACAATAACTGCAAATAAGCTGAGGTAAAAGTGTTGACATGGTAATCGACTCTGTCAACACTCAACAGATACAGCTCATCTCTTCACCTGCTTAGAATGTTCATGAGCACAAAGGTTCCATCTTGTCATTTTATATGCAATTCCAACCTTGTTCTGTTCGTTGAGGTAGCGTAGAGAGAACTGTAGGGGGTCATTGCTTCCTAATACCACATTGCCCTTGCCACATTATCTCCTCCAGAATATCTAAATGACATATGAGATAAAGGTGTTTGATGCTCATCTTGCCTTATGCTTTTTGCACCTCATCTTTTGTTTTTTTAATCCTTTTGTGCTTGATGACCTAGAAGATCTTGCATGATTCTTCCCTTCTTTTTTTTTTCTTCTTTTCAAAGGAAGATTATCGAGGTATACCATTTTTGTATGTATTTCTTTGTAATGATATTGGCAGGTTCCTATCTCCTCTATATCTTTGAAATTAAATTTTTTTAATTTCATCAAGCTCAACCTTGACTTTTACAAGATTCGACAATTCAGTATAATCAGACAATGAAGCATTCATCTAGTAGTTTTTTGGTATTATTTTCAACAATTTTGTTGTAACTATCATGTTTTGTGGTTTTTCTCTGCCATCATCTAACAAGATTATCAATTCATGCAGCAAGTGGTTTCTGCAAAAGATTGGTCATGAAGGTAGTACTTATCATAGTCTTTTGTTCCTATCATTTTTATGTTGTCATTTTGGTCAGTTTCTTCTACAAAACACCTTCTTTCTTTGCTCCTTTCCTAGGTCTGAACAACTTGCTGATGGCATATGAGGACAAATCAGCCTATGCTTTATGCGCATTTTCTTTTGCTCTTGGGCCTGATGCTGAACCTATTACATTTCTTGGAAAAACTCTGGTACATTTTCAAACCTTATAAGAATGTAACAAATATTCCTACCCCAAGTCTTTTATGCAAAATAATTTCTAGCCTATGTTATTTAGGAGGTCACTGTGCCATTTTAATTTGAAGGGAACTATGACCGAACATTGACGACGGTCTTTCTCTTTGCAGTAACTTATCCTATGAATTTTATTCTGTGACAGTGATAGATGTAAGTCTATTACAAATGAATCAGATGACCTTGCTGGTGGTTATTTCATGAAAAAGAGTGCACATAGGCTGCCTTACCCCTTTATTACATATAATTTCGTGGTCAGCTAATCAAAATTTTCAAATATCAAAACTGATACTTGCATTGGATTGGGATGTATCTAGATTGCATATATTTACTTCAACTACGTTTGCAATTGATTTTTTTCCCCTTAAGTTTTCTTCTTTTTCCCCCTCACTTAGTTAAGGCCTACATCCCATTCTTAGTCATCTGAATGCTTCTGGATGGATGATTATCTTGCTGAAGTTCTTGGTTGAACAATGCAATAGCCTATCAAAAGAATAAAAAAAAATCCAGGAAGAAGCTGCATAATTCTTTTTTATTTGCAATCCAGACAAATAGATGTCTAAGGAGAATTCCATAAAAAAGGATTTAGGAGTCATTGGTTTGTCCTTTCCTGTCAAGATTATTAAACTCAGATCAGGAAATTAATTTTTATTTGGCGTGCTGAAGTTGAGAAATCATAATTAATTTAATGAACCAAAAATGTATAATTTCAGATGCAGCTATTTCTCAGGAAAAATGACAGACTAGTTAAAAGTTTAAAATTAACCACATATGTGGCTTTATTTTTTAGGGGAAGATAGTTGAAGCGAGGGGACCTAATGATTTTGGATGGGATCCAATCTTTCAACCTGAGGGCTACGAGCAAACGTAATTTTCCGCTTTGATTCCTGTTTTTTTGGCTCAGTCCTGCTTAATAATTGAACCAAGAGACAGCTGGATTATATTAATTTTCTTCTTTTACAGTTATGCAGAGATGCCAAAGGATGAAAAGAACAAGATTTCTCATCGTTCTAAGGCTCTTGATCTGGTTAAATCCCACTTTGCTGAAGCTGGATACATTTTCGAGACAAATGACTCTAAAAAGAGTGAGCTAGTAGATTTTTGGCAGTAAAAAAAGATTTAGTTGTGCTTCAGGATCCACACTTGCTTATTTCCATGATTGTCATTTGTCAGGAAAAAAGGACGAGGAGGAATAGAGAAGGGTTCTACTAGAGGGGGGTCAAGAAGAAGGATTTCAGAAAATTAATACTATTTTGCTGCTTAGAAAAAGTCAAGAGTAGCTTTTTGACATGCACGGATTATTTCCCTCTGAATTGAGGTGGAAAAGTTAATGTTAAAACCTTAATTGAAAAGTGAGATTTAACCCCCGACTCTTTTGATATCCCATCCAATGCTTTGTTAAAACAACATTGTTTTGTTTATTTATTTATGTTGATCTGATTAGGTTCGGATTGAGTTTGGTGGGGTCAACCGGGTCTCTAAATTCATGTCTAAAGAAAACTGTGAAACATTTTGGTTCAATTGCTAGGCACTTCTGTGTGACAAGCAGCATTCAATTCTATTCTTACCCTACTCATCCAAGCTGTAGCCATCAATTTCACATTAGAGAAGTTTGCCTGCCATACCTGGTGGGATTTCTTTTCGATTTTTTTGGGTGACGATCATGACAATTGACAGATAGTTTTTCCCACAATCAGAACCAGACAACCTGCTATTCTTTCTTGTTTTCATCCCCAAGATTTAAGATTATGATCTCACGAGAATCCTAGGATGCCCAAGAATAATGAACAAGCAGAAAGATGCCGTGCATGATTTCTTTGGTAGAATTTCTTTCGGCACCTTGAAAAACTTCTTATAACGACTAGTTTGTGTTCCCAACATCTCTAAAGTTTGTCATTTTCCAGTTTGTCCACAACATTTAGAAGTATTTTGAGGCCCATTAAAGTTTGGCATTTTCCAGTTTGTCCACAACATTTAAAAGTATTTTGAGGCCAATCACAGCACATTGGAATTTTTGTGCAAGAAAAAAGGGAATTCACTCCACTCGAATCTGTACATTTTAGTGTGAAAACAATAGAGCCAAATGGGGAGTCAATGAAGCAGAGCAACGATTCTAAATATAGATTGTTAGTTCTGGAGAAGGGTCTGAGATGACAGCTAGCAACGTTCACATGAGTAACCTGTATTGTGTTTCCATGGACAACTTGGCTAAAGAATTAAATCGGTCCCATTTCTTACAGGTACAGAACTTCTCACATGCCGCATGTATGTGGGACCCTGACTCACAGCAAATTCATGCGTTTCTATCATCTTTCCATGTGAACCATACCTGTTAACCACCTCCCCTTCGGGTTATCCAGTTCCTGCTGTAGCCGTTGGCTAAGAAAGAAGCATCGCATGTTAAGAGACTTGCGCAGAAATCAACAGCTCCATTACTGCCCAAAACCATGGTGGGGTGGTGGTGGTGCTTATGAACAGCATGGAAAGTGACAGGTAGCCACGCCATTGTGCGTGGAGGGCCATCAAATTACCAGCCACTATTTCTTGAAATTATCTATAAGAAACTATTTGTGCTCTGAAATTCTACCCAGAGCTGCAAAACATAATGTTCCATTCTGGTGGTGGTTCAACGTTAATGAAAGTTTTGCTTATTCAATCTGCCATTCGAAAGTAGGGAATTTTTTTGCATTTACATTACGGTTTCAAGCTCATGAATGATCTTATCGTGGACGCTGTTGATTTAGATTCAAGATATATTCACTTTTAAGTTAGAAGTCCTCGCTCCTCAAGGTCATGGGACCAGGATTGAATCACGAGTAGCTCCATTAACCATTATCAGGTGATGGTGTTAGTTTTTAGAGGGTTAATAGCTTTATATCATTTGAAGGCAGCGGGTGCGCACATGATAAGATCGTTTCTACCATAGAAAGAATAAACAAGGGATCATTTGTAAAACTTGCACAAGAAAAAGTAAAGATGCAGAGCTTCCATTGCCAAAGAAAAAGTAGGGGAAAAAAAGGTAAGAGATAAAGAACTTCATTGCTATTTCTTTGCACTCTGTTACAAAGTTTTTCCATCGACTCGGATTTGAAATCCATGGTGGTACTGCTTGCTTGTATCACTGGACAGATAAGATTAAAAAGAAAAAAAGCCCGAAAGAAAGATCACAATTCATTCAATACTAAAGACTCGAAACCCTAGACAGTATGTGGAGATGACCAATGCTGACACTGTAGAAATATAGATGCATGACTGGTAGTTAGAAGAAAGGAAATGTGAAAGGGGAAAGGGCAAAAGAAATGGAAGGAAAGAGGAGAAAGAAATACGATGAACAACGCTTCTGCGCCTGCTATTCAGGATAGAGGTGTAGGGTATTGGTTTTCAACTGAAGCAGGCCGAGGTTGAGAAATAACAGGGACAAACTGGAATGGAGATGGTATAGGTATGGCATGTGTAAAAATTGTACACTCTTGCCGATATATGTGATGAATGCAGATAGATATGACAGAGACAATGGCTGAGACACGAGTGGCAGGCAGAAGTAGCAGGACTATAAAGTGGTAAGAAAAAATTAAAGGAAAAAAAAAGGAAGGAAAACCAAGTGGCCTCTTTTTGATCACTTTGATTTGACTGAAAAGACTAGCACTGATGGCCCCTGCGACAGCCAAGAACACCGGCATTAGCAGTCATTGCTCCGACCATGGAAGAAGACTTGGCACCCAAGCTTGAAGCGCGAGCATAGCTAGCTGAAGCTCCAGCCCCAGATGGAGTGAAGTAAGCTCCATTCGCCAACAGGTCTCCTTCTGACCTCCAATTCCAGTTTTTCCATTTGCCTGCAGCTGTATCCACCCTCTTTGTCACCTGGTCAAAGCAAGCAATGAACCATCAATAACCAGCCTGTGCATTGCGCATTTCACAGAAAACATAAAAGCAGGGAGACAGAGAGTGAGAAGAGTTAACTAGTTGCATAATACCTCCTTTGCAAAAGGGTTGGCTGGAGCATTGTATCTGTTTCCCTGGCTGTTGATGGTGGGTTCTGCACTGCCACCGATGGCATACATTTCCCAGTGAGTGTAGTCATTGTTTACCACATGGAAGTACCCGTGTCTACATCTGCAGAATTCATGAATTCAAGCAAAAGACGGTTTAATTTCATGAATTAGGCAATTCCCTCCCTCGGTCAAGTTAATGAAACTATTTCTATATAATCACTAGTGGTCAGTTGTTGGGGTATACAATTGTCGTTTTAATTTTACAGGACAACTTCATAGCAATAACGAAGTAATTTCGGAAAGGAAAAGTCCTTTCAACAAGAAAGATACGATTAATTGTTACCTCGGCATTCTCTGGATCAGTCCCTCTCCAAAATGGTTGTACGCAATGGTCACCTGCATTTGCTTGTCTCTGGTATAAGAGTCACTATGGCCCAAGAGCATTACCTGCAGTGATCGGAATAAAAAACAAGATTAGTTTCTATCAACAAGAAAAATAATTACCATTGAGAGCACCAAAACCATCAGAAAACTAACCTCGTTATGGTGGGTTAAGTGATTGTTGGAGATGGTGATGGCAGTAGAACCCATAACAGCGTCAACCAGGCCATCAGCGCAGTTAGAAAGCGAGTTGTGATCCACCCAAATGTGACTCGATCCAAAGATGGATACGGCGTCACCGTCAGCCATTGTCCTCCACCCGTAATGAGACGGCGAGCTTCGCACCATGGCATTGCCGGTGGGCTTGCAGTCATGGATGTGCAGGCCATGGATGATCACATTGGTCACAAATTGGATAGTGATGCACCCGCCGTTAGCGATGTGAACGTTGACCCCACGGCCATCTATGGTCTTAAAGCTGTTTATGATAAGTTCCTGCTTCAACTGAATCACCATGTCCCTTTTGAACACGATCCATAGAGGAGCGTCCTGGATCACAGCATGGCGCAGAGTACCAGGTCTTGGGTTCACAGGGTCATGGTCGCTAGAATCAGTGACAACGTAGAAGCGACCATCGCGGCCTCCAATGGCATTTCTGCCAAAACCAATGCCGCAGTCAGCAAGGCGCTTGCGGTTCTTGTGCCAGTTGGGGTCACATCGCCAGCAATCATCGATAGGATTGCCTGTTCCACATGAGAAGTAGCCTAACCTTCTCCTTTCAGTGCTGTTGCGGATGCTCCTGCAATCTCAAATTCAATGCTATTCAACAAAAAAATCAAGCTCATCTTTGATAATGACAATACAGTTTTTGATCTTCAACTCCATTTCCCATTTCCAAAATGCTACACAAAATAATTTTCTAATTTTAATCATTAACATTTTAATTACTATTTTGCTCCAGATAAATAACTAGTACTGATTTCATTTCAACACTAAATCTGGTGGCTTTTGTGTCGGTAGCCACAGCTAACAGGAAACAAACAGTTTATCATATTGTGAGGACCATCAGGTCTTTTCAGTTTTAACGGCTAGAACTATCTTGGCTTAGTATACATCACATGTACGCTGTCTGTCCTGCTTCATACATGAACGAAGCTGTCACTTCCACGTAGACAAAGCGAATTACGAACCCACATGCTCTCTATAATTACAATCAAGAACATGAAATTTCACAATCCCATCTTCGGCTACTTAATAGTAATAAATTGATTTGTACCAGAGATTTTAAAACGCCTATCAACAAAAATGAGAAAATGACAAAAAAAGAAAAGAAAATCGAGTCTCTCCATTTATAAAAGCCACTCTTTTTTATATATATATAGTTTTATAAAACCCATACTGGTAGGTCACGATCATTTAAATCACGGCTAGAAAAAGCAACCGACTAAGACATCATTCCATTGGCTAAATCAATGGCTGAGCTTCATGCTGCTGATACATTTAAGAAAAGAATTATGTGGAAAGGAGGTGTCTAAAATCAGTCCCATGTTAATTAAGTAAAATACAGTACTGATAGAGATATCAAGTATGAACTGTGTTCATATGAAATCAAAATCCGTACCTCTTAAAGTATAATTTAATTTACATGAATAAAAAAATATATAAAAGAAGGATATTCTTGAAACACAGATCTCACTCATCCACTACATTAACCACAACAACAACAGTAGCTGGCAGGTAGTGGTGAGAATCAACGTGAAAAGGTCAAAATATTAACAGCGTATCAGATTTAGAATAGGAACGTCCATGGAGGCTGATACGGCATATTCCCATTATCCCTTTTTTATTAGAGTGCAAATCCCACAAAAAAGAAGAGGAAATTTATTTTTTTTAAGGGAAAAAAAACCATTTCCCAAATCAGTAATTGGGTTCCAAGTAAATTCTGAAAAAAGGGTGGGTGTGAGAATCAGGTGGCTGGTCTAGCAATAGATATTGTAAGTAATTATGAGAGTAGCATTTTCTAAACACCTACCATCACCACCGTATCCTCACTCTAGCAGTCAAGAATTTAGTTGGATTTCAAGTACTTAGCTGTACTGTGAGTAAAGGCCAATAGCAATATAATATCACATTATTATAGATTAATCACTCCTAAAACTTCATCGAGATGGTAAAGAAAGTGACGTACATCTCAACCATTGAAGCCACCTCTTCAGGATCAGCAGCAACTGCTTTCTCGTTAAATGCATCAGCCTCTTCTTGAGACCTAATCAACCAGCACAACAACAAAATCAACAACTTTTCGAGTTAGCACGTAAAATTTACCAAACCCAATTGAGGACTAGCTAGTGGAAAGGATTGAATCCCAGGAAGGGAGTAGACAAGATGTGGGACACGCAACGAAAGTAAAATGTACGGAGAGGAGACTGCAGTGTGTGCAACTGTGCATTGCTCAAGGCGTCGGTCGCAGTCTGCTAAGTGACGCCGTTCGAGCGCGTTTCTCCAGGAAAGCAAAACCACTGGGTCGAGCCGACTCGTGGGCGACAGCATATTTTTTATTACTACAATACCCTTGTTTTGTCCGCGAGTGAGCAGTGAAAAACAAACGTGGAATTCGGGTAAATGTGTGAGGGCAGTATTGGAAAGCAGTTCCCTTGGGGCTAATCTTAACCGAGGAATCCGGAGATTGTAGTAGTGGCAAATAACAGAATAAACGATCCAGATCTAATGATCTAAACGGCCAAGTTTCCTACGGTTAGTTTGGATGAATAAGAGACATCCAACTATCCAACAAAAGACAGTGCATCTAAGCAACGGCTCAGATTAACCGTTAAAATTAACGTTATACCTGGCCGCCATTGTTGAGTTGCTTGAGCTCTGCACCCTCTCTGCTTCTACATTCCTGTGAATACAGCAAAAACAAAAACCCAAATTCTTAGACATTTTAGGAAAAAAAGTGATGGAATTGTACGGTCTCTCACTGTTTTTTTCTCTTTCTATCTCTCTGTTAAGTTTATGTGTTCCATTGATGAAGAGAAAGCATCTCCATTTAGTTTTGTGAAAATGGGCATTAATGGAGTTGAATCAACAGGCAGAGAACGAAAGCTTGGTTTTACAGCTTTTCATTAAAACTCCATAAAACAATCACGAGAATTGCAACCAAAACCAATAATCAAGTGTATCAAAAATATATCGATAACAGACTCAAAAGAAGCTCATTGGATAACCGTAAACATAATTTCATTTTTTTGCAGAAGTTGGGAAAGCAGAAAAAATAAAAATGCAGATCAGAGAAAGCTCTGTTTCTGCTAACCCAAAACGCAGACAAAGCAAGCACAGGGACCGAGAAGTTGAGGAGCTAATCCTGCGTCTTGACAAGAGAGAGACGCACAGGCGTATATATATACATTTTGCGCGTTTATGTGTGTACCTGGTAATAGCAGAGATCCCAACATCGGATCTTGAAGTAGCCATGACACCAACGAACAACAATACAATCACAGCAGAAAACACGCAAACCCATTTCTGAGGCACCGCCATTGTTATTTTCTCTCAGTTTCTTTCTCTCTCTTCGTGGAAATATTTGAGAATAGAGAAGGAAGCGTAAAGGGCAGAGAGAGAAGGAACACAGAGTATAGAGTTGAGAGCTCCCACAAAACGGCTTCTTATAGACCCACCCATGCAGTAACAGTACCTTACAGCATAAAAGTCTATAAACCGTACATTTAACGCCGTTACCTAACTAATATAACCCATATAACGTTTTCCTTTTTCCTTTTTCTTTTTCAGCTTTGACGAATGACAGTACCAGCTGGTCATTGGCTATAAGGTTAGTGGTTAGGTCCCATTCAACCTAACCCAACCCAACCCAACCCAACCCAACACTCTGCTCTTCCTTTTAACCACAAACCAATTATCCTTTCTCCCACGTGCTACTCTCACACACACGAGAAATTGCCTTGTATTTATGTTTGTACTAGGTTTGGAGCAGTGCTTCGGATCAAAACCCAACGACTACTTAAAAAAAAACGAGCCTTGTTTTATCCTCTATCAAACCTTGTATGAAGCGACCTACTGTCAAAGAATTGATCACAATAAAAAAAAATCGCGCAAAATAAAATAAAATTATGATATATTATATGGACTCGTGCTTGCCTGCAAAACTGATGGTTCAATCAATGGATACATTCACAATGGGTTAGCCCAATTAGTCAATTTGTCTCTCTTTTCTCCGCTCAAGCCTTAACCAGGTCTCAACTGTCCCAGGTTCAATTAAAAAATAGAGATAAGATTTAATAAATAAATAAATAAATACTGGAGGAAGAAACTAAAAGATTATTAACATAAAAAAAAAAACAAGGAAACATGAACGGATCTCCTGGATCAAGGTTAATTATTATCCAAACCTGTAACCTGTAAAATTATAGAATCGAGTTCAATAAAAAAAATCTCATTTTCCAATAAATTTAAATTTAGAAGATGAAAATTGCAAAATAAAAATAAAATCCAGAGGACAAAATTTGAAGAGTGACATTGTAAAAATACTTCAATTCTAATAATTATATAAAACAAAACCAATAGCAGTTAAAATAAAAATGACAAAATAAACAATAACAATAAAAAAAACAAGGACTGTATATAATAAATGAAAAGATGATAATATTGAAAATAACTATCAATTCAATGACCATTTTAAATACAAAAAAAATATTAATTAAATTTTTTTTTGAAAGAAAACAAATTAAATTGATGGTTTGAAATGTTAAAAGGTCATGCATGAAAACCAAGATAAAACCTAGAGCTCGGAACAAAGGGTGGAGCATTTACTTCTGTTCAAACAAATAAAAAGAACGTAAAATTATCTCGGGCTTAATAAAAACAAACTTCATACATTAAGATAGCCCCCCATCTATAGTGGTAATTTCAAATAAGTCCCTAACCTTTTTGTCTTGATTATATTCTCAATGCATCAACGGAATCTTTTCTGGTTTAAGTTGATGTAACAGTTAAGTAGTCGTGTCAAAATCATGTTTTTTTTTACCTCGTTAAAATTCATTTAATTACTAAAATCTCTCACATCACATGAGACAGCAGATTATAGTAAGTAAATGAGAGGTTAGAGTTATATTATGTATGTATCCCAAAAACAAATCATATACCATGCCGATTGAGGCTAAGATAAGAGATATTATCCTGTTAATTTCTCACCTTCAATATGATTTTTTTTAATATCCAATTTACAACATGTTTTTCAAATTATTTTTCATATAAAAAATATTTAATTGATATGTTTTAGATAGTTCAGGTGTATTGATATAAATATAAAAATATATATTATTTTAATATATTGTCAATTAAAAATAGTTTTTTTAAAAAAAAAACATGTTTATCAAAAAAAACATTTAATTTTGACACATCACAGACAAGTTCACAGCAAGATCTCATTTATTATAATTGCAAAATCAACAAATTTGACTTCTGTCTGCACTCCAACGAAGGAAAAAACAGATGGATTTGAAATATCTCGCAGTTTTTTTACTGGTAATATTTTAAAATTATAAGATTTGTTCACTAAAATTAAAAATCTGGTCATTAATTTCAGGGTATATGAATTAATTAAAATACGTATAAATTAACCTAAACACTTGTATTAATAAAAAAACAAAAGGAATTGTAATATAATTTGCAAAATATTTTATATCAAAGTAATATAACAAAAGCATTCTCAAAAGCGAAATGAAATTATTCTACCGGGTCTCTAATCTCCGTTCTACACCATTAGAATAGCTTTCACAAGCATTTTGAAAATCTCTTCCAAGTTCCCACACCTCTTTCTCTCCCTCTCCGTAACGAGTTACTTGCTGTGGGAAGTCATAACCATGACGATTTATTTTTTTACACGGAATATAATTAAAATTGTTTTTAAAATGATTTTAGTTCAAAAATAAATTAAAATAATATTTTTAAAAAATATATATTTTTAACATTAAAATATTATAATATTAAAATATATATTTTTGAAATAACAATATGAAAACACTGATCACGCTAGTAGATTTCACAGCAGCAATGCCGTCAACGGCATCCGTACAGAGAACAAGGCAAATTGTCACGGTTTCCTGCTGATTTTGCGGTAGTTGGATAAAAGCAAGTCAATTGCGTGTTTACAAATAAAATCTCGAGAAAATGTGTCTTTATTTATTTTCCTTTCCTTTCTATTATATTTTCTGAGGCGCCAATCACGGCATTCCATTGACCAACCGATTCCATTGACCAACCGAATCCAGCACCCGCTTCAAAACTAGAACAAAAGCCAGTCTCTAAATCTATTTTTATTTATTTCGAGGGCGGTTTTCAAAAGGAAAAGGAGGACTTATTTTTATTTATTGGTTTTTTACTGGGTTTAAAGTCTAAGAATGGGAAAATTTGAGTCAAAATCTCGATAAATTGAGAAATCTTAGAACATGATTCCAGTGCGTCACATCTATTTAGTAACCGGGTGCATGTGAGCCTTACAGCCTTTGACGTAGACCCTGACCATGCCACGTGGTGCATTTCATGGAGACCTCTGTTTTCAAATTAAGGTGAAGGAATGAATTTTGACCTCAAGTACTGTTTACGGAAATGGATTTATATTTATAAGTGATTACGTAATTCAGTCAAAAACAATTAGCTGCCAGACACATACATTAAAAAAAAAGATTACGTAATTCAGTCAAGACTGATAAATCAAGAGATTTGGTCTGGACTCTCGATTTAGTTATGACGTGGGCAGCTTTTGACTAGCCTTTCTTGAAACTTACTTCTCCTGGCTAATGTTTTCTTTTTCTTTTTTATATAAAAAATGGTTTAGATTCATATTCAAAGTAATATTTTGGCCCTATTCGTAACTGTATTTCTTTCACAATCATTTTAGAAAAAAAATTATTTATTTAATTTTTTTTTAATATTTTTAGTTTATTTTATGTGTTGATGTCATAAATTTTTTAAGAAAATATAAAATGTCATATTAATATATTTATAAATAAAAAAACTTATTAAAAATAATTTTAATCAAACTCTCAAATAGTTGTTTTATATATTCTACAGCAATTTAATTCTATTTTATATATTCTACAGCAATTTAATTCTATTTTATATATTCTACAGCAATTTAATTATATATTCCAGCACTCCATGTTTCACGCCAGTTTTTCCATTTAAATTTTTCGAGACCTTCACTATTTCCTTTCCGGGGGCAAGATTATGTTGTCATGCATCGATCGAAGTGGTTCCCATCATGGCAATTTCTCACGCCTGTACAAAATTTTGTTACAGCTCGATCATCATGTACAAAAAGGTACACACAGCATTATGATCTACTTAGCATAATTTGGACCGTTGATTACATGGACCAATCTACCATGAGTTAAATCGGGGTTATTATTTGTTTTGACTTTTGAGTTCTTGAAGTTAAATTGCATAATTAACTTGTAACTAATCTTTAATCATTGCATGGGCCCATCTGACGGCTGTCGTCAACTGTTGAGCGAGGGGATTGTCTGGGTAGCAAACGAAAATCAAAGCTAATTATTATGACTTTTTAAACTTGTTATAAAGTATTTTAATCTCCAAATACTCTTCTTTTGTTTTTTTATCGAGGCAAATTATTTTTGGAAAAACATAGGCTAGTAACTGTTCCATGCAATTATAGCTGAAATTATTTGTCAAATTTCTAGACATAAGATGACACCATTGCTCATCCAATGGCTGGACATGTAAATGATGAAAAAACAGCCACCAATTCTCAAGCCCATTGCTTCAATTACAAGTTTAATTTTTTAGTTAAAATTTTAGAATATAATTTATATTATTTTTTAATATATTTTTTATGTGAAAGTTTTGTGGATTTGAAATTTACATAGACTAATATTATTTTATGTTTGATTTTTATCAAATAAAATAGGGATAGTGATAATTCAGATTCATGACCGATAGGTTAATAAGTTTCTGATATCATATTAAAAAATTATTTCATTAAAAAATTTAAATAATTGAATAAATCTCAAAATATAATATATATTATTTTCTATATATAATTAATGTTGAATGGATGACAGGATCACAGATAAAGCCCGCAAATCAGAGGAGAATCCAATTTCATTCGTTGATGTGCACGCAAGAAAGAAATCGTAGTATGTGGATATATATCACTTTTCACTCCACTGCATCTTCTACATAATGAAAAGGAAAAGCCATAGATTTCGTAGGCCACGGATTAAGGCAAGAACATGGCGGGTATACGAGTTCGATTAGCTTTATTTTATCTTTGCGTCTGTGTCCAAAGTGAGGTGCAGCAGAGACCCAGCCAGTCTCTTGACCAGAACCTCAAAATGTTCTACAACGAATGTTCTGTAATGGAAAGCAACAAATCTTGATTGAGCAGGAATCCCGGACGTGAGCCGGAGTGATTGCATCATTATAAGCTCGGTTAAGTGGCCGGTTACCGGTGGCAATCTTGGATCCTTCTGTAAGTTTTGACGTCCGTTCATGAGAAGAAGGTTTCGATTCTTCTTTAGAGAGAGGAAAACTACATGGATTAGGCTTCAGTTCGTCTTGTCAGATGTTAAGAGCTTTGGTCCAAGTCTTGCCGGAAATATTATTATTCTCGTCAACAGATAGTTTGCTTATCCGTGAAGTGAACTTGCGATGGACAGACCAAATTATTCCTTGTAGGTTCACGCCAGGACGGATTTACAGGAGCCAGCACGGGTCGTGGTCCCTTCGAAGCTCCAAAAATTTCCGGATTTGTATGGATTTTTGGCCCTCGTTCAAGCTAGCCAGAATATATACTTTGATTCATAAAGTTTGGGTCTTTGACTTGTTTCGTGGATTCATCCATTAAGTTTCTTTTAACACGTGACAAAGGGGAAATAACTTGTAGTCGAATTGATGGCTTGATACAATTACTGAGATGTTATTACGATAAAAAATAAACTTGAAATATAAACAATGCTGTTGTCAATGGCATAGCCAAAAATTCTCCATAATAGATTTAAGAGTTAGTCGATTCTTACATATATGTGTGTGTGTGTGTGTGTCCCATTGCCTAGGTTGATTCAATCCGCAAAATACCATGAAAATTGTGAAATTAATTTAAATATAAAAACGCACGAGTTGCTCGAGTGAAACTGCCAGGTAGATTTTTTAAGAATATCAAAATAAAATATTAATAAAATCCTTTAATTATCAATTTTAATATTAATTAACGCACAATTTAACTGAATTTGCTAAGTAAAAACTCATAGATATGCGTACTTTTTTAGTATTATTCATTGTGAAATTTGTAGAAACTAATTTTTGGGGATGTTTTTATTATGATTGAGAGTTTATCGTGGGAAACAATTGCTGTCTTGTTAATTATAACAAAAGAAGAAAAGAAAAGGAAAATCTCTTATGTATTTTTTTATAAAACCTATAAAAAGTGTAGGAACTCGATGGTAAAATAGGCAGCAAAATATTATTTAAAAAAATAAATATGGATGAAAAATAAATAAATAAAAATATTTTTAATTTTTCCTGTTGATGATTCCATATATATTAAAAATTACTGGTGAAATAAGAAAACAATATCTCATCAGCCTTTTTTAATGCCGACAAGATTTTCAGTACTAGATACATGGGTTTATCCGGAGAAGCAACACGGACATCCAGGCAACTGGACAGTTTGTTTTAATTTAAAAATATATTTATTGATTAAATATCTTGGAGGATTTTTTTTCCAAGAAATCTCCAGGATTGAAGTTAACGGTCAAAGTCAACTACCCGCTAACCATCTACAATTGTTGGAAATACTGAATTAATACAAAGAAAAAGGTTGTCATCCTAAGAAAAAACCCATCGTGTTCAGTAGAAATAAATGAAAATTTGGTGCAACTACAATGTACTTTTCTCTCAAATCTACAAGCATGCCACTTGGAGGAATTTATTAAACTCTCTCTTGCAATTCCTTGGGGCCATTTAACAAACACCTGGTGCACAATCTTTCGCTCGAAAAACAATCACAATGGGGCAACTTTAGACAACCCCGACAGTCTGGGAGCGGTAGATGTTTCGTTGGTGGCAACGGTTGTTTGCAACCTTGATGATTTGCGACGGTGGTGGTTGTTTGTGTCAATGGTGGCTTCGTTGTTGACATCAGTGGTGGCAGTGACAGTGATGGTGGTTCGAGATGGTATTGGTAATTTTGACCAGTCAAAAATCTGATCATTCTACTGTTGCGATGGTTGAATGGATTTGTTCATCCTATTGTTGGAGTTGATTGAATTTGATATGGGCTGTTGTTATATATGATGAAATGTTGTTCAACCTATAGGACTCTGCCACGTACAATGATCGCAAGCCTTTTCATTTTCGTTTCAGTAAGAAACCAAGAACCATCACTGGATTAAAAATAAACTATTAAATCAGCCATTCAAAATGTTTAGCTGTCCCCGAGCATGAATTAGACTGACACGGCAAGTTTATCTGATAAAAGACAAACATATATCAATTAAATATTTATTATTTCAAGACCATGGAAAATTAAAAATCTCTAGAAAAAGATGTCATCGTCGAGAATTTCACCATCCACGAGATCTTCTTCCAATTTCCAAATCACATCACAATAGCCTTAATTTCTGATCCCCCTTCTAGATTTTTCTCTATTCGTATCTTTTCTTTGCAATAGGAGAATAATAATAATAAATAAATAAATAAAAACCCTTGAGGATACTTACATAGCTAATTTTATTTTATTTTCAAAGTAGTTCGAGGGAGGATGTCGAGTCAAATAAGAGGACATTGAAAAGGTGAAATCTTCAATCAAAGGAAAAGGAAACTTAAACATGAAACTGAAATTGGCTTTCAAATTAGCATGTTGTTAATTAGTTGGCTGTATCTCTTCAAGCCAGAGGGTCCACGAAAATTGTCATCGTCACTAATTAAACACTTCCTAAAATATTTTAAGAGCCATGGCATGGACATGAATGGATCGTAAAATCTTTCTTAAATTGCATAGTTTTATTTTGTCCGATCAAGTTATTTTGGTTTTAGCTTTATAAAACCAAAACAAAACAAGTGTTTTTAAGTAATTCCACGTCATTTTGTTTCTTACATATATTCTGGATTTACCCGATTGAAGCCAGCCAGCCAGCCCAGGAAAGTGAAGGGGACCCATAATTTTTTGCACAAATGATGAAGCAACAACCACAATCACCGACCACACATGCATGCAGGATTGCAAATGTCTCACTCGCATGCCCCACTCACCACTCAACTCATCACCCAAAAATCAAATCAATACTCCCACAAAATCCAATTACATTTCACCCCCTCCCTCTTTTCATCTAACCAAAACATTTCTCCAGCCTTCTTTATTTTTTATTCTTTACATTAAATTATCCTATTAAACCAACCATTTTTTTAATCAAAAAAACATTATTTTATCTCTCTGTAAGAAATCTAATATTAACTCGGTCGGTTGATGTAAGAAAATAAAACAATTATATTCTCTATTTAAAATAGAAATCTGACCCTCGCGCCAGTCTGTTAGAAACTTAGAATTGTACCAAATTTAATAATTATATTTTACAGAAGGAGTGGAAAGTCTAATCTTCGCTCGCGGAGTGATTTGCGGGGTTTCCTCAATGCCACGTCAGAGCCCTATCATGTTATTAAAGACCTCGGGAAGCAGGTGGCAGAGGCGGCCACGTCGGTGTCCGGTCAGGTTGGTTGGTGGCTTTGGCGCAACAATACCAACGGAAGAATCTTCCCTCTAGAACAGAACAACAATGGCTGTCTAAACGTCTTATCCAAACCTGGAGAGAGAAATTCTCTGCTTTTTTTTTCTGTGAGCCCGGTGGTTGACAGAGCAAAAAAGGGCAATGACTAGCTTTCGTGCAACTAATTTCTTTCAGGTGGGAATATAGTATGAGAAAGAGGGTGATTCCAAATCGTAATTATGAAGTTGGTAAAGTTTTTATTTCTGTGATTTACAAGTCCCCACCTCCTCCGGTATTCACTGACTGATCCAAGGATATGCGGCAGCAATGGACACTTTTTTCATTTTATTTTAAAAACGATTTGAAAAAAATTAATTTTTTTTATATTTTTAAATCATTTCAATACATTAATATTAAAAATAATAGGTTTTAGAAACAACCTCCACACCCCCACTACATTCAACATATGATTCTTAATGTTCTCGAGAAACACCGAGCGAGTTTGTATTATTCTATGTATATTGCTATCTTTTGTTTTTTCAAAATGATAATAAAAAGAAAACAAATTTGTGGGTGTTTATATACATGGATTGTTACGTGTATAACCTAGTCACTATACTTTAAGAAATAAGATATTTGTTTTGGAAAATAAAATAAAAAAACAATTTTAGAAAGGGCACAGTAAAATCAATCTTTTAAGAACTTGCCAAAGACTTGGTGCCTTGATAAATTAACTTCAATATGTCCACCCATGAATGAATTCCAATCCTGCTGCACGAGGATTGAAGTATGAAGCCCGACCCGGGCATTCTGATTCTACGGATCAAATGAAATGTCTAATCAATATGATGGAAGTCTCGACAATTTTGCAAATGTTTTTGAGCCTGGTGTGTCTCCGAGTGAACTGCTTTTGCTTTTAGTGTTCCTTAAAAGTGTTTCTGTTCTTTGGAAAAATATTTCCAATTATTTACTTAATGCCCTCCAATGATTTCGATATTAAAAATAAAAAAATATTCTGAAAATTCAACAGGGTTGAAAGTTTAGGAAGAGATTCGCAGCTAGAATTGAGTTATAATATTGTTTTTAAAGTGATTCTAATTTAAAAATAAATAAAAATAATATTTTTTATTTAAAAAAAATACTTTTAATATTGTATCAAAATACATCACAAAAATAATTTAAAATAAAAAATAAAATAAAAATCATATTTTTTTCCAAAAATACTTTTTGTAAGGTTCGGAACAATCAATTTCTTAATGATGCACCACAGATTTTGATTTTTCAAGGTAATGTCCTATCATATTTATTTAATCCTCTTCAATGATTTTAATATAAGAAATAAAAAAACACTATGAATATCATCTAATCATTTGCTTGCAAATTAAACAGGTGAAAGTACAGGACGAGTTAATCATGTCTCAAGATAATATTTTTATTTTTTAAAAAATCAGCATCTGAAATCATTAAAGATATTAATTTAAAAAATATATTTTTTTTTCAAAATACTTTTTAAAATATTCCACAAGCCAGCGTCTAAATTATGCACCACAGATTTCGATTTTTCAAGGCAATGTCCTATCTGCAAGGCATTGAATTTATTGAAACAAAACATTTTTTTTCTTTCTCTAAACCAAATTCCACCCTCACATCTTGCACAGGCTCTTACTTTCTCAGGTATCAAAATCAAAATGCACCTCCCTATGGAATTTATTGTCCGGATAGCAAGTGGTGTCTTAGCCTAGCATTTGAAAGAGACTTATTTCTTTCCCCTGTATCAGTATTCAAGTTTTACCATGAACGTCTGTCACTTCCATGATACCTTATATGTTTATTGAGTTTGCAGGATATTCAATAAGTTCTGAAATTAATTGTGATGCGCATAACCTGACATGAACACACGTTATAAAAAAAATGTTGTCCGAATAGCTTGCAGTGTCATGAATCATAAACGCCCACCTAATTAGTGGCTGGGCCTAACCAATAAGACGATGAAAGTAAAATTGAAATTGCTTTGGACAATGCAGAGAGGTTGGCTTTTATGTTAACCCCACAGCCACATGGGTTAATCATCCTCTTGTCTCCACCTTGATTCCTGCGATATAATGGTTGCTTGCCTGTAAGTTTAATTAAGATTGTTTTTTAAAATATATTTTATTTAAAAAATAATATTAAAATAATATTTTTTATATTTTAAAAATTATTTTTGATATCGAAATAATCTAAAAATATTAAAATAATAAAATAATTTTTTTTTTCAAATACGCACTTAAGTCTTTACTGTGCAAGAAGGGAATTTGCCTTTTTACTAATTCCGATAACATAGATAATTGATTATGATTACATACACATTCTTCACATCTAATCACTGATTTTGTCTAAGCAGCCATTATGCTAGAGATCAAACCACTTATTGCTCCTTTTGTGATCATATCTGAGTTTAAATAAAATACTCTCCCTTAACATGCCACTCGTAAAAGGTAAAATTAAATCAGAAAGTCAAACCCATAATAATTTGTCACTAGGACATGCTTCTCTGTTTTGTTTTCAACCATGATTTTAAAATCTAATCCGGATAAGATTTGGGCCATTGGTTAGTGATTCATTTGGATCAATTTCAATTCTTTTTTAAAAAAAAAAGAATTGAAATGATGTAGTTTTGATTAGAAAACTAACAAGTCAACGGTATTTTTACTAAATTTCACTCGAGTTAACTGAATCTCGAACCAATTTGGTTTTCGACTGAGTCAATTTTTTTTATTAAACCCAAATCAATCTAAAACCCGAATTGAATTGTCAAGCTTATTTGAGTTTTAAATCTATCATATCTATGATAATTTGATGAGAGGTTGCAACGAAGTAATAAATTGATGTTTTTTAATAATATTTTTTGCTCGAAAAAAATACATCAAATATTTTTTTATAATTCCCCCCCTAATGTTAGCATGTCAAGATCATTGAACAAGTACTAAAAAATCATCACTTCTATTCCCAAACAATCACTAAAACCTATTATATCCTTTCAACTATCACAGCAATAAATCCATCGCTTTCATTTTTTAAATTTATGCTGGTATAATTTCGCGTTTTCTAAAGGACCAAATGTAGGAGAAGATTTTTGGGTGTTTGGGAGAGCTTTCCGAAAGTGCTTTTGAAAAGAATTGATTTTTTTTAATTTTAAATTAATTATTTTGGATGTTTTTAGATAATTTTGATATACTGATGTCAAAAATAATTTTAAAAAAATAAATATTATTTTGATGTATTTCTAAACAAAAAGTACTTTAAAAAACAATCACAATAATAAAATTTAAAAAATTATAAAAGAGTTAAGATTAAAAATAAAATATAAAAACCTTGAGGGCAAAAACCTTTAATATCATTAAATATTGAATTGAAGGGAAAAATGAAAATCTCTTAAGGCTAAATATTTGCTAAAGAATCCAAAACAAAAATAAAAATCAAGAGAGTGAGTACCAGATACGAAAAAAATAATTCAAAATCAATATACAAGATTTTAAAGTTATACTCGACTTGACAAGTTGATTCATGACCTAGGACTCGGGTCGTGGGGTAACACGGGTTTCAAAAGAAATTTGAACAAAGCATAAAAAAAACTTTCGATGATTATATATAATTCAAAAGTAAAAATTCTCATAAAAATCTTATAAATCTAGGTAAATTTCACATATAGACTCGACTAAAAAACTCAATATAAAATAAATTTAATATTAAAGAGATAACTAACAAAATAACAGAGACCGAATTAAACATACAAAAATATACATCGAGGATAAATTGAAGAAATAATAATTAATTTTATAAGTTATTTCAAATAAAAATATTGATAAAAAAACAGGTATAAAATCTGTAAAAAAAACTAATTGAATGGCTGCATTGAATATTTTAAGGACCAAGTTTTAATGATAAAAATATCCACGAGGGTTGAAATTAAAAACATTTTTTTTATATAATTTTTTTTAAATAAAATAAATAGTAATCAATGAACTAAATTGATTAACTAATGGTTACATTGATTTTTTTATGAACAGCATGCTTTTCTAGAACGAGAGAGAAAAAGAAGAAGAAGATGGTCATTGACAATGAAAAAGAAATATGCATCTCCTGTTATTGTTGAGAGGATTCCATCGCTACCTTGAAAGTCATCCTGTTGTTCATGCAAACCGCCATAAATTTATTGAAGGTCAACAGGCCTTCAATTAATTATTTAAATAATATTATATAACCAGTAAAAAACTCCTTTCTCAATTCAATAATTACACGAAAATCAAAAGGAAATTACACAAGTGCCCTTGCACTCTCGTTTCTCTCGTTTTCCCTTTTGGCCTCCATGGGCAAGTCTGTTAATTGACTGTGCAATTAAATCCGAAACACCGAAAAGTGATGGATATATGTCATTTTTCTTTTAAGAATAAAAAAGCCTTCACACCGTACAGAGACACCTTCGAAAGCAATATTTTCCGGCCTCGTGAAGAAGGCTTTAGATGCCGCAATATTGTTCCAGTCACTATGCCACGGTAAAAAAAACTGTTGCGCTTTTTTTTTTCTTTTCTGAAAAGAAAAACTTGTGCTTATTTGTTTTGAACTGTTTTTTTTATTGTGTTTTGAAAAAAATTAAAATTAAAATTGTTTTTTTTGTATTTTTATATCATTTTCATGTGTTGATGTCAAAAATATTTTTTTTAAAAATAAAAAATTATTATTTTGATGTATTTCTAAGAAAAAAAATACTTTAAAAAACAACTTCAATTACACATTAAAAAAAACACTAAATAGAGGAATTGAACACTGCTTGGGACTAGGGGTGACCCAGTGATAAGAATATAAGATTAAAGAGTTTACTTCTCATATGATCTTTAATTTAAGAATTATGATTGTTAATATGATAATGATCTATAAAATTAAGAGATACACATCCCAAATACTCATATTATTATTAATAAAAATATATCACAGCCCTCGTCTTCAATGGGAACAAGTTTTACAAATTCCTAAAGCCACTCGAACCCAAAGGTGTGCTACTGGGCAGTGGACATTTTTAATGCCTACCCTACTCTCTCACCTTTCGAAGAAACCTACACCTGAAGCCTCTGCTATTAATTTAGCCCTTATTATTCCAGCTAGAACCCAGATCCTTTCACATGTGGTAGGTTTCGTGATCTAAGTTTCTCAGCCAAAAATCTTACACGATTATAATATCAATCCTCGCCCTCAATCATTCATGCTATCGATCGAGAAGAGAGCAGACGGAATTCATTTCCTATTAAATTCCAGCACCCAACAGCTAGCTAGCTGATCATTCTATCACCCACCTAACCCCTTGCGAATCTGTTCCCGAAAAAAGAAAGAAAGAAATAAATTCCGCAACAAGTGTCCATCTCCGCTGAAAGATGCGTGCAATGTGCAGTGGATATTGTCTTTTAAGATATCTTAATGGGATCTGGATAAAAACATGGTATGGAATTTCGAGATTTACAGCGAATTGCTCATGATTGGCCATGTGATTCCAAACGTAAATTGGGTTAATCAAAGAATTGAATTGTATGTATATGCACAGTGACATGTGGGGTGTGTCGAGGAGATTGCAGAGACAATATCGTTCACCTTCCGATCCTGGATTTCGTTGCTCCACACATTTCCAGGATAAAAAGAAACCTCGCTGGCCTAATTATTGACGTCCCGATCCAGTCCATGCATGCATGCCATTCCAGTCATTCGTGATGTCTGATCAGTGGATCTGACAATTTTCAATCCGGCATGCACATTATCTTAACACTTGGGGGGATCAATGCATCAGAAGGGAGGGGATTAGATTAGTTTAATTTCCATTGATTTAACTATACATAATCATATTTTAGACTATCCATACCCATCACAGAATTTGGAGAAATCAGAATTAATAATTAACAAAAATGTATCTAATATCAGGTGCTGATGCTTCCCTGGCCAAAAAGCACTTACGCTGGCATTCTTCTTCTTCTTTTCTTCTTCAAAATACTTATTTTTTTTGGTCTCACAAGCTACCATCCTGAAAAATCAAAAAAGAAATTCAAAGTTAGGCCCTCGTAAGTCAACCCTCACGAGCCCATGTGCACTCAGAAGTTAAAAAAACGCAGCACAACTCCACTGGCCTTGATTGTTGGCTATAACATGCAGAAATGTCTTCGCTCCCGCGTTGAGATGCTCAACAATTCCAAATTATATGGTCTCATACACCTAATTTCTTATAGGTGGCCGCATTTTGGACCGGCTTCCTGCCCCACTAATCTCCCACCTCATTTCTTATCGTCAAGAGCTCTGTTAGGTATGGACTTTGATAAATGGAGACTTGATGAAGGTTTTTGCCATGTGGTTAGAGTGTGATCTCATTTCATGTACTTGAGTTGTCTCCACTTCATTATTTGTCTTGAATCCTTATTTATATATATATAAAAAGGAAATTGCATTAAGCCTAGAAATGTAATAAATTAGGTTTAAGCACGGGTACCTATGGCCCCACCACTTGACCTAGAAAACAAAATACAATAATGCGAGTAATTATTCTTAATTGCTCCTTCTGCTACAATAAGAAGCTTCAGCAGGATTGTAGTCTGTAATAAGAATAGGCATGCAGGTGCTACCTCATGTAATAAATTCACTCGTCACTTTATGAATTAGTCAAATAAAATTGAATGTGTGTGTGTGTGAACGTTATAACCCGGAATGTTTGACATTGTCGATGAACTGTAACTTCACTACTTTTAAATTTTTTTTACTTTAATTTTTTTTGATGATTTTGCAAATGAAATTCTAAAAAATATAAAATTGAGAAGTCATAACAATTGTGGTGGCAATTATATTTTTTTCCCTTTTTTATTTCTCTTGGGCTCTTGGGCCAACTTACAGTTGAGAAGTCATAACAATGGGCTTGGGTATGCAAAACATCTAGCTTTCTTAATGTCATGTGCAAGCTACTGCCCAACCCTTCGGTCTACTTAAACCCGGCGACATAAATCAATGGTCCGAGGCAGATCGAGGGCCCGGTAAACATGAAAGCCTCGTCATCAGGCTTTCTGCTTGGGACAGACAAAATAAAAAGGCCCATTAACGTCATGGGTGAAAAGCATTGAGTCCATTCATGAGGATTGCTTTCGACCCTGATTTTAAAGTTTTATTCAAATAATCAGTGACTGTTATGTAAAAAACATCCACGATGTTAATTTAACATGACATAGTATATATTTCATTTTAATATTTAATCACAACATTATTGATGAAAAAAATATTAATTACATTAGAAAATTTCATTTTAATATTCAAATTTGAAGAAGATCGTGTAATGAATTTTTAAACAACTTTAAATATATATAGTAGAATTTGAGAAACTCCTAAATATTTTTATTTTATAGTTTACGTGGGTGATAGTAAGAAAAAACTCAACTGTTGACACGCCATTAAGGCCAGCGATTTTGAACCACCGGACATTGGAGGCTACTTCCTGCACGATCCCAACAATCTCATTTCTTTAATATTCAAAAACCCATGACAAAACTTTACAGCGTGCCATTATAAATGTGAGCTGCATGCCCTGGAACTAGGGGATTTGTAGAATCTCCATGCTGGTTCAAAACAATCTAGAGGCAGTCCTTTCTTTCATCCATTCAAATAAATAAATATGATCTGATCCGCAAGTTGGTATTGGCTTAGCAGTAATATTTTTTTTTGTGCATCAAGATTCAAACTCCACTCATGTTTGTCATCTCAGGTTATGAATTCAGAAATTTGTTGTGACATGCATAAGTAAATTTACTCGAACATCCTAATTATATATTAAAAAAAATGTTCCGCTATTAAATTAATTAAGAATCAAAGAGGGCTAGCTGTGAGCATATAGCTCTGGTTTCAAGAATAACATGGAAGATCTAGTTCACGAGGTAATTAAGGGCAAGAGAATCCTGAAGAAATCAAGAAAAACAACGTCGTTTCTTTAGTTTATGTTTATATATAGCCATCAGCCCAGTACTCTATCGAGGGAGATTTTTTTTTTTGGTTTCTGAACTTTTAAAATGTTTTTTTTCTTATAACAACATATTAAGTTTTTTTTAATTTGTGTTTCAATAATTTATGTTAATAATAATAAAATTAAAAATTATTTCGAAATACTTTTAATCGAAGTGATGCACGCTTCTTTATTTTAGATCGGCCAAGCCACTGTCTGGAATCATTGCTAGGCTGTCATTTTGCATAGAGCTAGGACTAAATCATGTTTTTTTTTTCTCACGTTTTTTGGATCGACAGTATAGACTTTAGTTTTACCATTAATTAGTATGCAAACTGATTCTAAATTCTTTTTTAAAACAATCGCAAAAGCATATGTTCATATAAGTATTGTATATTATGAGAAATTTAATAAACTTTTACTCTTACTTTTAAGTTTAAATCTAGAAAATGAACGTTGTCGTCTTCTATCACTAAAACTACATTATAGGCCATATAGATTTTAATTTTTTAACTTGAAAAAACTATCTAGATAGTAAACAAAATAATACATAGAATCATGTTTTTAGCTCGGTCGAAAAACATTCTAGCTAACCAGTAAAAAAATTAGGAATAAATTTAAAAAATAATAAAATAAACATAAAATAAACTCTCAACTCAATTTCTTATTTAATATAAATTTAAAATTAGATTATATAAAAAATGTTCTGATATGATTCAATTAACTTTGTTATTTTTAAAATAGCTTGCTCATCGATTAAAAAAAATTAAAAAACCCATCAACTTGGCCCAAATTTAAAATCAAAACTTTAATTCATTGAAAATAAAAACAGGAGGAGAATGCATATTCCTTTCCATTGCCACCCACATGATCATGGATAGACCCACTTGAACCATTGTCCCTTAGCTG
Source organism: Salix exigua (assembly GCA_032356905.1). Taxonomy (NCBI): domain Eukaryota; kingdom Viridiplantae; phylum Streptophyta; class Magnoliopsida; order Malpighiales; family Salicaceae; genus Salix; species Salix exigua. The sequence continues at coordinate 13,471,470 of CM063590.1, forward strand.
TCTCTTTTGTGGCATCAGGAAGCATATTCCACCACCCAAAATTTAGATACCAAACTTTATTTATTATCCATAATTTTTTTAACAACTTAATTTAATTAATGATTAATAGGATATATTTAAATTTCTTAAAAAATACAAGATAAATCAAATGAGTTTATTAAAAAAAATGATATAACTTTCAACTTGATAATGACATGGTACTCAGATTTAAAACCTTTTCCTATCCAAAATGTTAACAAAAAATGTTGCTCTCTCTCTATATTTTTAATTTTAATGTTTTTACACATTAATTTTTTAATATTTATTCAAATTACATTTTTCTGGAAAGTAATTATTGACATCAAGAGTTCAATAAAATTCTCTTTATAGTCTAACTATAGTGTTATAATTTTTATATATAAAATTTAAGTGACATACTGCATCAAATACACATTTTAAATTTTATATTTAAGGTATATTTAAAAATATAGTAACAGATGTGTTTTTAAAATGTATTTTGCTTTGAAATATATTAAAATAATATTTATTTATTTTAATACTATCACATCAAAATAATCTAAAAATAAAAAATATTTAATTTAAAACAATAAAAATAATTTTCAAAATAAATACTTCTACAACACAATAACAAACCATTAACAGAACAGTAGCAACAAAGATAAAAATTAACGATAAGATAACTGAACAGTATTCCTTTGTTTTTTTCAAAGCAGTCAGGGGAGCTGACAGAACACCAAACTCACCATGGCGAACCTCATCACTTTATACTCCTCGTAATTCTCAATCCTGCAACACCAAGATCATCAAGAAAAAAACAGTAAAACTCATCGACATGAATCACCGTAAACTATGGCTACTCACAAACACTTTCTTCATTACAATAATAACATCACAGACATTACTTGCTCAAAACCAGATACCAACAACTCTCGATGGCCCCTTCAAACCAGTAACTCGCAGGTTTGATCCTTCATTTCGTAGAGGAAGCGATGACTTGCCAATGAACCATCCAAGACTTAAAAAGAACGTAACTTCAAACTTCCCTGAGCAGATATCACTTGCCATCTCTTCACCAACTTCAATGTGGGTTTCTTGGGTCACTGGTATCTTTCGTTCTAATTATTGTTTATTGATTTTCTTGAAAACAAATTCTTGTGTTTTTGTGATGTTTTATTTGGTTTGATGTGGCTTGATTTATGAGTTATGGTTTGGTTTTCTTGGATTAATAATGGTGCAGGGGAAGCACAGATTGGTTCTAATGTGATTCCTCTCGATCCTGCTTCTGTGGCAAGTGAGGTTTGGTATGGAAAAGAGAGTGGAAAGTACACAAGTAGAGGAAAAGGAGATTCAACTATTTATACTCAATTGTATACGTTTGAAGGACTTTTAAATTACACCTCTGGCATCATTCACCATGTGAGAATTGATGGTAAATTAAAAAAGAAAACTTTCCTTTATAGCTCTTTAAATTATTGAGTTTCAATGTTTTAAATTTTAAATTGGAATTTAGTGAAGGTGGGATAGAATGGATTACAGAATATTTGTTTGTGACATAAGTTCATTGAGGATAGGAATTGCTTGCTGCCTTGCCCTGTAATAAATTGATGCATGTGTGCAGTGACATGATTTCTCTGGGAAACATCAATACGGTAAGCAGTTTTTTTGGCCATGCATGCTAACAAGATTATGTCTAATCTCCAACCATTTTAGCGATTTCTTTGATCCATTATAATGTGTGAGCTGTTGGCTAATAATGATGAACATGTTGATCAGAAGTCAGCAAATCATCAACAAAATGACTTAGAATATAGCCACTGGCAGTCCACGAACCTCAATGCAGGCTAGGTCTCTTTGAATCTGACATTGTTTTGCCGCGAGATTCTCGCACCTAGATGACGAGCACACAAAAGAGTTTTATCATAATTCGTTGGAGGTTTTCTTTTTCTTTTTTTCCCCTTGCAGGTCTTGAACCCGAGACAAAATATTTTTACAAGTGTGGAGATAGCTCTATCCCTGCTATGAGTGAAGAGCATGTCTTTGAAACATTACCTTTGCCTAGTCCAAATGCATACCCTCGTCGAATAGCCATTATTGGAGATCTGGGACTCACGAGCAATTCATCAACAACAATAGACCATGTGACCGCGAATGATCCATCAATGATTCTAATGGTTGGAGACCTAACTTATGCAAATCAATACCTTACAACCGGTGGAAAAGGAGCTCCAGACTACTCCCGTGCATTCCCTGATGCGCCTATAAGAGAGACGTATCAGCCCCGCTGGGATGGATGGGGAAGGTAACCTTTCTGATATGCCTGAGTATGTGGATGGTTTTGACAAAGAAAAGTAGTTTTACGAAATTCGCAGCATGGCAGCCATCAGAGATGTGAATGCATAGAGTGTTTTCTTTTATTATGAAAGGCATCCTGTCTGATCTGATTTTAGATTATCTAAGATCAGCTGTTTTCTTCATTTGCAAGTCTACCACATTTTCTTCAAGGGATTGAAATCACCATTTGCAACCCAGATCCAAAAACAGTGTACAATAGTCAGGCTATCGGTATATCTAAGCTGGCCTGAAACAAACTGACTGTGTTCTCCCTGCCGCGAGGACCTTTTGTTTGCCTTCGAGCAGTTGTAATTTTGCTTGTTTGTGCATAAGCCCGTCTTCTATTTTCCTAGCCTTTTCTTGCATTCCATTAAACTAAAATTTCTCATATGTACTGAGTCATCCACTATTATTTCACGGTTTTAACTCACTAGAGCCTTCGAAAGTAGAAAAGCACAAGTAAAAGGCTTATATTGTCCATTAAGTATTCTATAAGGGATTTCCCTGTTGTGTTATTACAGCAAGTTTACATGGTCTTATGATTGAGACGGTTTTAATTGGAGTTCAGATTCATGGAGCCACTTATCTCAAGCAGTCCTATGATGGTCATTGAAGGGAATCATGAGATTGAACCTCAGGTTTCTGGGATAACTTTCAAATCATATTTGACTAGATACGCAGTTCCATCAGAAGAGTCTGGCTCTAACAGCAACTTCTACTATTCATTTGATGCTGGGGGCATACATTTTGTAATGTTAGGAGCATATGTTGACTACAGCAGCATAGGTATGAGAGATTCCTTTTCTTGATCAAAATAATCCCTAACATGTTTAAACTTTCAGGGCCATTGAAATCCCAGGATGCTATCTCTTTTCTGAGATTAAAGCACCACAAAACTGGTAAATTCTCTCAATCTCAATTCAGGTGCTCAATATTCTTGGTTAAAGAAAGATCTATATCAAGTAGACCGCGCTAAGACCCCTTGGCTGGTAGCTGCCTGGCATCCACCATGGTATAATAGCTATTCCTCACACTATCAGGAATTTGAATGCATGAGGCAGGAAATGGAAGAGCTTCTCTATCAATACCGTGTTGACATTGTCTTTTCTGGTCATGTGAGTTTGGATCTACATATTTTGCTCTCATGGATGGATATCTACCTGCAAATTCTGTTACTGATCAAGTCAGATAAAGAATGACAATCAGTGAATAAGACTGTTTCGATGCCTATTACTGAAGTTCATACACACTTTCTCAAGCATCAAGGTTCAAAACATTCTGTTTTACAGAATAACTTACTAGTTAAAAGGAATTATGCTTGCAAATCAAACATCATTTAAGAGTCATTTAAGGAACCCTATCCACCGAAGGCATAATTAAAGTTTAGTAATTGTTGCTGGAAGTTCGCACATTGTGTTTACAAATTTTATGTGATGCCTCATGAACAAAAGCTTCAAGTAGTTAAGTCGGGCATCTCAATTGCATAGCATTCTTCCGTTCTCAAAGACAGATAAACATATTTATCGAAATTCCAGTCATATCTTTTGTTAACGTTATGTTTTATATGGAGATGTTTTGGAGACATGGGTGGAAACTAAAAATTATTGCCAAGATTATCATCTATTTTATAAATGAACATCAAATACTATCTACTTTACAGGTGCATGCTTATGAGCGGATGAACAGAGTCTTTAACTACACATTAGATCCATGTGGCCCCGTTTACATAACAGTTGGTGATGGTGGAAATATTGAGAAAATTGATGTCGATCATGCTGATGAACCTGGAAACTGCCCATCAGCTGGGGATAACAAACCAGAATTTGGAGGGGTGTGTCATATTAATTTTTCTTCTGGTCCCGCTGAGGGCAAATTTTGCTGGGACAAGCAGCCTGAGTGGAGTGCATTTAGAGAGAGCAGCTTTGGGCATGGAATACTGGAGGTATGGTGTTAGCCTAAACTGTCATGAACTCCTCCATGTAGTTTTCTCAGTCAGTTTGTTTCAGAGTTTGCGAATGATTTAATTCTTAAATTTGCTCTCATGTGATACACCGGGTGTGTTTTCATGTAAATGATATACACCTTGAAGTTCCAGATGCTAGCTCATACACGTCAGCCTCATTTTATCGATTGGCCGGGCAATGCTTGACCAAAGTCAAGGTCCAGAGCCTGCAGTTTAGACTTGGCTTCAAATAAATCTCCTTGCAGAAGGATTTTTTGCCTCTCCAAAACCTTTGGTAACAACAGTTGTTTCCCCCACAAGATTGTGTAAAGTAACTATCTCACCTAAAAGTTTAGGTTGTTAGGTGAGACCCTAAAATACGATTTAAATTATTCTCTAACACTCCCTCAAGTGAAGGCTATTCAGACTTGAAACTTGTACAGGCTCACATTACCTTGTACTTGTTTTTTTCATCAAATAAAATGAGGGTAACGAGATTTGAACTCGTGACTGCTCGGTCAACAAGGTTTTGATATCATTTTAAAGAACCATTTCATCTAAAAGCTTAAACTGTTAAGTGAGATTCAAAAATATGATTTATATTATTTTTTAACAGATTGAACATTTGTTTTCTGCTGTTTGTTTTCTTCCATGTATTTTTATTCAAAAACCTGTTGACAGGTGCAGGTTTATGGAAATCTGATAGCAGAAATGCATGCATGCTCACACATGTCCATGAGTATTAGTGTGTGCATCTGGAGTTCATAATTGCTGATCTTGTTAGACCAATAAAGGCCTGCAAGAAGCTAGAGTGGCTTCATTTAGTTGCAGTTTGAATCTCTCTATTTCTTAAATATTATCTTCTTGCTCTCATTGCAGGTTGTGAATTCCACATTTGCATTGTGGACTTGGCACAGGAACCAGGATATTTACAAGGACGATAGTCACGGTGACCAAATATATGTTGTGCGGCTGCCTGAATCGTGCATCGCTTCAACTTTAGAAGTGATTTCCTAACTTAAGATTTAACTCCAACCTGCATCATCATCAGGATTTGACATTCCTATATATATATATACATTATTCTATACAACAGGGAAATGGCAGGCCTGGAGACGGAGGTGTAACAAATGAAGCTGCTGATTTGTTAGCTAGACGGGCGTGGTTCGCTGCATGGATAGAAATGCTCACAATCGCTGTTATTTGGACATCAGTCCACTGATACACAACAACCCTTTTACTTCAATAATGCAGACCAGTGTGTTTTTATGTTACAGAAACACTGATTAATGGCTACTGCTTGTGATTGCCAGAAACATCCTCAGGAGCTGATAAGAGGGAATGTGGAAGGTTTGGTTTTTATTTTTGAAGTGAAAAAATTATCTTTTAAATTATTTTATCTTTTAGTATAATATTTTTATATCTATTTATATATAATTTAAAGTTCATTAATTAAGTCCCTTTTTTCCTTTATGAAGAGTGCCTCTTGTATTCCTTTGAAAGGAAGTTACTATTAGGTCTAAAAATTGGCTGGATGTTGTTTCATATTCGGCAAGCTTGCATAATATAACGAAAAAATTGCTGGATGTGATTAAAAAAAATGTATATTTATTTTAAGAAAAGGCATTATATATTTGATAATTTACCATAAATTAATTACCTTAGCAAATATCAAATATAGTTCGTTCATTCATTTATTTTTGACTCGAATGTTCATACCATATTTTTTCAGAACAAAAGTATAAGGACCTCTGTTCTATGTTTTGCCTTTTCATATTGTTTTCATGCGCCTCCACTTCTCCGTTCTCCCTAGGTAAGGCATGCACGAACGATAGAGAATCTTTTTCTTTTAATTTTGTGATGTAAGAATTTGATATTAACTAATTTAAAAATTTATATAAGTAAATACATGCAATTAAAAAAACGTAGTTATTAAATCAAATATTAAGTGAACTTGGTGTAAAATTTTTAAGGAATCATCTCACCTAAAATGTTAAGTTTGTAAGTGAGACTTCATAATTGATTTATATTATTCTCTAACACACCCCCTCAAGTGAAAACCTTTTGGGTTTGAAACTTGCACAGGTCTAATCACCTTGTACTTGGTTTTTATCAAATAGAATATGATCAAGTAAGCTGATGATATCAAATTATCTCACCTAGAAGCTTGAGTTTATATGGTGTCTAGAGTATGGTTTAGTCTCATGATCAGCAAATATCAGTCATTGATATTTTTTTAAAATGTTTGTTTATGAAATTAAAAGTGAATTGAATTGAATTTAACTAATCAAATGAATCATAAATATTTGAAACGAACGAGTCAATTAATTTAATCAATTTAACATCTATTTACATAGACTGAGCTAATGGTAGGTGGTCTTGATAGAAATAGGTTTATGTTGTTGATGTGTGTTTCAAAGTATTGTAAAAATTTTTATTTTAAATTAAAAATAGTTTTAAATTATTTTAATTTGTGTTTTAAAATTATTTAATATATTTTAAATAAAATCAATTAAAAACATACATAAATCAAATTCTCCACCAGATTATTAATAAAGGGAGAGAGTTTAAGCTGGTTGCAGTTTACAGTTATGTCCGCGCACTCCTCATATTTTTGTCCACGTTATTTTAAGCTCTCCCTTTATAAGCTCCGTCTCTCATGCAACGCTCTCTCTTTCTCCATCAAATCCTCCAAACTCTAACAAAACTTGATCTCATACTCAATTTCTCTCTTTTGGCTTTCCTCCTCCTCTTCAATGGAACGATCTTCAATCATTTTCATGTTCACATAAAACCGCGAATTCCAACAAAGAAGAAGGTACCCATTTCAGCACATGTTCTACTCTATTTCTTTTTCATATATAGTTCAATATTTTTGCCGCATCTAACTAATCTTATATGCAGGAAATTTTCAATTTCTTAATTTTGTTTTTCTTCTTTGCCCTTTATTTTGCAATGTGATGAATGCATTGTTGATGATATATCTTGATCCTTTGGCTGCTTTATGGATTGAATCTGGTTCGTTGATTTATAAAATTAAGGTTGGACTTTTAGTTTCCATAAACTGTTTGATGGATGATTATGCATAAAAGATCAAAGTGAATTGTGGGACTTCAATTATTTTTACTATTCTTTTAATGACAATTGTTTTATGGTCGAATTTGGAAGAGCATTGAGAGAGATAGAAAAAGCTTGACAGGCTAGTGAATGTTCATATGCAACTGTATTAAAAGTGAGCTTTCTTTTATAGACCATGACACACGAGGCGCCCGGTACCTCAGGCCAGCAGTTCTCTGGAGATGAAATGAAAGTTGCGACCAGGGACAGAATTGCTGCGGATAGAAATGTTCATTATATTTCTGTACAGACAGGTGAAGAATTCTCACCCCAATTTGCTCGAAGAAGAGTGCTGGATCATAACCAGCCAGGGCAAATGGGATTCAATTATAATCAGAACATTCCGGCGGGTTCTGAAAATCATGCCGGCACTAGTGGGGTAAGGAGAAAGGATTCCAATTGTGATGCTTTAGATCATGTTTCCAGGACAGAAGCCACAGGACATGCCACTGAACTAGAAAATTGGGCTTATACTGAAAATGCAGGCAGATACCACCGGGAGTATGTTCCCAATGCACTAAAACCAAGTAACTATGTTGATGAAACAAATAATTCTGGCCGAGTAACCTTAGGTCCGACCAGTTCACCTACTAGTGTTCCGGAAATCCCTTGGCCATGCCAGCCTTTTGGAGCTAGAGTTTCAGAAAGTACTTTCCCTGGAAAAATGAAATTGCTATGCAGCTTTGGGGGGAGGATAATGCCAAGGCCAAATGATGGGAAGCTTAGATATGTTGGTGGAGAAACGAGGATCATATCCATCAGAAATAATGTCACATGGGAGGAGCTTGCAAAGAAAACTTTGGTAATTTGTGACCAATCACATACGATCAAGTACCAGCTCCCTGGTCAGGATCTCGATGCACTCATTTCTGTTTCTTCTGATGAAGATCTTCATCACATGATAGAGGAATATCAAGGACTTGAAAAAAATGGAGGCTCGCAAAGACTGCGTATATTTCTTGTTTCTTCCGGTGAACCTGGCAGCCCAAATTCTTTTGAAGGCAAGACCTCACAACAGTGCAATGCTGATAGCCAGTACTTTGTTGCTGTTAATGGCATGCTGGAACACAGTCCCCAGAAGAGCTCTAGCGGTCAGAGTTCTGCAAGCCACCTAGGAACAGCTTCAGATTATAAGAATCCATCTCCTCCTGTGAGTCCAGCTAACATTCAGTACAGAGATCATAAGAATTCTAAAAGCTTATTTTATGTTGATCAACCTTTCCCTGACAATAATAAAAATATCGGTACTTTTGCCGCTGAAAAACTTCCGTTTGACGCTGCATATTATAATAATCTTCCTCATGGGCCAATCCCATTGGTGAATCAAGCTTGCTATCACCAATATCCAGGGGAAACTGATCAGACTAGCAAACAACTTGAAATGCATCTTCTTCAACGTAGCCAGAGTGGAGATTTCCTTTCTTGTCAACTACGTCCTCAAAATTCTATGAATTCGGACTGGCCGGCGATTATGGAAAGGGCATTTTCTGACTCACAGTTGCAGGAAAATGGTGAGGTGGCAGAAAAATGGTTGGAAGAAGCAGTTATTCATCCGTCCCTCAGTATCGATGGAAGGGAAAAATCACCTGCACTGAAAATGTCAAACTCGTCCTTAGACGGGCCAGTGCTGGCACCAATTATAATGGATGAGAAACACCAATTAATCAAGCTCGAGAATCATTGCGGTGAAGAGATGAGTTATATGGACTTGGAGCAAGAGGTGCTGAAGTGGATGAACAGGAATGCTAACTATTCTGGTGTGGACAGACAACAGTATGAAGGAAATGTTGAAGTTGCACTAAATGATAATGCCATGGAGCATGGGAACTTACCGAATTTAAACCTCCCACCAAGTGCTTCTCATCATCCTCTAGATTCTCAAGAATATGGAAAAATGGTTTCTGCTGCTCGAGTTGACACTTCCGAAAATCATGCAGATGCTATGAGGGAGCACCCTCCGAATCACCAATCAGACATTAATGCTCCTGATTTATTTGTTGAGAGCCAAGAGGTTGCCAAGGAACGGCAGTGTGCTATGACTGAGAGCATAGGTGATCAACGAACTCTCCAATGGGATCCTGGATACCTACCTTCTGCATCTCTTGGATCAAGGGACAAGGGGCCAAAAGTTCCCATCTCTGTAAGTATAGTTGTCCATAGCAAGATTTTCCCTATCTGAACTAAAACTTGCAAATAATAATTTCCTCTAATTTCAAAATATCTACTCAGAAATCCGACAGGAGTTCTTCTAGTAGATTGGATTCCTCATTTCGTGAAGACCCAGTGAATTATAATGAAAAGGTCGAAAAGATTCATGACAGGGGACTATCGTATAAGGAATCAATCGATGGAGATGCTCTGTATGTCCAGTCACAGCCTTTATATGACCATCATGATGATAGGATAGCAGAGCCGTTGGTAATTGTTGAGGATGTTACTGGAACAACTCCTCCAGATATCCCCTTGTCTTTGAATGTTGTCCCACGAGTAGAAGAAGAGCTCGCAGAGGGATTTCAATCTGATGGAGATATTGAGGTAGAAAGCACGGGTCGAGAATATGAATCTGAGGTAACCTGTTTCCTTTTGGTTTGGATTCTCTCTGTGTATTATATTTCATTTTCTGGTCTGTTTTACCTCTCTGACCCCTTGTTTTTCAGGATATTGAAGGTGATGACAAAGGCGTAAGTGATTCCATTAGTGATACTGCGATGGCTGAAATAGAAGCAGGCATCTATCGACTGCAGGTTCGGATAAAATATCTCACAAGTCTCACATCTTTGGTTTTTTTTTTTGATTCAGCAATCAGCAAATATCCTAAATGCCCGTGCTGCAAGCCAATCTTTCAAAGATTTCATTTAGCTAATTGTGGGGGAATGCTTTTGGTCCCCAATGCCAGTTCCAGCTGTTTTCACACAAACCTTCATTTCAGTGAAAAAGAAGTCTAAACTTGGAAGCCCCCCTACTAGTTCAAATTTAACCTGAATATCATTAGTTTTTTTATTAAAATGTGCTCATGAATTCTACTCTCTACCATCATTTAGATGGTGCATGTTCATGGCATTTTTTTCTTTTCAAAAGGGAGAAATTAAACTAACTGAAAGCTTCACACACTTGATTTGCAGATCATAAAGAATGCAGATGTTGAAGAAGTGCAAGAATTGGGATCTGGCACATTTGGAACTGTGTATTATGGGAAATGGAGAGGTACTGATGTTGCTATTAAAAAGATCAAAAGCAGTTGTTTTTCAGGCAATTCATCAGAACAAGAGCGATTGGTTAGTCCTTATAATCATAAGTTTTAGAACAAGTATTTCCTTTCCATCATAATTTCTTTCACTTGATAATAGTGGGTTGTTCATGGTAGAAGAATTCATTTAGTTGTCTAAAATTTCATAAATAAAGAAGAAAAAAGTCAAGAGCAGACAACTCATAACCTTTTGTTGAATTAGAAATCTTAGCAACTGGATTTCTTCTTAGACAATCTTTCTGAGTGGAAATCTAATTAACCCTGCCTGTTTATGCAGAGAAGAGACTTCTGGAGAGAGGCACGCATCCTGTCAGATCTTCATCATCCTAATGTGCTAGCATTTTATGGAGTGGTCCCTGACGGCCCTGGGGGGACAATGGCAACTGTGACTGAATACATGGTAAATGGATCATTGAGGCGTGTCCTACAAAAGAAGGACAGGTGAGTTGGTGGCCTCCGATTCCTTTACTTGCTTGTACCATTTATGATCGAACACGCTAGAATCTTTCTTCGCTGCACAGATCGCTTGATCGTCGAAAAAAGCTGATAATCGCTCTGGATGCTGCTTTTGGCATGGAATATCTGCATTTGAAAGATATCATTCATTTTGATTTGAAGTGCGACAATTTGCTTGTCAATTTAAGGGATCCCCAGCGCCCCATATGCAAGGTAATGTTTGCAGAAACCTCTCACTCCTTACTCCTTCCTTTATTCTGATGTCTTCTATTATCAACTTTTCAATTTTCAAAAGAGTTTCTTTCAGCTTTATACACTCTAGTCCCATTAGTCCCATTCATACATGTAATTTTCCTGTTCTCCAGGTTGGAGATTTTGGTTTGTCAAAAATTAAAAGGAACACGCTCGTATCTGGTGGCGTGCGTGGAACCCTTCCATGGATGGCACCAGAGTTACTGGATGGCAACAGCAACCGAGTCTCTGAGAAGGTTAGCACAGTACTTGTGACTTCTATATCACAGAGTTTCGAGTGTATCAAGAATGAAGTCTGTAACTTCTTAATAAAGTTTTTGAACCGCAACTGCCAGCAAATTTGAAAAATCTTCCTTTACAGGTTGATGTTTTCTCGTTTGGAATCGTAATGTGGGAGATCCTGACTGGTGAGGAGCCATATGCCAACATGCAATTCGGCGCCATAATAGGTCAGGCCCTTAACCCAGAAACTCTGCAACGCGTAACTATCAATACAAGAGATATAAATACAGGGAAGGGAAAAAAACAATATTTTTTAAAAGATCTTACACATTGTGGAATTTCTGAATGAAGGTGGAATTGTCAGTAACACGCTGAGGCCTCCACTGCCAGAACATTGTGATACAGGATGGAGAACGTTGATGGAAGAATGCTGGGCCTCTCATCCAGAAGCCAGACCATCATTTACAGAGATAACAGATAGGCTGCGAAATATGTCAGCAGCACTCCAACCAAAGCGGCCTAATTTTGCCAATAGATGAGAGCCATCGCTTGTGAAGTCGTACAAAAATCTTGCCATGTCAAAAACATGTACTAGGAAAATGTTGTAGTGGAGTTCCTGAGTGACTTTGATGCGATCGAGCCGTCGTTGTAGATAAAAATCCTTGTAGGCCAAAAAGAAAATATGGATACGATCATTATAACTTGCTCCTGACTTTGGTGCCGAGACCTTAATGCTGTTCGTGTCAGCAATTCTATGGGTTTTACTGTGAATTTGGTGCTTTTTAAAAATATTTTTCTTTAAAATAATATATATATATATATATATAACAACAACAACAACATATTAAAATCATATAAAAAAACATATAGAAAATATTAATTTGATGTTTTTCTAGATGAAAAACAATTTAAACAACAAAAGCTACCGAAATTTCTAACAGTTGAAAACATAACTAAAGAATGAAAAACATATCTCTTTTTATTTTAAACAAAGAAAATATTAACGGATCTTCTTTTTTTTGGCAATACAAATTGTGGTTAAATTGTATCCAGCAAAGAGAAACCCTCCCTACCGAAAACGATGGCTCTAGTAGGATTTGAATGCTAGTTCGTCTCCGAGGAGAGTCGTTCGCCTGATTGGGAGGGTGATTGCAATAGTTTTATAAAGTGTTTATTATGTCAAAATACATCAAAATGATTTTTTTAAAAAAATTATTTTTGAAATCAGCACATCAAAATGATCTAAAACACACAAAAACATATTCATTTAAAATAAAAAAAATAAAATAAAATTCAAATTTCAACCAAAAATCGGTGGGATCGTAATGGCAAACAGACACTTAGAAGGTGTTTTAAAAAAATATTTTTTTTTATTTTAAATTAATAATAATAATATTTTTAAATCATTTTGATGTGCTAATGTTTAAAATAATTAAAATAAAATAAAATAAAAATATTATTTTAATATATTTTTAAACAAAAAATATTTTCAAAAACATCTTTGATTACAATTTAAAACAGTCAATGAGCCCAAAACCCGTGGTATTTGAGTGGTATTTGACGGAGACTAGATTTCATCGAACAGAATCTTTTTTTCCTTCAACTTCCAGGATTGGACCACATCTAGATGTTGAGAGCCCCATACCTTCGAGCATAGTATTCATTGATATCCTGAACAATATATACATATATATATATATATATATATATATAAAGTACTAAATAGGTTTTTGCTAGCTACCACAGTTGATTCAAAAAGCAGTAGAAAGATTTATATGATTTATACAAGTTTCGATTTATACAAGTTTCGATTTCGAGTTAAAATATGTGTTATAAAAATCTAGAATAATTTAGATTTTATTTACTTATATTACCCTCCAAATTAAATTTTATAGACAGTAGGATTTTGTCACATAGAAAATGGTTGACTAAAACATACAATAAAAATAGAATGACGTCTGAGGGTTGAAAATGTGCAAAAGTTGGATTGGAATTAATGGGGCTCTATCTTATCTTATGACCATTATAATTCATCTGTCTCCCCCATTATAATTCATCAGCAGTACCCTGTTTGTTTTTTGGAAAGTGATTTTCGGGAAACTATTTTCTAAATTTTCTTGTGTTTATTTGTCATTAGAAAAGTTGATCAACGGAAAATACTTTCCAATCAAAGAAAAATTTGACTTGGTTTTCAGGAAAGTGTTTTCCGAAACATTTGGATGGAAAACACTTTCAGGAAATTGTGAAAAATTTAGAAATGTCATTATTTGTTGATTATATCAAATTTGATCATCAAACTTTTGATTGCTATATATAATTTGTTTTGAATATTTATTTTTCAATTCCATCTCTTAAAATTTAATTTTTATATTAATTTTGGTCTTTATTTTTATAATTGCTATTTGCTTTTTTCTTATCATTTTTTTATTGAAATTTTTTATCTATCAAATTTGGTCCTCATTTTTTTATTGTTACTTATTTTATTTGAAATATTTTATGAAATGTTAATTATTATTATTTTAATTTATTCACCTTTCATTTTTTTAATTTTTTAGATTTGATCTCTATTATTTTGATTATTATTTATTTTATTTGAGACAATTTATGAAATTATATATTTTTTTTCAATTTCATTCTCATTCAACTTTTTAATTTGTAAGATTTGTTCCTTATTATTTTAATAAACTTGAAAAAAAAATTAATTTATTAATAAATTATTTTCCAGTTCATTTTCCATAACACAAACAAATAATGAAAAGTGTTTTCCAATTTATTTTTCATAACATTCTCAAACATCAAAATTCACTTTTACCGAAATTCCCTTTCTTAATTCCAATAATTCCAGTACGGCTTTTAAAACATGCAAAAAGCTTAATTGGTTATACTTTGCATCGAACCATTCAAAAAGGCTACAGTAACCATCGATTATTTGATGAGTGCTCTACGCGGCAACCAGACACATGCCCTGCTGCTCCGAGAATTTATTTTGACGAGACAGCAGAAAGCTAAGCAAGCTATGTATCACACGCTTTGGTCTTTTAAATCAACTTCACAAACAAAAGTACCATGGAACCCATAGGGCACTCTAGTGGGCATTTTCACCGAAGCTACTTGACTCATGCTTGATGAATTCACCACCACCAATTCTGACCTCTCTTTTTTCTCGTCTCTCACGAAACCCATTATGAACCCTTCGCCGTCGTCGTCATGATCACTTACTCCATTATCGCCAACATTTCCAATTCTCGGCACGTAGAATGGCTCGCCACCAAACCTACCGGCACCATATGTAAATTCGGTCACCTCATTGGTCTCCAAATCAACTTTTGCAATTCCACTACACTTCGGCCAGGGTTCTGCGATTGCCAGGTAAACGAACCGGGTTTTTTGACCTAGAAGCCTTCGGTTTACTTGGCCCGCTTCCAAATTCATACCCCCGACAATAACCCTTCTAGTTGACTCTCCTGTCCTCAAATTCAAGCGGATTTCAGACAACTCACTTCGAAGCGGGTGTTCAGATTGGTTGAAGATGGAATCAGGCGGGTCGATGCACGACCCGATAACAACAATAATTTTGTCTCCGTCATTAGAGTTTTCTTCCCATGCATTCCACAAATGGAAACAGAAGCAATCTGGAACGTCAATCCACTGAATTCTTGAATCATCATCAGCATTTTTCGACAAAATTCCAAACCGTGGAATCTTGTTTTGATCATAAATTACGGGTGACCCGCCTCGAATCATCTCGGAGAGCTTGAACACGACTTGGTGATCCGGGATCACTATAAAACTTTTTGTGATTGCGAAGTCGTGGATCATAGTTGGCTGGTCCAATGTAACACTCAAGTCACATGACTTCTTACCGCATGCGTCAAATCTAAAGTACTTTAGATAGGGTTTCTTGATAACGTTGTAACTAAGTGCATGGAGCTCACCAGTTACAGGGTCCAACTTAGGGTGTGCAATCATGGGACAATCAAGCTGATCATCAAAATTGAACCGTCCGATCGTTTCCACATCGCCATCACTCTTGATCTTAACATTATAAGGAAGATCATCCTCTGACATGGCCAATAATCTACCGTTAAAATAGACAAGCCCGGCATTTGCAACACCACTGCCACGTGTCCCATCAACCAAGCCGACCCCAGCTCGAGCCATGAAAAGAGCCAGCCGAGCCAAGCCTAAGTGACCATGCAACTCGCCAATTGGCTTGGGAAACAGAGGCCTTCCTAGTCGGGCTTCTTGCTCGAGCCGGCTTGTGCGGGTGTATCTGCAGCAATAGCTGGCTCGGTTTCCAAAGCCCAAGGTAACCGCATGGATCATGCCGTCACCATCAAACAAGTGGTGTCCTCCGGTTGGTGCATGCAGAGGATTACCGCCGTTGCGTAAGTAAACCCCATGTAAGGTATCAGGAATCTGCCCCACAACTTCCAGACTGTGATGAACTGGACACTCTTGAACCGGATAGAAATTACCCGACAGTTGAACAGCTGGGTCAACCGTGTTCTGCAATACTACTTTTTTCTCAAACGGTACAATTAGTAAGGCCTCGATCTTGTCTAGAACAGCAGCTGCGAGACTTTGAAAAGAGTTTAGATGAGTTGGGTGGCTAGTTTTTTCTGTAGGGATGGATGTTGATCCAGATTCAAGAAATGGTGGTGCCGCTTCTGGCAATGATACTGGTGGTGCCAGTGACAGTTTTATGGGACTAACATTTTTCTTGGAGGAGTTAACGAGGATTTTGCATGAGATCAATGGTGGATGTTTAGGGGTCGAGGGTCTGGTCGTAGGAGGGGTGGTGGTGGTGGTGGTGGTGGTGGAGAAGTGGAGGGAGCCTTGCATTGCTAGAGACATGATAGAGGAGGCAAGGGGTGTATATAAATTATGTTTCGTCCAGGGTGCGAGTTTATAAGGGATATCGGAGAGGGGTGGGGGGTGAAACGCTAATAAGGAGGTGAGGACACGTGGATATACGCATCACCGACAACATTGTCTACAGATACATAGTAGTTTCAATTTAGGTTTTAGTCAAACGCATACTCACTTATTTGACAAGTGATTTTGTGTCGTGATGGATTTTTTTAATAAAAAGATTAAATATACATTTTTTTAATATAAAGAATTTTAAATATAAATTAAAAATTTATGCATGTATTTAACTCAATAAATCAAGAATGATTTGAGTAAATAAATGGGGAAACAAAAGTAATTAACAACTAAAAACAAAACTGAAAAAAAAACAAGTATAAACCAAGATATTTAATCTCACGAGATTAGCAATTTACCCCATGCGTTTAATAAGTTTATTTTTTAAATTTATTTTTCTAGTAAATCCAATTATAAACAGACACCCATAAAATCTATTGAATAAATAAAAGTAAAGAAAATGTTAGTAATGAATGATGGATTTTTTTTTAAATAATATCAAATGATAAAAATAAAAAATAAATTAAGATAGAAAAAATGTTGAGCTACATTAACCTTTTAAACTTGTGAAATGCAATCATTAAACAAACTAATTGTGAATGAATTAATAAAATTTAATTTCCAAGGGCACTTTTAGCAAAACCCTTATTTTTTTATTAATAAAAAATACGTTTCCATAAAATTACCAAACACGCAAAAATGGAGTTAAGAAAATAGCCAAAAACAAGCCTCGTGGGGAGAAAAAAAAAAGGCTATGCACAAGGACTGGCACGTGTCATGACCAAAATTGTTATTCCTTGTGATATCACACTTTGACCTTATCTTTGCACGTGCAATGGAAGCTTTCTTAACTTCATCCATTGATCGCTGCTTTCAGGTGGGCAGGATGCTTGTCTGTTGACCCACTACTGCTACACGTTCAGAAAACAGGTGTTTAAGTGTTTGATTGAGAATGTTGGAGAATGTTGTTTGAAAATAATTTTTATTTAAAAATATATTAAAATAATATTTTTTTATTTTTAGAAATTATTGATATTTGTATATGAAAATAATTAAAAATACTAAAAACTTTAATTTTAAATAAAAAATATTTTTTCTCAAAAATAAAATAAAACTCAATATCAAGATATTGCGTTTTAAAAATGTTTTTGAAAAAAATTAAAAATAAATTATTTTATTTTGTACTTTATATTAAATTTTTTTGAGGATTTTAAATTATTTTTATATACTGATATCAAAAATAATTTTTTAAAAAACATTTTAATATATTAATAAACAAAAAATATCCTTAAAATAACCACAACCACAAAAACATTCAAAAATCAAGCATAACAAAACAAATTCCTACGCCTCATTCAATTGGTTAATTAATATTTTTTTTCTTGATTTTACTATATGCTGGTTTCACTACCTTGCAAATCTGCAGTTTTCACTCTTTTTTTCTTGCAGTGATATGGTAATTTATCATTTTTATTGTTATTATTTATTATTATTATGATTGAAAATAAACCCAAAAACAACATTAGAGCATTGGAAAAATTATATAAAGAACAAAATGTGTATAATGTTGTAAATTTTAGTCACAAAACAATTAACTAAAAAATATGAATGAAAAATCTATTCAAGATGTTGGTTTATACAAGACTCGGGTAATGAACATAATCAAAATAAGTTAACTCGGTTAGGTGTTTATCCTTTCTTTTCTTCTCAGTCGATCCTTGATGGGTCTTAATTGATCGTAAATTAAATTAAATCCAAATTTTGAATTGATAAGTTATGAAAACAGTAGAGATAAAATTTAAAAATAAATATTAATTACCTTCATTATTCAAGATAAGGTCTTTATATAATTTAAATATTAAATGTTTATCATGTCAAAGCATCTTGTATTAGAACTCTCTATCAATATTATTTTTCAATTACTTATCTATTTATCTATCTATTTATTATTATTATTATTTGAAATGTAAATAGGGGTTGAAGCTCATTGCAAGAGCAAAAAAAGACAGATGATGTTATTCTACAAAGTATAAATTACAGATTATGCGTTCTAAAAAGAAAATGATAGGTGTTAATTGGTTCATATTATACTTCAGTGTACTTTCATTCAACATTAACTCCTTCATTTATTTATTATTTTAATTCCTGCACTTTTAAAAAAACAGAAGTACAAAACAAGTGCAAGTAAAAAAAGTGGTGAGGCACGAAACGATTCTCTACAAGCATAAGTGCCAAGTGGCCACCTCTTCATGAGTTTTCTTAAATAATTTTAATGTTTTGGATGCGATAATAGAAAGAAAAAAAATATTATTTTAATATAATACTAAATATAAATCATTTTAAAATTATGACAAATACACCCTCAAAACTCCTTAAATGTTCTAAATACAAGTGACAGTGTAATTATCTAAGAGGGTGATTAAAATTAATTTTGGAAGTATTTTTGTTTAAAAATATATTAAAATATTATTTTTTAAAAAAATATTTTTGACATCAGCACATAAAAATATTAATTATTTTTAATTTAAAATATAAAAAATTATTTCTAAAATATTTTTAAAATATAATGAGAAGAATCCCCCAATATCTTCTTGTTTGGGAATTTTTGTAATAATATCCGGAAACTAGGGGATGTTAATTTTTCCTTCTCACCATATTTTGCATCGAATTGGATGACGTAACCAAGCCAGCTTGTATTTTATCCGAACCTTTTCCCAATCCGGCACGCGTTCCTATATCGCTCTCGACCCCACCGCACCCTCCTGTCCTTGTCCACCATGGCATCATTTTTTTTACTCTGCCTTTGCTTCGTGAAAGGGGAGTCGTTCATGGATATAAATAAGGACCCCAAGCCTGTAGTCTACCCTAAGACGCTATAATATGTTTGATCCCTATTTTTTGTGCATTATCAAATAAACTCCTGTGCTGCTTGGGAAGGTAGTTTTTCTTTTTCCAAAAAGTAAATCTTTAGCTCTCTTAATATATTTTTAGCCACACCAAATCAATTTAATCAACAAATTTTTATATTAAATAACCACATATAAATATAAAACTTTAATTGTAAACTAATTCTTATAATAAGAAAAAAATATAAGAAGACAATTAACTGTGAAAAAACATCGTATTTGCAAAAAAAATATTAAAAAAATAAATATTTGCAAAACTTAAAAATTATGCTGTCAAAAAAAAAATTAAATTATCAATGTGTTTTCTTTTATCATTTTTTTTTTACATATGTGATATCAAATTTAAAATATAAATCACAATAAAAAAAAACTCGAAATCAGCTTGATTAGCGTAAATGCTATTAGTTTCCTTAACCATTTAACACACAAGGGGCAAATCGGATTTTTTTCATAAATGTGAGACTTGACAATCAAAGGAATTAAACTACAAGTACTAGAGTGGGGAATTACGAAACTATAAGGACTTACCTATAACTAACCTGCTACAACAAAGAAAAGAAAGAAGATGATAGACACGTGGACGGTGGCTCAGTATATATTTAAAATATCATTTTATCCAAAATTGTGGAATTCCCCCCCTTCTGCTATCCATGTATCTGGAACTGCCAAACGCCAACCTAGAAAAATATATAAATAGCAGCACCTTTTTTTTTCCTATTCAACAGAGGAGATCTTTACGTATCAACTTCATCTTCGTTTTAGACAGAGAAAGAAGAAAAAAATGGAGAAAGCAATCAACAGGCAACGTGTCCTTCTCGATCACCTCCGTCCTTCTCCCTCCTCTCACGATTTTGAGTCTGCTCTTTCTGTAAGTTTAATCGTTTGGTCGATATTTTGATTATTTCCGATTTAGTTTAGATCATGAAAGTCGAAGGATCGACTTATGATGTTGTAATTTATTAAATATGTTGCTCTATATTGTTTTTATCAATATGCTGAGAGAGATATTGTTGTGTTTGATTTTTAATTTTTTTAAATATAAGTTGGATTTTCATGACTAAATTTATTTAGTGATATAAATTGGAGTATTTTTTTAATAATTGGATCTTGGTTGTTTGTGAAATCAGGCATCTGCTTGTTTAGCTGGAGACAGTGCAGCATATCAAAGGACTTCGGCTTTTGGAGATGACGTTGTGATTGTTGCGTAAGTAGTACGTGGTTGAAATGAGATGGTCTTGGTGATTTGAGCTTGATTTTTTTATGCATTTTAATTTATTTGTATTTTTGGTTATATAGAGCATATCGAACTCCTCTTTGCAAATCAAAGCGTGGTGGTTTCAAGGATACCCATGCTGATGATTTACTTGCACCTGTTTTGAAGGTTTGTTATGTTGTTTAATTTTGAATTTGGTTTTGGTTATTATTTGATTTTGATTATAAGTTTTCGATTTTGGGATAACAAGATTTTTTTTTTTTGTTATGGTTATTTGTTGGTGTAGGCATTGATAGAGAAGACGAATGTGGATCCAAGAGAAGTTGGGGATATTGTTGTGGGTTCGGTGCTGGCCCCAGGATCTCAAAGAGCAAGTGAATGCAGGATGGCAGCATTCTATGCTGGTTTCCCTGGTATGTTTCTTGAATTGAATCTTTCGATGGGTATTGATTGCTTTACTGCTTGCTTACTTGATTGGATTTCGAATTCGGTCCAGAAACTGTGCCGATAAGGACTGTCAACCGGCAATGTTCGTCGGGGCTTCAGGCAGTTGCTGATGTAGCTGCTTCTATCAAAGCAGGGTTCTATGAAATTGGTAAGAGATCCCCTGAACTGCCTTTTATGGTGTAGTATTCAATGTTCTTTTAGTTATTAGGCTTCACGTTTCTTATCATTTCATCATAGGAATTGGAGCTGGGCTGGAATCCATGACGATTAATCCAATGGCATGGGATGGAGATGTGAATCCGAAGGTATTTACACTTCTCTTCATATAATTTGTTTCAGAAGGCTTGTTGGTGAAGGGTTTTTTTCTTTTATTTATTGATGTGGATTGGATTCTAAAGGTTATGTTGATTATGGCAGGTGAAGGATTTCCAGAAGGCTCAAGATTGCCTTCTGCCCATGGGTGTTACTTCAGAGAATGTGGCACATCGTTTTGGTGTGACAAGGCAGGAGCAGGATCAGGCTGCAGTAAGTGCAATTGATTTGTTATGCCTGTATACAACAAAATTTGCTGTACTAGTATTCTTAAATGGTTGTTGATAGGTTGATTCTCATAAGATTGCCAAATTGTTGTTGTTAGGTTGATTCTCATAGAAAGGCTGCTGCTGCTACTGCTTCTGGAAGATTCAAGGATGAAATCATCCCTGTCCCTACAAAGGTATGTTTAGTTGAATGTATTGAGAAAAAAATCATCCTGTTTATGTCATGTGCCAACATGTTATGGTCATTGTTGGCTTAAGAATTGAATATGTAATATCTGATTTTTGTTGGTATTTTTCTATTTGAAGATCGTTGACCCTAAAACTGGTGATGAGAAGCCCATTGTAATCTCTGTTGATGATGGGATTCGCCCAAACGCATCATTAACAGAACTGGGAAAATTAAAGCCTGTGTTTAAGAAAGACGGGACCACCACTGCTGGTATGCATCGTGTGCGCCTTCTTTTTTTCATTTGTTTTCAGTTTGTTTTGATACACTCGATCATGTGGTGGTTCTTCAGGGAATTCTAGCCAGGTCAGTGATGGTGCTGGGGCTGTGTTGCTCATGAAAAGAAGTGTCGCTATGCACAAAGGGCTACCAATTCTTGGTGTATTCAGGTATATAATTCCTAGAACCTTATTGTTTCTCTATCATAAAGTGCAATAAACCAAAGGTAGTGGGGATGGATGTGGCGGGTGACAAGATTATAAACCCAACACATCGAAGCGCCCCCCACCCCATCAAAAAATAATGATGAGAATAAGTTATGGATTCTCCTCCTCATTTTTCCATTTAATATTATTTTGGCCATGCAGGACATTTGCTGCTGTTGGTGTAGATCCTGCCATCATGGGTATAGGCCCAGCTGTTGCAATCCCCGCTGCAGTGAAGGCTGCTGGTCTAGAACTTGAGGATATTGATCTTTTTGAGATAAATGAGGTAAAAAGAAAATGAATACTTCACAGTTATATTTCATAATCAAACACTGCTTTGGGGTCTAACTAAATTTTGTTTTTCCTCATCAAGGCATTTGCTTCCCAGTTTGTTTATTGCCGTAAGAAGCTGGAGCTTGATTCACACAGGATCAATGTTAACGGGGGTGCAATGGCCATTGGACATCCTCTGGGTGCAACAGGTACTTTCTTGTGGAAAATTGAAGTTAAAATGAATTCCACTCAAATGTATGGTGATAGTTATTCGAACCATCTTTCTATTCCTCTCAAAGGCTGGTAATAGCTAATAGATTGGAGTCGATGTTGTTTTGTGGAGAAAGAAGGGAATATGTACATCCAGTTAGGTGTTTTGATTTTACAGGGTCACAGAATCATTGTATCCACGTTGGAACAGTTTCTTGCTGCTTGTAAATCTGCTTAAGAGTTGTACAGAGCATTGAAAGTTTTGATTTTTTTGTTAAACGGATCGTTGTGATATGAGCATCTATATATCAATATATGGTTTTCAATTTACACACGGATACGAGGTAGATCAATTGTTAAATCATTTGATCAGACTAATTAACCGCCTGTTAACTGTCACAGGTGCCCGATGTGTGGCTACTTTACTGCATGAGATGAAGCGCCGTGGTAGGGATTGTCGCTACGGGGTGGTGTCAATGTGCATAGGTATTCTCCTCTCCCTCTCTATCTCCATGCGCGTGGTGCTGCTGGAACTTGTGGTTATATGATCA
Source organism: Salix exigua (assembly GCA_032356905.1). NCBI lineage: Eukaryota > Viridiplantae > Streptophyta > Magnoliopsida > Malpighiales > Salicaceae > Salix > Salix exigua. The sequence goes on from CM063590.1 coordinate 13,494,756, forward strand.
GCTGTTGCCACTAAATGCAGGCACAGGAATGGGAGCTGCTGCTGTTTTTGAAAGGGGGGATGGCTGTCATGAGCTCTGCAACGGTCGGAAAGTCGAAAGCAACAATCTCTTATCTAAGGATTCACGATAGACACACACGATGGCACATCGCAGAAGCTTCAATAATGCAGTCCAGGGTCACTATATTATTCATAATAAAAGTGTAATTAGGTTGTTCTATATTCGCTTAAATAAAACTAGAAAGGCAGATGGCTTTCTGTTCTCATGTCATGAACTACAGTAACTCATACTCGCTAGCCTTCAGTTTTTATATGAATCCAAGTATACACACTTTCACCTCCTTTCCTCAACTCTACCCCTTCTTTACTATAGCGACCAGCAAATCCGACCTCAAAAAATGTCAGCTCGGCTAAGCTGCGTTTTCGGATTTTACTGAGCCAGTGGGAGCTTGGATCAGACATGTACACGTGTACATTGTTGTGTGGACGGTCCCAGTAAAGCATGTTTGGACCCGTCAGGGAATGCCAGTTTTTTGGGTTAATCACAGAGGTGAATATGCAAAATTTCAAGGTCAGCATGTAGCCCCTCTGGGTGCAGGCATAATTCAGACTATTCTTTCAATCTGGAAAAAAATGCAGAACCACACAAGACAAGAAGTTCTATCGATTTACAGCTCGGGAAACAGATTAGGCTATTGGCGATACTGTCATCGGAAAAGGGATCGGATTGTCTGCCAGCTTCCAAGTGCTCTCCTGATGGTATTGTTCTTTCTACTTAATGGGCTCAGTATCCTTCTATTTGTTACTACAAGCTGTGACGAAGTTCTTCTGAGGTCGGATTTTGGCAGATCATCCACACGCCACCACCGAATGCTTTCAGGAACTGGAACTCGAGACTATAACGTTGAGAACTCCTATTGCATTTATATATATATATATATATATATATATATAAAGAAATGTCAAAACAAATGTGTCTTTAAATTTTGATGTAAGAACTGGGGGGGAAATTAATATATATGTTAATACCATTTAAAAGCGACATTAAAAAAAAACCAGATGGGGTTGTTAAACCCTTGAGATGTTTACTCCAGGAAATCTAAACCTAAATTACTCACAGAAGATTGAACCCTATCCTTTTCTTTTTACAGAAATGGGTGTACAGATGAAAGCATTGCTCAGATACTTGACAAAGAACAAGGCGTATTTTCATTTACAAATCCAGGACAGCCTCTGCAACAAGCAGAAATTTAGGGTATCCAAACAAGTTGAACAAATCTTAATAAGAAGCCAATAGCAAGAATTGAACGGATGTTATTTCCCTGTGCAGGTTGTTATTTCCCTTTGCGATAACATCATCAAAAAAATTTGGTCAAGAATTCCGCACCTAAATTACCCGGGTTTGGTTTGGTTCAACCACAGCCTACAAGCTAGCTCAACTGGTAGGCACAAATCAATATCAAAACAACAGGAGGAAGCCTCCTGAAGACCATCTATATTAAAAATAACATCTACATTAAAATTCTGAAGACTCCTCAACATATCAACATGAGATCTAGTATTAAATGAGGAAAGAACATACAGGTTTTAACCAGAATTCATGTGCACCAATTTCTGTTAGAATAGCAAAAAAGGCCATGTATAATCATTACCTTTCCAAAAGGTCAATAGCATATCGACCTAAATTGGTGCGTCATCATAATTGAAGCACCAAAATTCAATAGCGCAAAATCAGGAAGTTATAGACAATTTGCAAATCGGGCACGATGTTTTTCTGCTGAGCCAAGGATCAATACACTGCGCCAACAGAATAAATAAAGCAATCAAATGCTTGTGGTTTATGATAAAAGCATACAAAAAAATGATTCTAAAATTGTAAAGAATGGGATTCATACATCTTTGTGAAATTTGTGTAAACAAGGAAGATGACGTATTTTTTCTCCAATAGTTGGCACTTCAAGGCAGACAGCACAGGTCTCTTCAAAGTTATCAGTCTGCAAGATGCGTAGCAGAAGACAAATAACGTGAGCAAATGAACATGCAGAAAGCAGTACATGGTGCAAGCTTAAATGCTTTCTTGACTTGAAGCATCCATGACATGGACAAGTGCTTGGATGCTGATCAACATACCTGTACCACAGACTCTGGCAAGCTGTTAATTTGATTGGCAGTTGCACCATGTTGAGAATTGTTGTCATCAAGGGCCAACAACATTTCATAATCATTCCTGCCAGAGAAAATAAGAGTAAAGTAAGAGCATAATATATATCCTATACATATACCATAATGAACATTTTACTCAAAAAGCTGTCACTAAGGAGTCAAGGGAAAGGAGATGCAGAAATAGCATGCACCGTTAGACAGTAATAGAGTACAATAAAATAGCAGATATACAGATCTAGAGAACTATTAAATAGTACAGTTTAGGAGAAAAATGTCATAAATGGGGCAGCACCTTAGAGGATTGACTCTCAAAAACTTGTTCTGTTGAAGGGAATTGAAGTTTAAAACATGACAAAATTATTGATTGAAAACCAAAATTGACAAGCACGACTGTTCAACCCAAAAATGACATGACGTGATTCATCAAAAGAAACAAATTAATTATTAAACATTTTGAGTTAAATTAAACATGTTTAAAATGAATGCGGCACAAGTTCAAATTGGCCCAAGTTGTCACCCGTTCCATAATATACCAAGCATCACCAAACAAAGAAGGCACTTCACAGAATTCCAATGCTTCTTTACATTGTAAATAAAAAGTTTAACAAAGAATGGAGGCATTTCATAAACACCTATAACCCATCCACGCTCAAAATATACAGTTGAACCCAGGAATCCTATTTCATCACCAAAACTTCAACAAAATAGTTCAAATCAGTAGAGTGTGTTATCTATATATTACTAACTTTGTCAGATGTACTCCATATTCACCCAGCAATTTAAAGAATAATAATCTCAACAGTTGAATTCACACCAAGGTAATCGTTAGTTTCCATGAAGATTTACCAGAACTGGAAATATCACCAAGCTTCATACTACTACACAGTGTAACTTGCCTGCCTGACCACCAAACTATTTTTCACAAAGTAAATACTTTTCTAAACCATGCTTTCTTAGTTACTTTAAGAATATAAAGCAACGGCTACCAAACACACATGCACCCATAGGTAGCAAAACAACTAATATTCTGATTATGAAAGAAATTCCAAATAATAGTCTAGGAATTTATGAAAAGGACACTTATGAGTTATGACTGTTACATGCTAGAAGCTCAAATTAATAATTTAACAGAGATTTAACATTGAAGCAGGTAAATAAATACTCAGGTCTACTTAAAAGAATCGCCCCTTATAATGACAATCTTTTCAACTAATGTTGTCCTCTTTAAGGCATCTATGAAATCTGCTGCCACCACAATCAATTTCAAGGTCACTGGGTTTCTGGTTGAAAGGCGATAAGTAGAATCACATGATGGCTGTTGTCTCACTCACATCAATAAGTTCAAGAGATGAACAATATTCAAATCATATATCTTCACGGTCTGATTTTCAAGCATACAGAAACCACACATAGAGATCTCAACAACAACACACTCGCTCAACTTATGTCTTCCGAAGGTAAAATGTTCAGCTCAAAAAAGTGAGTATCAAATTATGATGTATATGTGATATGGTTTATTGCCAGCAGTGAAAGCTAAATCTTTTGAGCCGAAGAGGTATAAAATACAGGCATAGGCCATCTTTCCAAATGCTCAAGACAATCATATATAATAAATCAGTGAGCAGAGAACACAGCTTGACAGACAAAAAATCTTACTCATTAAAATCACGCTGAACATGAAGCATGCGAGTAGCTGTCATTGAAGCCTCTAAATTTTCCAATATATCAAGTCTCTGCATTGAGAAGCAAGCAAGCAATTTGTTACACATGCCAACCATTCACAGGATAATATTTCCCAATGACAATAATTATAGATCATGTAGTTACAAGAACAACAAACCAGATGTAATTTGCTAGCAGAAAAAAAGTCATCTTACTTTCTCTGATACAACCACAAGCAAGGCATATCATATGACAGACAAAAGAAAAGAACTGCATGAAGTAAATAACTTGAGGTACTTTCTCATCCAAAACTAACACAGTAATGGCTCCTGAATCAGTTCTAGTATTTATACAGTAGAAGAGCAATAGTGACAAGAATTCTGTCTAAGAATTAGTTTCATTGGTACTACCATCTTTTGCTAAGAACCTTGAAATTTCTTTTTGCAGGTGATTGAATATAGTTAAGCTTTGAAGATTTGTATGCGGTCCATGAGTGCCCAGATAATATTCTCTTTATCTCTCTTCTTGATAGATTCTTTGCTTACCTCTAATTAACTGAATTAAATTGCACTAGACTAAACAATCAATTCAGCCCCAAAAATCCTGATTCTTACTCCCAAACCCTTTTTAACAAACACCCATTCTCCTCTAAAATAATCAATTGGCATCCCACCATTGTTTCCCTTGCAGTCAATCATGAAACAACGCTCTCTTGCTTCTGCATCATGGTATCAAATGCAACGATGATGATAGATACATAAATTTAAGAAAGCACTGCTGCTGCTAGTGGGTGTAGTTTTATCATGACTTTTGGATTATCATCCAGGCCAATACTTTTGACTGGTTATTCATGATTTTCAGAAGTACTGATTCCCAAAGAAGATTATTCAATCATGACAAACTCTGGATCTACTAGTTAAGTTACTAGCATGTACGATTGCAACCCAGATTCTGTCTACAAGGTGTTGTATGCAGGTTTGGTCTCCTAGTAGATGCTACTTCCTCCTCTCAAAATGCTCACATGAAGGCCACTAGATCACAATGAAGCCTTAGTGACAAATGAGGTGATTAATGATGCTGGACAGAGAGGGATGCTTAAATTGCATATTGAGAAGACTTATGATCATACTAGCGCTTTCTAAAAAATCTCTGATAAGGCTTTTTGGCACTAGGCAGAGAAATTGAATTAAGGTTAGTTTATCGTATGTTATTTCTTCTGAAACTTAAAATCCCAGTGCCCTCCAGACTTTCATATAAAGATGTATAATCAAATAACTAAACAACATGTGGTTGGTCACAATCCTCGTCAATCAAAGCTTCCAACTCTCATCAAACTGAAATCATTACATATGGTGCCAATGGCATGCAGTGGCAGAGCTAGGAGATTTTTGCGGGGTTGTCTGAAGCGTAGGGAGATTATTCAATGGGGGCATCATGGGGCAGCCATGACTCCCAAACCCATCCTCAGACAGGGGCTCTGCCAGTAGTAGCATAAAAAGTAAAAAACCATGGAAGAAAAGGAGGATAACAATAAGATGAAAAAAATGGAGGGTAGAACACAAGGGAAAAACATACCATCTCTAAATCCATTCCCGAAGGAAAATGGAAATTCAACCCTCCAGGGAATACTGTGGGAAAGAGGTTTCTCTCTCTTGATATTCTTACAGGAGTCTGGTTGGACAAGCGACTCCTCAAGCCCGATGCTCTGGTAGTAGTAACTTGAACCTGGTTTCCTCTCCTATTTGAAGGGTTCTGAGAGGACCGAGGCAAGCGCTGTCTTGATGAATGTGTTACTGATGAGTTTCTCTGCACAAAGTGAAAAAAGTTATGGACAACTTATAGCATAAATTTAAGCAGGACCAAACAGCTTAGCTGGAAAAAAAGGGAAGTCCAAGGAAAGCATCACAACCACCTGATTAAAAACATTAAGCAAGCACTAGTGGATATAATTATGGGCAGTGGGACATTCAAGGGGTGGCATATGCTTCATACTGCATGAGGACTGTTTGATTTAAAACCTGTTGAAGTTAGTGGGCTTTAATGTTTTTTATTAAGACAATAATCCCACTCAGGACTTCATCGGTTTACTACATGGTAACACTCACTCCTCCAAGGTTCAGGCCGTTAAGGCATTCCAACTTAAATAGAGAGAACATAGTTGATTTGTGGGATCATAATTGAAGGAAGAAAGATGTGTGCCTTGAACCATCCAACCTGGTAGTCCAACCATCAGGATAAGAACAGGCAGAACCATGGCTACAGCTAACAGAGAGTCAGTATTTACTTTTTCTTGTTTAATTGCAGTTCCGCACTACTCTACAATATATGCAACCCGACTTTCATGGTTGCCTAGTTTTGCTAATCATCTTCTGAATCTGCACACCAAGGGATTGAACTTTGAAGTTCAATTTTACCCAACTAAAGTTGAAATAAAAGTCAAAACCCATATGTGCACGTGCATGTACCGTTTTTTAATAATAGAACAGAGCCCCAAGCAGAAGAATAGCGGCAACATGATACATGCTCATACACTATGTTTCTGCATTTTGGCTACACTCCACTGTCTTGTAGTGAGGTAGATCACAATAATAACTTCATTGCAATCAAGGCCCAAGAGATTGCCATGACTTCTATCCTTTTAGTAGACTGCTCATAAATTTCTACTGATTTTGCAATAAAATGAGGGAAGAATTAGCAAGAGTGAGTTCAATATTGACATCACGAGAAGTCATTTAAATCCAAAACCCGGCTAATTCTAAAATTCCAAGGAAAATATAATCTCAATTTGCCTTCGATTTATTTCCTTTGGATCAGAAATAATATCATTAAAACATCATGTTTCTTCTTTCAAGTCAATGAAAACATCATGTGTGCATGCGTGAGTGAGAGAGAATGTGAATAGTTATAAGAACACCAGAAACAAAATTTAGGGACTCCCACCATCACAAGCATGAAAGATAATAGTAAAAGAAATATCACACTTTCCCAACCCAGCCACTCATAAAAGAAACTAAATATAACATAGTGGACGAATTAAAGTAGAAGCTCCACAACTATTCATTGAGATTTTAAAAATAAAGCTGGTCCTAGGTCCCTAATTGTTTTTGAGCAAGAATACCCCAGCAATAGCTTTTCTTATTCTCTTAAAAAATAAATCCTGGGTGATGTGCAAATTATTATCATAGATAATTATGAGATGTTATCATTGTTAGCAAAAACAAATCGTAGATACTATCATTGATAATCATTTACTAGGGCTTTCATGCTCAGAGACCCACTGAAATTAAAGCAGCACACTTACAAGATGTGGAACAGGATGATTGTGACCAGATGCAGCAGGGAGTGCATCTTCCTCCTGCTGCAGGACCCATGCCATATTTTCATCAATCTGTTGGCAATAAACATGAAAAGCTGACAAATAGAGTCTCTAACTTATTAGGTGACATCAAGGAGGGAGTGTGGGAATACAGTTGAAGAGAACAAACCTCGCCACCTCCAAATATTGGCTCCTCGTGATATAATCGTTCTTGCAGTTCACGAGCCAACATCTCATCAGCTTCCACTTGCCTTGCCGTAACATGTGAGTCCTCGTCATTCCTGGAACCTATTGATTGAGGATCATTGTTTCTCACTTCAGTCAACAACTCATCAATTTCATAAATTGGTTCCAGATTGCCATCATGTTGACGATTGTGGACTCTAGATGACCTTGAGCTAGATGATTCCCGAGATGAACCAAGAAACAAAACTTCTGAGTCATCAGGAACCATTGTAGAGCATTCACCCTGATTTCTTGAAGTTAATCCATGCTTAGCAACTAGATTCCCAACATGATATGGTTTTCCACCACTGCTACTATCTCTTTCCACTAACCTGTCACCATGCTGTTCATTTGTAAAGCATCTGGCATCATCATCATCTATTCCCAAAATACCTTGTTCCATAAAAGACAGTGGTTGATCTTGTGTCTTCGATCTTTTGTGTGTACTTCTCCAGCCACCCAATAATGCATCTCTACAGTCATCCCTGGTTTCACAAGATGCTTCATTATGAGTCACAGAACTTCTGCATACAAATAATATGTTGTCGGGCATGAATGATAGAATACCCATAAGAAACCACCAAGAGAGGAATCATTGCCCAACTTGATAATTATACAAAGAGATGGAAGGATTAAACTTAAAGAATTTGAACAGACAAATGAAAAAGAAACCAAAATTAGAAACTCAACCAGCAGATAATTCTACAGTACTTATGTGAAGGTAGAGCTTAATTACTATTCCATCAAATTCTGGGAGGGAGAGTTTAGGGAAAATCCTATCCTTCAGAATTTTTGCATGAAGTGGGGATCAAGGCGATCCAACTAGAAATATGTGCAAGATAGATGAAATTACCTGGTCATGTTGGCATCATGCTCCTTTGATGCAGAAGGATGGACCATTGCCTTTTTTCCTTTAACTATATAACAATCATTGTCTTCAGCGACTATTTCCCTAAGATCTGTGTTAGATGGCCCATCAGACAAGTTGTTCCTGGCATGATTTTTTTCATCATCACCTGGGGAGCCATCCTTGGGACTTTCAGCTAGTTTTTGGCCCCTGGTGGCTATATTATGTGGAGAAATACATCCATTTCGCACTAATCTTTTTTTCCCGCCACTTAGTGAAGTAATAGGTAGATGACAAGCAGGGAGATGCTTTTCAATTTTGTGTCGATGACCACTAGCACGATCAATCTCTTTCACGATATTTGAAGCTGGACCAGAACCATTACATGTATTCACATCTATTTTTTCCTTTCCCTTAGAGGTGCTGTCAGATATTCTTGAAGGAAGAGGAGCCGGCTGTGCAGAAGAGCCACCATTTGATGATAATTGACCTTCTCTTGTCTCTTTAGCTTGGAGATCTTTTGATGCACTACGAGGAAAAACAATGTCGAGTAATCTGTCAGGCTCACTCGTCTCAATTAAATCAAAAAGATCATCACCTTCCATGCAAAATGTTTTTTTGGAGGAAATTGTAGCACGGCCAGCTCTCGATTTTTCCACATACTGTGCTTCTTTAGAATGCCTATTCTCAGGCCTGGAGTTATTAACTATTGCTGGCCTTCTAAATAAAGGCGCATTCTGATGGGGATGAGAATCCTCCAAATCAGAATTACTTGGAGAATCATATTCATCAACATTAATGGGACTCCTTTGAGGATGCAAATGAAGTCTTCTACTGAGCCCATTTTCACTAAGCAACCTACTCCTGCTTGTCCGCAGCGGATTAGAACTCTTTTCATCCACGAAGCCAGACTTTCTTAGACGACCAGGCACTGTGGAAACACTCCTTGCAGCTGCTCTCTCGGGAGTGTCAGGTATTTCAAAAACCTGATCAGAATTCATATCTTCCATACTCTATCGCCTAAAAGAGAACAAAAAGAAATTATGCAAGCAATCCAGTCCGTCAATATTAATTCATCAAAGAGCTATTTCCAGTAACAATCAGCTCCATCATCACCCAAATACTGAGGTATCAAAAGAACATAGACAAATGAACTTCAAAATACCTAACAAAAGAAATTCAACAATTAAATGACTAGAATGTCACAGAAGGCATAAAATATCTTGACATGTAGGAGGCAAACTAATGAATGACTGCAGCATCCACCAGAAGCTAGCAGGTTACAGGTAGACTTGCCAAACACACGAGCACATGATGCCAAACTTAAACACTACCACAAAGGGAACTCCTTTACATTCTAGGGTTTAGAATCTAGAATTCCCAAATTAACACATAATGAGATGCAATCATCAAAGCATAAAATGTATGATATAGCAGTAAACAAGGAAATTACCAAAAATAGAAAAGAATGATCTGAAAGAAACTATAGCTATAGATGATAAAAGATTCAAACTTTCATATTCAATTCACTAAATAACAAATACCCAGAAAATATTATTAACAACAAAACCTGCGTATAAATTAACAACAACAAAAATATTTTTTTTTGTATTATAATCAAAACTACATAAAGAAGTAACTCAATTGAAAAATTACACACAAAAATTTCCAATTGAATTTCCAACATAAGAAAAATAAATAAATTAAACAATCGATCCAAAAAGAAAAATAAGGTTAATTTAAAAAATAAATTAAAAAAAAAACAATATGTTGAACGACAAGTGAAAAAAAAATATTCAAGAAGAATCGAAATCAGACAACACAGAATGAGCGATTATTTGAAGGCGTGAATTATTATTCTTACAAATATTTAAAAATAATAATAATCGAAACTTTAAACCAGGAAGGAAAATAAAACTTGCATCAAACGATCAATCAAAACAATAAATTAAATTATTAATTACCTGATTATGCTATTAAAAAACAAGGAATCGAAATTACACCAGCAAAAAAAAATCCATGCGCTTAACTGGTCCGCCAATCTCTCTCTGTATTCAGGTTTAGGCAGCTGTCAGCAGTATAGTGGGCCGGGTTTAGGTTAGGTCCAAAACCATATGAATGCGTAACCTGACCAGGACCAGGCCCAACAGATTCACCTAATTTCCGGTTTCCACCACCAAGACACTAACGTTGTCCTTGTAGTTGTAGCTACAGAGATTAATATTTTTTTACTTATATTAAAAATAATTTTAAAAACATATATATTATTTTAATTCATTTTAAATTAAAAATAATTTCATCAATCGGTCGAGCTTATCTTTAAAGGAGAGCTGGGGAGTCGAAGCGGTTGCCTTTATGATCCCAACTACGGTGGACAAGGAGCCCGTGACCTTATGCTATGTGTAAGAGAAATTGTCATTGGATCCATGTATTTGGATTCGCTTCTTTTTTAATTGATAGTTTTGAAAAAATGTGATTTAAAAAAGACGGTCATCTTGAGCTTGGCTTCGTGACCTATTCTAATTTATTTATTTAAAAAAATTATAAGTTTTGATTTCTCGTGGAATCAAGTAATTAAAATAGTATAAAAAAACTCATACTGCTTCCATGGTTTAAAAAATAAATTGGAGTAATTAAATATTGATATATACGTATTGTCTTATAATATAGTTTTTTTTATATAAAGAACAGTTAGTTAATGGACTAGAAGCTTTAGATTTACTTGAGAAAACTAACATCGTGAAGTGCTCAATTTATTTAATGTATTCATATTTACAAATATTTAATGGGTTTAATTATGACTCTCAATTATTTTTACTTTCTTTTATCTATTTTATTTGTGAATACCCGGGAGTTCTTCTGGTTCAAATAGAACTATTACAATGTTTACTCTGAAAATCTCATTTTTAACATAAGAAAAAATGTTTACTTGATTTTCTATGAATATTTTTAATTAGAATATACGAGAAAAAAACTATTTTATGAAATGAAAAACACATGCAACAACACATGTTATTAATACTTGTTCAATATTGTATTTCAAAAATATTTTTAAAAATGAAAAAAAAATATTTTTTATTTTAGATTAAAAAATTAATATTTTTAAATTATTTTTATATACTGGTAAAAAATATATAATATTTTAATATATTTCTAAAAAAAATATTTTTAAAAGTATCTCCACCCACCATTCCAAAATCACTAAATAATACTTTTCATTTTTGTTTCAAATTGTCAAGGTGTTCCACGTGTTGTTTTCTTTTGTAGTGAATCGTCCGTCCATGCTTTCATTTTTTTTAACATAGTAACTATCATTTTTTTATAAAACAAATAAGTTAATTTATATTATTTGATAATATTAAGTATTTTTACCTATAAAATAAATTATTTAATTGATGGTTTTTTAATAATGATAATAAAATAAAAAAAGGAGTAAAATTGTAGTAGTAGTAGTAGTAGATGGACTGATGGAGGGGTTGTTGGCTTATTTGGTGAGAACTGTATTTTATTTTTTTTATTTTATAAAATAAATCCATTAATAAATAAATACACCTAATTTATTTATTTTAGGTGCCCACGTTAGTTGACGGTATAATATAGCACAATCTTTATGCTGGTAATCGAGAAGAGCTTCAGATTTTTTGCTCATGGTCATAGTTTCTCTTTACGTACTTGAGGGCACACAAAGCTCGTGCTACCCCCTCCAAGATTGCAAATCTTTTGGTGATTTTTTAATTAAAAAATATATTAAAATATTATTTAGTTATATATCAAGCACATCAAAGTTATTAGAAAATATATTTAATATTTTTCTAGATAAAAAATAATTTAAAAAAAAATAATTTAAAAAATCAAGCTGGGATTCAAAATCAAACATGCCCGTATCTGTAGAAATTAAGCAATATTTTATATATATATATTAAAAAAAATCCACATTGCGTGGAGGGTTTGATAACCATTAGACCTACCACACTCGGGCTGTCACGTGCCAGCGGGCACTCAATCGAGTCAATTCTAAACTTGTTTGGAAGCGCACTGGTGGCAGTGGAACACGTGCAGTCATCACCCAGCTGCAACAAGGCCAGACCAAACCTACCCCTCGCTCTGTCGTGCTTTTATTTATACCCCTCACTTCCTGTTGAAAGCCAAGTGGCATATCTCGGCGAGCTTACTCTCTATAAAGAAAGCTGCTGCATTGTCATAATCTCACCGCCGATATCTAGCTAGGGTTATATCCAGCCCAGAAAAGAGAAATGGTGACCGTCGATGAGGTTCGGAGAGGGCAGCGGGCAGAGGGTCCGGCCACGATCATGGCCATTGGAACCTCAACCCCTCCAAATTGTGTTGATCAGAGCGCCTACCCTGACTACTATTTTCGTATCACCAACAGTGAGCATAAGGTGGAACTTAAAGAAAAATTCAAGCGGATGTGTAAGGCTTGCTTATGATTCATTTTCATGGTCTTTCATACTCCATTCATGTTTTGTTTGAAGATTTTCTTCTCGTAAATTCCAAGATATTCCCGGATACTCACGAACGTATATATTTGCTTGCTCCCGACTACTTAGATTTCATGTTTGTTTGGTACTATTGTGTTTATAAAATGTTATATATTCTTATTTTTATTTTTGTTTAAGTTATTCGTTATGTTTCTGGATAATTTTGATTTATTGATAATATGGATTTGTAAATATACAGGCCATATATGGATGCATCTGTGGTTTAGGCAGCTAAATAAATATATACTTTAATTATAAGCTTTGAGGGAAAACTTTATGGTGCTATTATTGAATTCTTGACGTATGAAACAGACAATATATATATAAGTATCTAGTAGATGAATATTATGATTTTTTTTCCACTTAATTCGAGGTAGATATATATTTAATTATTTATAGAGTTTTACAAATTAATGCTCTAACCTTTAATAGAAAATTCCAATTGACTACTAGGTAAAGGAACGTGTCAATTCTAACGTATTAGCAGATTTTATACCATAAAGTGTCGAAATTAATCTGTTAATTATAATCCGTATCGTATTCTTATGGGAACATTTCAAGCTTCTAGAGATAATATCTGCACTATTTATTTAACTAATTTAAAGCTACTCGCCATAGGGTTCTAATAGTCAATGTTCCGATTATGTATGCCCGGACTGAACTGATCAATTTTTGTTTTGCCAATATTTCAGGCGAGAAGTCAATGATCAAGAAGCGGTACATGCACTTGACCGAGGAGATCTTGAAAGAAAATCCCAGTGTGTGCGAGTATATGGCACCTTCATTGGATGCTAGGCAGGACATGGTGGTGGTGGAGGTACCTAAGCTGGGCAAAGAAGCAGCTGCCAAGGCCATCAAGGAATGGGGCCAGCCCAAGTCCAAAGTAACACATCTGGTGTTCTGCACAACCAGTGGTGTGGACATGCCCGGAGCTGACTATCAACTCACTAAGCTTTTGGGTCTCCGTCCATCGGTCAAACGATTCATGATGTACCAGCAAGGTTGTTTTGCTGGTGGCACGGTGCTCCGCCTTGCTAAAGATCTGGCCGAGAACAACAAAGGGGCTCGCGTGCTAGTCGTGTGCTCGGAAATAACAGCCGTGACATTCCGGGGTCCTAGTGATACCCATCTTGATAGCCTTGTTGGCCAGGCATTGTTCGGCGATGGCGCGGCTGCTCTCATCATAGGCTCCGACCCGGTGATCGGGGTGGAGAAGCCTCTATTTGAGCTCGTCTCTGCGGCTCAGACTATTCTGCCCGACAGCGACGGGGCTATAGATGGACATCTCCGCGAAGTCGGGCTTACATTTCACCTCCTGAAGGATGTTCCTGGGCTTATTTCAAAGAATGTTGAAAAGAGTCTGACTGAGGCATTCAAGCCTCTGGGCATCTCGGACTGGAACTCTCTTTTCTGGATCGCGCACCCTGGTGGCCCGGCAATTCTGGACCAGGTGGAGGCGAAGCTGGCGCTGAAACCTGAGAAACTGCGAGCCACTAGACACGTGCTGAGCGAGTATGGAAATATGTCCAGTGCATGCGTGTTATTTATTTTGGATGAGATGAGAAAGAAATCTGTCGAGGATGGGCTTGAATCTACTGGAGAGGGGTTGGAGTGGGGTGTGCTTTTCGGGTTTGGGCCTGGGCTCACTGTTGAGACCGTCGTGCTCCACAGCGTGGCTACTAGAGTTTAGAAGCTGCGTCTGTTGCTTTACATAGTCACCAGCCCACACTTCCACTGGCTTTTCTTTCTTTTGTACTTTCACTTTCCTCTTTTGTTTCCTATAATTGTGTTCCCTTCCTCGACGGTACATGCCTCTTTTGAGAGCACAAGGTACCGTGGGAAAGCCTCGAGGTGGTCGTGTTTGGATTCAAGCATGTCTGTAATAAACTGTCATCCTAAACACTACGAGTTATTAATTAATTACGTTGTGAATTGTTTTTTTATTAACATGGATATTCAGGCTAATCTATATTAATCTATGGGACTTGAAGTTAATAAATATATAAACTTCTAAATGACTAACATATTAATAATCATATTACTTAAACATAAATATATACAAACCTTTTAATTCCAAGATTTTACTACTAGAGATGGGTTTTTTCGGAAGCTATCGTTAGTTAAAGATAGCTTTTTTTTTCAGACGCGGTCTCTCTCCCCCTCTCCTCCCCAGCCTCATTCTTTAACTTCAAAATGGAAAAAAAAAAAAACTAATGATCAGGTAACTCTCAATTTGAAATTCTCAGTTCCACGACTTTTCCACCACGTTAAGGATTATAGTTGTTTATAGGATGGCATTGTCAAATCAATATTTTTTTTTTGAGATAACAAATAATATTTCGTTTGAAGCTTATCACAAGCATGTATGCAACAAAAGGTATCCAATTCATAGAGTAAAAAAAATATTCGTACCAAATTTGACTTAACAGTTTATGAGCTTTAAATTTTCTAATTTAATTTAAAGTATAATATTTTTATGATGTGATCCAGTTAACTCGAAAAACTAGTAAAAAAGGTCCGAATATGAAATTAAAAAAACAACTCGTCACCTAACTTAACTTTTTGCCTGACTTAAACATATAATAGTTTTCTCAACGCGACCCAGTCAACTTAGCACCTGTTTTGCATTATGGTGCGATCTGTGATTCGCAGATCGCACCACAATTTGGTGTTTGGTTATTTGCGAAACGCCAGTGCAAGCTATGGGTCTCACACCAAATTTGTTTTGAAACGTCGGTGCAAGAAAAGCAACAATTTGTTGTTTTTCTTGCATCGGCGTTTCAAGATTGCACTGGCGTTTAAAGCAGCAAAGCAACAATTTACCGTTGAAATTTTAATTCCAAATCAACCCTCGTCCCTCGACATCACAGTCTCGCCTGCAACTACCAACCGACGAGAGAGATCGGGGTGAGTGCAGGTGGAGAATAAGAGAGATCCTTTGTGCTTTTCTTCCTTTTTCTTCCCTGCACTTTTCTCCTCCTCATTTTCTCCCAAACACTTAACTGTTTATTTTGAACCACAGTAAAAAATGTTTTTTTTTAAACTACTTTTTTTCAACCTCAACCGCAACCACAACCGCAATACCAAACAGACCCTTAGTAAATTCAAAGATAACTCGATTGATCGGTAGAAAAAATTTGAGAACTAAATTGGAAAAAAAAAATTTGTCCCAACTTAGTTATCTTGTTTGTACAGATATAAAGTAGAAGATTTTTTTTGTTTTTTACAAAAAAAACATATAAAGATTGAATTGAGAAGAAAAAAACAATGACATTACAACTGTACAGAATTTTTGTATTTTGTTTTGTTTATATAGCAACAATAAAATTCTAATGTGTACGCATGACACCTTTATTGGATACAGGGTAGACATGGTGATGATGGAAGTATCAAAATTAGGCAAAGGCAGTTATCAAAGCCACAAGTCAAAATTAGTTTTTAATTTAGAAAAAGTGAAAGCAATAATATATATATATATATATATGTATATATTATTAACTAGATTAAATTAATAAACCAATCATGTAAAAAAAAAACAGGAATCTGAAAAACAAAAAAATAACTCTAAATATACGCAGGACACTGGGAATCAACTGCAAAGTTTATGGATAAGTGTCATTACAGGGCCGACAAGTTAGGGACTCATGTACTTGTCATGGCGGTTGGCACCGTTTGTTTGGTGATTTCGCGGGGTTGGTAGACGTTATACCTAGCAGTCTAGCACAGCACCTGAAAACTGGAATGATTTTGATGGTGTTTGATTTGGCACGACAACCGAATAAGTTTAATTCAATTTAAATGAATGGAATTTTTTTTGTAAATACCTTATTTAATGAGTGGTAATTGTTTAAGGACATGAAAGCACCAGCTGCTAGGCATGCTTAATTTTACTTGCGTGAAAATAACCCCTTTATGGAGGCCGAGAAAGGACAAGCGGTCGCATCCTTCTGCTCGCCTGCCTGCAGAAGAAGATCTCTAAAGAAATATTCTTTCAGAGATATATTAATAGAGACAGGGCTATCAATGGATATCAACTTGACATGTATGTATGTATGTATGTATGTATGTATTATTGCAAACTTCATCGAAACTTCCGCTAAGATATATACATTTATATGTAGGGTGGCATTTATATGTTTTTAAATTATATATATATTTTAATACTGACTATATATTATTAAACATTGAACAATCCCCGAGTAATAAATACTCAGAAACATAATATAGACATGGTAGAAATGTGATGTATGATTACCCATTGCGATCTCTGCATACGAACATTAATTATAATGGTAGAATGAGCAACTTGTATAATTATATTTTCATTATTTAGTTTATATATATATATATATATATATATATAATATTCATGATTAAAATAAAGCTTTCCGTGTTCTTGGCCCAGGAGATCTTGGAGGGCCATCCTAATGTGTGTGAACGCAGAGTCATCAACGAATGTAATCAGCCCACGTCCAAATAATATTTTTATTTAGAAAATGAGAAAGGAACATATATATATACACTTGCCGCAGTCTATAACGATCATCCAATGATCTCGATCTCGTGGTGATGGCTATGTTTGTTTAATATGATTTTGTTTTTTTAAACCTTTGTGTTTTTTTTTTAAAAAAAGTTATTAAATAAAAATTGTTTTGCTGTAATAAAAAAGGTAATTTGATTTTCACAAAAGTTTTTTTTCTTGCTAGAAACTTAAAAATATCGTATTATTTGTTGAATATATGAAATATGAGTCTCGATTTAGTATATTTTGTTTGTTTTTCTATTATACCCCTTAGCATCTGATTTTTATATCATTTTTTATCCATGTTCTTATGATAATTACTTGTTTTCCTTTAATTATTATTTTTTGTTTTTATCGTCATTTATTTTAGTTGATTTTTATCATCTTTAAATTTTTATAATTTGTCACATTAAGTCTTTGATTGCAATTTTTTAATTTGAAATAATTTATGAATTTATGTATTTTCTTAATTTCATCCTCCTTTGACTATTTTATTACTTTGATTTTGTTTTTATTCTCTTAGTAGACTTGGAAAACAATATTAATAAAATATTTCCCAGCTTGTCTTTGCATGGTTGTTAGATACTGAGAGGTATTTTTCAAGATAGGATCAAATATTAAAAAAAAATATTTTTCAAACAAAATACAGAGTTTCCTGATAATTTCTCTTATAGAAAATTACACGTGGTATTATTGGAAATTCGAACATTGTTGCATGTTGTTACACATTGACATCGGTTAGGTGCACTGTTATTGCTAGGCATGTCAGTTACAGGAATGTATTTGGTAGAAGATGAAGTTTTCTGATTATTATTTTTTTGTTGGCTCGTTCTCAGGAATCGATGAATAAATAATTTAAATTAAATAATTAAATTAAAATCTTCATGATATCTTCATAATAATTAAATTAAATTAAATTAAAATGCCTGCTCATCTCTCTTTAATTGACCATTGCCCTAACCAGAAAAGTCGTCGATCTGCTGTTACAATAGAGCTCCCTCGCCTATTATTTGACAATTTCTTTACTAGAAAAACAAAGAGGACAACAGTAGTACACCTTTCCTAGAAGAAGAAGAAGTCACCACCGGCAATAAATAGCCAATTATCCATTATCACAGGCAACTATGGTGTAACAACCTTTATTATGAAATTAAAATGACTATTATAATAATTTAAAATAAAATTAAATTACGTGATAGTTATAGCTGGAAAAAAGAATCAGAAAATATTTTAAAATTTATAATTGTTAAAAATAAATTTTCGATTGTTATAAATATTATGATTTCAGTTCAAGGGTCATCAAAAAATATTTCAATAAAATAACAAAAAATTTAGAGGGTGCAGATATTGTCTCACACCCTATGGGGCGAATCTAAGATTTTCTTTCTAGTCAATTGATCATTTTATAGGTGAGCTCACTTTACTTTATTTATTAATTTCTATCTCATTTCAAGTTTTATTACACAAACACTTAATAAAAATCTCGGTATTTTTTACAATACATAACGCTAATAGGAGATAAAAAAAAGAAGGATTAAACAACACAACAACAGTGCACGTTTGACAACTAAAAAACACCTTCATTGCACTGAAAGTTACAAATAAACTCGTGTGAAAGGGCAAGAATATCTCTAAGCATAAAACTTGTTTTTTCTGGCTTGACTAAAAGCAAGCGTATATTCTTACGAGGGAAAAACCAAATATATCCTTGGTCAACACTCGATAATTTTTTGACCTTGGAGTGAAAAAAAGTATTTTTTTTTTTAAAAAAAAAAATACATTTGATCAACAACTCTAAATGTTTTTGACTTTGAGTGTATAAACATAACTTTACTCTAAAAAAATGAAAAAAACCCCCCCGGGGAATTTTATAATAAACAAGTATATCTTAGATGACATGTCAAATATATATATATATATATATAAGTGAATATATGCTTTTGATTTAGTTTCTTGCTTTTGTCCTCTCCCGAAGACAAAAAAAAAGGGTGACGAAGGGCAGAGAGCTCGTCTGCCAGCATTTGTTTAATGATTGTGCCTGTTTGGTATCTTATAGAGATGAGACGGAGAAACAATCTTTTAACCTATCTCGTTTTAAAGTGAGTGGAAGTCAATGTACACCAAACATTTTCTGTTGTAAGAATTTCAGAATACTAACATTGGAAATATATACAAAAAATATTATCAGCCAAACACGTTCTAAAGAGTTATTTGGTCAATCTATTTTTTTTTTCGTGTAGGGCTTGCCCTTAAGTATCAATGAATAATTTAACTAAAGCTCTTACCTAACCACTCTTGCATACTATCTATATAACTCTCGTAGCAGCTGGTCCATTCCGACATTAAAAGTTACCCTGCCTAGCGCTAAACCCTTTTGATTTAATATCTTGGTTTTCTAAATAGAAAATATGGTGACCGTTGATGAGATTCGGAAGACGCAGCGGGCAGAGGGTCCGGCGACCATCGTGGCAATCGGAACGGCAACCCCTACAAACTGTGTTGACCAAAGCACGTATGCCGACTACTATTTTCGAATCACAAACAGTGAGCATAAGACGGAGCTTAAGGAAAAATTCAAGCGAATGTGTAAGATTTGCTTATCATTTAGATACCTTTATTTATTGCATGCATTTTCATTGCACCTATATGTTATTTCATGATCATGTTCGTTTTAAAGATATTCCATGCTTGTTCTAGCTAGCTACTAGCTTTCGTACATGTGTATGGTTAACTTTGTGCACTGGGACAATGAAAACACAATATCTATCAAACTCAATTCTTCCATGCCATGCATTTCAGGCGAGAAATCCATGATCAAGAAGCGCTACATGCACTTGACCGAGGAGATCTTGAAAGAAAACCCTAGTGTGTGCGAGTATATGGCACCTTCATTGGATGCTAGGCAGGACATGGTGGTGGTGGAGGTACCTAAGCTGGGCAAAGAGGCAGCTGTCAAGGCCATCAAGGAATGGGGCCAGCCCAAGTCCAAAATAACACATCTGGTGTTTTGCACAACTAGCGGTGTGGACATGCCCGGAGCTGACTATCAACTCACTAAGCTTCTGGGTCTCCGTCCATCGGTCAAACGTTATATGATGTACCAGCAAGGTTGTTTTGCTGGTGGCACGGTGCTCCGCCTTGCTAAAGATCTGGCCGAGAACAACAAAGGGGCTCGTGTGCTAGTTGTGTGCTCGGAAATAACAGCCGTGACATTCCGGGGTCCTAGTGAAACCCATCTTGATAGCCTTGTTGGTCAGGCATTGTTCGGCGATGGCGCGGCTGCTCTCATCATAGGCTCCGACCCGGTGATCGGGGTGGAGAAGCCTCTATTTGAGCTCGTCTCTGCGGCCCAGACTATTCTGCCCGACAGCGACGGGGCTATAGATGGACATCTCCGCGAAGTCGGGCTTACATTTCACCTCCTGAAGGATGTTCCTGCGCTCATTTCAAAGAATATTGAAAAGAGTCTCGCTGAGGCATTCCAGCCTCTGGGCATCTCGGACTGGAACTCTCTTTTCTGGATCGCGCACCCTGGTGGCCCGGCAATTCTAGACCAGGTGGAGGCGAAGCTGAGTCTGAAACCTGAGAAACTGCGAGCCACTAGACACGTGCTGAGCGAGTATGGAAATATGTCCAGTGCATGCGTGTTATTTATTTTGGATGAGATGAGAAAGAAATCTGTCGAGGATGGGCTTGAATCTACGGGGGAGGGGCTGGAGTGGGGTGTGCTTTTCGGTTTTGGGCCTGGGCTCACTGTTGAGACCGTCGTGCTCCACAGTTTGGCTACAAGATTCTAGATCTTCTTCTGTTGATTTACACGTCAACCTCTGCGGGTTTGTTTTTCTTCTCGTTTCGTTTGGGATCACTAAGCGTGCAAGAGATCAAGCAAAGCAATGGTGTATTGATTTACCTTATTAATAAATTTTATTCGGAAAGCTCTATGAACATGTTGTTCAATCACCTAGACTTCATCATATCAATATCTAAATTGATTTGAAGAAGGGAAAAAACCCAAATTACACTCTAGATGGGCTAATCATTGAACTGACTTGCAGAAATTATACGAATTTAATTTAATAATCATGCATGTGGAGATTGGATGCTGATTTGTTTTTGTTGAGAGTCATATACGTCTTTTTATTTGATTTTACTTTTATAAGCTGTAATAATTACAATGTAAACATTTTAATCTTGATCAATTTTATTCATATTAAGTTTTTGTTTATCAGTGGGTTAAAATTGATTTTAAAAATGTATTGGACATATTAAGTTTTTATTTTTTTTAAAATATTTTTAATATAAAAAAAAATAAAAACATCAAAATATTTTAATTTGAAGTAAAATATAAAAATAAAAATAAGTTATTTTTTTCAAAAATGTCAATAAAACTGACAGGGATCTTATGCGACGAGTGGAATTTCCAAGAGAAAAACCTGGCCTAAAATTTTAGCATGCAAAGGTTGTGTTTTTATCAAACACCAGCGCCTTAACTTTTGACCCAAAAAAACTTAGGATTCCTAATGATAATTTATTGTGGATATAAACAGTAAATATATTTAAAATAATTTTTAATTTTTTGAATAGCAACACTGTGCTGAAGCTACGGTGTTAGGCTGTTAGCCTTAGGCATCATGGGTTTGGGAGCTGGAATTTTTAAGAAGGGCTAGGCACAAGCTAGGCTTGTCATGGTGTTTTTGCTTTTATTTTTGTGTTTAAGATTTTTAAAAAAATAGTTTCATAAAAATCATTTTAGTTACGATTTAAAATAAATTTTGAAGTGTTTAGTTAAAACTGATTTTGAGTTCGAGATCAATGAAAAAACAATCTAAGATGTTTGGTTACCAAATTTTTATATTGTTTTTTAACTTGTGAAATTAATTTAAAGGATATATATATATATATATAATTTTTTAAATATTGTAGATTTAATAATTACAATATTATTATTAACAATTCAAGTAAATTGAATACTTTTTTTATTCTCTCACTAAATTACTTGCAATATCATCAAGAACAATATCTATACGTGAAAATTTCTATAATTTCTGATTATTTGCGCGAGCTATAATATTTGAAAAATCATCCGGGATATAATTGGTATTACGATCATATTAAAATAATATTTTTTTATTTTTTAAAAAAATTTATTAATGATATTAGTGTATCTAAATAATTAAAAATATCAAAATATCAAAAATATAATATATAGATATTTTTAATTTGAGCATAGTTTTTAAATATTATTATAATTTTTAGTTCAATTTTAGATTTGTTTTTGGTTATTATATAACTGATATGAAAAAACAATACTGACAGTAAATTGATAATGAAAACTTGATTCAAATAGTTTTTATTTTTAAATATATTTCTAACAAGATTTTATTATATATATATATATTATCAGTTATTATGTAGTTGATAATAAATAACAATAGTACCAGTAAACTGTGAATGAAATTCCACTCATTATTTTTTATCTTTAAAGTTTTAAAATATGATTTTATCTTCTTTTTAGCTTTTAATCTATAAAATATTATCATGCTGTTTTGATTTTTTTTATTGACTTGCTTAACAATCATAACAAAAATTATATATAAAAAGTAATTTCTATAAAAAAAATGTTTATTAATATAAATAGGACATGTGTTAATATGGGAATTTCTATCCTGACGGAGTTTTTTTAGTCAAAAATATTATATTTTCAGAATTAATAATAATATAAAATATATATTTTTAAAATCTGATTTTTTTAAAAAAATATTAGTCTCCCAAGGAGTATATATCTAGACCAATATTTTTTTTATATGGAAAACCTCGTTGATAGAAATGAGTTTAAGTGAATAAGTAAAGTTTTAATTATCTCGTATTATTATAAAAAAAAATACACGTACCCACTTAAAATCATAATGTTTATCATTATATCATGTCCATCGGAGACATCTATACCAACATGCTCATGGATAACACCAAAATTTATGTCGCAGTTAGAATATGCGATACGTGAAGGAAGAGGGAGGGAGAGAGAAAAAGAGAGGAACCGGAAGTCACCGGAGACTACAGAGGAAGGGATTGATAAGCATAAGAGAAGGAAAGGATTATTATATTCCTTGAAAATATATATTGACCAGTCAAATCATTATTTTGTTGATGGAATCGGTTCCCATGATTTCACTTTTATTTGGAAGAAGCCAAATTCTTGCCATGATCTTTCCGTACTCTTAAAACTCCGATTGCGATGGTTTTTAAAATTATTTATTATTTAAAAATATATTAAAATGATATTTTTTATTTTTTAAAAAATATTTTTGATATCAGCACATCAAAATGATCTAAAAATACTAATTTTTTTTAAATTTAAAATAAAAATAAAAATAAAAAAATTTCAATTTTTTTCATAATCACTTTCCGATCGCAATGCCAAAAAACCCCTTCATCATGTGTATTCCAACATACATATTTTTTAGACGTGGAGCCATTATATATATATTTTTATTACAAGTTAAAATATTTAATGTTTTTAATTGAAGTGAGATTCAAACAGGTAATTTTTAAGGAGCAAATTTTTAGCGTGACCAGTTAAGCCATGCCACTCGGGGCTTATATACATACTAGCTATATGCCCGCGCGTTGCCGCGGGCATTGCTGCGTATATAATATAATATAATTATATTAAAAATGATAAACTTATAATATAAAAATTTAAAACTATAATATAAAAGAGTTTGTTTCAATATAAGACCCACCGAACCCAATTTCATGGATAGGAAATCCATGACAATTCCCACAGCAGCAACTGGATAGCAAATCCATGACAATTCCCTACATCACATGCTTTCTTTGATGTTCACAATCATGTAACTTTACATCCTGTTCAACCCTATGATTAATTCAGTGATACTAATCAGGCCAGCCAATACTCTACCCTCCCCACCATGCTTAGCCAACTCTTGCTTCGATGAAAAAGGAAATAGAGGCCCATCCTAGTGTGGCTTTCTGCTATATATGTTTATATATATATATATATATATATATATATATATCACATAATTTGTATTTAACAAACATACATTCAAGATGTGCCAACTCTAATCATGTGTCTGCTCTCCATTGAGCTTTGTATCCGCTCCCTGGCATGCCTTAAAGCATCAAGAACTTCAAGAACACTTCTATTAACTATCTTTAGCTGACTTTTCTTGGAAGATGCTGGCAAACTCATTGGGACTAATGCCAAAGAGTTACTCGCATAATTCTCGTTGTCGCTCTCAATTCCTGCATTTGCCTCCAACTCCTCCACTGAAGCTTTGACGCTCGAAGAACTGAAAGAGATTAACAGAATAGAACAAAATTAGCTTAAACAAACCCCATTATTAATTGAAAAGGATAACACATGCTCAACTGGATACCTTTGGTCATCAACCTTTGAATCTTGGGAACATGCCATGGATTCATGGCTAGATTTATCTAAGGAATCGTCTTTGAGGTTATGTTCAGAATTTGAATCTTGAGTATCTCGAGTGCCAGTCTTCTCTTCAATGGAATCCAAAACAGTACACGCATTTTGATTGGATGTAGTTGTTTCAGAGCCATTGTCTTTCAAATCTTGTGAGAGTACTGGGATTAGGCTTCGGGGCTTGGATTCAGATTCTTCAGGGTCTTTGTGGTCTGAATTACTTGTGGATGATGTGCTAGAAAATCCACTATTGTCAGATGAACTTAACTTCTCTGATCCATCTAATGCAGGTGAGATTTCCAAAGACCCGAGCTTCTTCATCAGGAGTTTATGCTTCTTTTCAGCCTTTTTCCATAACTTCGTTTCTTCTCTGAGTTTGTTCTCTAGCTCTACTAACTATACCATAAAAAATAGACGGAAAAGAAGCTTGAGATCTTACAATTGATGCATTGTGGGCGTCTATTGGCATCCCAAACGCGATGCATGCAATAAATCAATCTACCCAGAAGAAGTAAAACATAAAAGCAAAACAAAGGCTAAAAAAATCATGGGATAAACAAATTCAGACCTTATTGCCCATAAGTTCCGCCTCCTCTTTAGCAATCTTTGAAGCTTGTCTCTCTGCAAGCAATCTTCCTCTCAAGCATTCTAGAGTCCTCCAACGATCCCACCCTTCCATTTTATGGCTTTCACTTATACGGAGAGACAAATCCATCTCACATTGTAAGAGATAAGAACATATCGATGAAGAGAAAACAGATGGATCGACAAGAACCCACGTACTTCCATCCTTTCTCTTCCTTGACGGTTGCTGTCATTTTCTCGGCCACTGAAATCACTTAGAGTGTTAAATTCTTAGCAAAAAAAGAAATGTGAAGCGCCTTTACTCCATACGCTACTGTTCTTTGAACTAAAAACTCAGAAAAAATCCATACTTTACTGTGTTTAAAACCTAGAGCTTGGTTTCTCTTGCTCGTACCAGGTGCCTTTAAATCCAACTTTGCTCATTTCTTCACCGCCACCCTTCATTATTTGCCTTTAAAGGCTTAACCACCAACAGATGCGAATTAGCTCTCTAGCCTACCCTTTCCCTCTGAGAACAGGCATCGTGGAAGGAAATTGAACTTGCTTTCGGGCGATGTCCTTCCCGAACCCAATTAAACCCAAAACCCACTCCCCAACACACACAAACGACCAAACCTAAGCATCCCGACCCCAAGAAACCGAATTCCCAGCAAAATCAATGAGAAACAAAAAAAACTGAACATCAATCGAAGGGGAAAAAAATACAATCAACTCAAAATGCAATCAATTACCAACACCCAGACCAGAAAGAGCATCAATCGAAAGAAACCGAGACAAAGTAGAAATTGACGCAAACAAAGGGTGAAAAACATACCTCATTGAAGACCCAGAACAACCCGAGACCAGCCGTCGAACCACCATCCTCGACCGCCCGATCAGCCCTCACCACCCAGCCCGTCGTTCGCTCTGTGGCCAGAAAGAAAAAGAACAAAATAAAGTGAAAAACATACCTCATTGAAGACCCAGAACAACCCAATACCAGTCGTCGAACCGCCATCCTCGACTGCCCGATCAGCCCTCACCACCCAGCCCGTCGTCGCTCTATGGCCAGAAAGAAAAAGAACAAAAGAAATGGTCGTTTAGTGTTTTGAGTTTTTGTAATGGCCGTTTAGTGTTTTAAGTTTTTGTAAGAGACGAAAGACGCCCCGAAGAAGACACAAAATCAACCGGCTCATTAAGGGTAAAATGGCACTTACACTGCTTGAATCCACAGTGCTTATGTGAGAGGCGCTACAGTGGATCGGGCACGCCATTTAGTGTTTTGGTAATTTACAAAATTATTTTGTTTTATGATTCAATGAGTTAATTTTAGACCATAGTGTTTTATTTAAAAAAATTATTTAAAAAATTAAAATTAATTTATACGAATTCACCAATAAAACTCGTAGTTATTTTTTTGTTTAATACCCGGTAGTAATGTGTGGCTATAAACTAAAAAAAACATACATATTTTAAGAAAAAAAACTCGAAAATTTTCTCGACTATAGATACTGATGTGATGAAGCACCCAACATGAGTTAGTTAGGGTTATACTTGTCTTGGCAGTTAACACCGACACGTAACGGTTATTTAAGACCCGTGTGGGGGATAGGGGTGGCGTCGTGGTGCGCTGTAGGTGTTACAAAATCATGATGATTAATTAACCCATTCACTCGGGTCAGAGAATGGTTCAAGGGAAACCAGGAGCTCGCTTGACTTTGCCTTGCTAAACGGTCATCTGTCTAAAGATCATTGCATAATCATAATATGGCAATCGAGTACTCGGCTTTTAATTAATATATATTTTTTTCAAATCAAAATACTGTTGTTTTGGGATTTAAATTTTTTATTTTATTTTGATTGAGTAACAAGATTATAAAATAAATCAGATCAAGTCATCTATAAATTAATTAATTAATTAATAAAACTCAGATTAAATCAAGATTTAAGGATATGTTTGTAATTTTCATTCAGAAATACATTAAAATAATAAATTAAAAATTAAAAAAGTTAATTAAATTGTTTTGGGATTTAATAAAACAAAATCTACAATTTATTAAAATTTAGTTCAAATCAAGGGTTTAATTAGTTGGGTGATAATGCTGAGTTTAATAAATATTAACTGTTTTTGTGTAATTATTGTTGCTATCCCAAGTGACAATATTTAAACTTTAGCACATGGCAACACTTAATGCTTTATATATCCCTTGCTTTGTTCCTTCCCCTGTTCGTCTGGTGGATTATTATACGAGAGACAAGGATTAAGCTGTCTCCCTGAAACGCAACTAGTTTGTCCATCGCTAGGCTCGATGGCATCAGCTCGGAGCCGAGGAGAAAAACGAGGAGAGGCTGCTGCCAAATCCGCAGCCAACTCTCATGGGAGAACCCAACTCGGTCATATGATCCTGTGTCGGCTGCAAGAACATAGTGTTTGTCTTTTCCAACTTTCTAACCACTATCGAATACAAATAATACCCACAGTGTCATATGAGCAGCAGATTATAAAAGGCAGTGATTTTATTTTTAAATTTAATTCCCAGACTTTATTTCGTTTCGATTTTATCCTTTTATAACCCCGATTTATCAATAATTGTCAAGGAATATCAAAAATGAAAAGGAGCGTCGGCTCCTCTTGCTTTCTACACTATTGTTATTTGGTCACTCGATATATTAAGTGTTTGAGATAGTGGTTGTGGTTTTTTTAAAATATTTTTTGTTTATAAATATATTAAAATGATATTTTTTTATTTTTAAAAAATTATTGTTGATATTAACACTAAAAATACTATTTTTTTATTTAAAATAAAAAAAAATGAATTTTAACCAAACGCCGGTTTGACTGCAGTGACAAAGAGGCTCTAAAATTTCAATTATCGTATAGAAATATGGTAAACAATTTTATATTGTTGTTGTGTGTTTTATTTGAGTGACATAAATTATTCAACTCTTCTAATTCTCCAGGTACTCTTATTTTATTGTCGTGAAAATGTAATTAAAATGCAGAATAAATTGCCTTATTTTATTGTCATGGGATTATGCTTGAAGAAACTGTAATGCGGTATGCATTGCTCTGAGCAAGATGCTGTGAATAACTCGAGATGTTTAGAATATAATGATAACCATTTTGAAATCTAGCAAGAACTCGTCAATGGGAATCCTCAGTGTATTAACAAAAAACATTTCTCATGTCTTTTAAAATAATGGATGTTCATAACTTTTTTTAACATGA
>CM063590.1:13523731-13541797 GCA_032356905.1 Salix exigua
TTATATATTATAGATCTATTTATTATACGGACATGTGGTAAGAGCTCCTCTCTCTCTCTGTATATACATATATGTTATACTTTATTAGGTATTGGATTAAAGAATAAAAAAAAAATTAAATATTAAATTCATTACACATACATTATTGTCTCGCTCAAACGACTTTCCGAACGTGACCTCCCGCTCTCTTTTTTTGATTAATATTAGTTTGTGTGTTTCTCGATTAATTTTATGGATTCTAAAATTAATAATTATATAAATTTTCAGTAATCATCATATTAGTAACTACAGGACTCGAACCTGAAACTATAAAAAAACAAAATTTTGATCTTAAATTTTTACCACCAATCACCTACTAAAAAAATATGAATTCCTTTTTAGTTTGATGTCACTGTGTCTTTGCTAGTGCTTAGTTGAGTTTTATAAGGGTGTTTATTTGAAGAAATGTTAATTTAATATTTTTATCATGGTATTAGTAAAAGAAATAAAAGAATATATATTTTGCAATAAAATAATATTTTTAAAAGGTGATTGGATAGAACAGCAAAGCTACACGTGTGTAAACAGAAATCTTTGCACTCTGTAGCCATCAATCATGCCCCGTCACCACTCATGATCCGTCAAATTTAGTTAGCCTGCGGATTTGAGTGATTGTGCCCGAGAAATCAAAAGGTAGGATTCGTTTGCGTGGCCACTCCCACACATGTAGCCCCCGCGCTCAAGTCTTCACGACGTATCATTGCTATAAAACGACAGGGCTTGAAGATTCAACCTCCTGTTTTTTTCATTGTTGTCATGTCGGTAAACAATTCTTTTTTTATACCAAAATATATTTTTTTTATTAAAATCAAAAGTTGAATCTATCCATGTCAATCGAAGGTCGGGCTTTTTATATGCACCGGCCTAGATCGGATTAAAAAAAATCTAATAGGTGCAGGTGATATTTTTTTAATAAAATAAATCAAATCAAGAAAACTAAAAATAAAAAACAATCGAGAAAGAAAGCCTGTATTAATTGATTAAAAACAATGTTCAATTCGAATTCAAATGGTCGAGAGCAGACCAGCCATAGCTCTGAAGAAGAAGAAGAAGAAAAGGAGTATAAAGTCAACAAGATCTTGATCTGATGGTTAGAAAGGGAGTTTGTCTTCCTCCCACTCCAGTTTCAAGTCTTATCAGGCACGCCTATCATTCCCACGGTGTCTTACCTACTTATTGAGCTTATAGTATGTTCGGTGAGTCCGAAAATTTAGTTGTGGTGCATGAAAGCTAACCCGAAAAACACAGATATAAAAAAAGGTATAAATACTTAATTTTCTTCTCAACCCTGACCTAAACCCAAAGTAGACCCTTCCCAAACTTATTCTATGCCTCCCATCTATTTTCAGGTCCCAAACCCAGCTCAAGCCTAAAAACCTTAGTTTTTTATGCTCTCTCGTCCTTTTTTATCGCCGTCATTGTCAGAGCTGACAACTTTCTCATCTTCTTTCGCTTGGTTTTCTATCTCTTGCCAAAAAAAAAACAAGAAGCATGTAAGAGCAATTCTACTACAAGAGCTAAAAAGTAAAATTAAATTAAAAGATAAAAAAATTAGCTTTTATCTTTATAATTCAAAAAATATTATATTTAAAGAGGTAAAATAATATTTTTAAGTTGAAAAATTATTTCTAATAATTAGTTTGGTTAATTTTTTAAATGAAAACCGAACAGAATAAAAATAATCATTCCTGCTCGGAACATTAGTAAAGCATTATAATTCATGATACAATTTAATGTTGATTAAAATAATGTTTTTATTGTTTTGTCTCTCATTTCGAAAATCAATTTCGAAAAATGACAAGGGTAAGGACTAAGGAGAGTATTATTGTCATTTCATAGGGCTCGCGGGTCGTTAACAAATTACTAGGATCGGCTTGGGCCTTTTTTCATAAGGTGTTTATTTAGTCGAAGACTAGATTATTTTTTAAAAAAATCAATAAATTTTAAAAATAACATGATTTATCACAAGTTTTTTTTTGTTAAATTTAGTTTTTAAAAAAGAGATTTTTTTCTTTTAGTTAAGTTAAATTGATTGATTGGATTTAAAAATTTAAAGCTCCCATTTATGTTATTTTGTTTGGTTTGTTTTATAAGTCGGTGCTTTAATATCACTTATAGTTTCTTTCAATTTCTTAGACGGGCCTAACAGGTTGATCCAGATGATTTTTGTATGTTTTATTTTAACCGAAGATTGATATTTATTTGTTAACTTTCCATGAGATTTCTTAGTAATTTTGAAAAATATTTTTTTTTACTGAATTTATTATTTAAATTAAATTAAATTAGATTGATTGATTAGATATAAATATTTATTTAAAGATATTCCAATTATTTTACTTTTTAAATCAAATGCTCTAACTATAAGAATAAGCTCTTTTAGTTACACTTGGACATATAATAGTCTTGCTTCTTTAAAAATATCAATATCGTCTGAAAATTGCTGTTCGTGTTAGAAAAAATAATTGTCCGGCCTGCGGGGGAGTTAAAAATATCTAGTTGTTGTGTGTGTACTGACTATGCAATAAAGCATTGTTTGTTTGAAAGCACTTGTCTGCCGAAGAGTAAAAGAAAAGGAAAAAAAAACATCATCGGACGGCTGTAAATAACCATGCCATCCATTCCTGGACAGAAGCTGTTCCTCCTTTCCAAATAAAAATCTCGTTTTCCATCCACCCTGGCAGGTGACAGGAATGAGATATTAAACGTTAATTAAAAATACAAAACAAACTAAACACTTGTAATTGTATTTTAAGAGTTTTTAAAAAAATATATTTTTTAAAATTAATCAGTGAAGGAAATATAGTTAGCTCTGAATCGGTTTATTCTTTGTTAGATCGTTCAGAATAATTTAGTGTTTTTACATTTTATAGCGTGTTAAAATGATTAAATTATAGTTAAAAACAAAATTTATTTCTTGTGACTAGTATTTTTTGAATTTTTATTTTTTCAAATAATTAATTCTTCTTTAAAAGTAATTTTTGTTAGCTACATTAAGAGATTTTTTTATATTTTCTTTAAAATCAATCCTTGCTATTAATGATTAATTTAATATTCTAACAACTTTAAATTATTATTTAAAAATCAAAACTCATCCACACGTGCAATGCACGCGCCACATGCGGAAGGTGTCAACGTTATTCAGACAGTTTAGGAGAAGTGTTCACCCGACTAAACAATGGTTTTCAGGGCATTGTTTGAATCGTATTGTCAACTTCTCTATCCTTAAACGATTCGTGTGATTTACTTATTTTTTATGTGATTCTAATGATATTTCCCCCCCTTCTTTTCTCTCTCATCCTCGCTCCTAATCGTTCAAATTTAAAGCGACTCTTCAATTGTTTTTATAGATTTAATCCATGTTCTTTTATTACTATTTATTTTATTTTTAATGTTTTTTTCCAACTTTATACTTCAAATTCTTTTCTATTTGATTGGATCACAGTGAATTGCCAGCCAGCCAGCCACCCACCCACATATGTACCTACCATAAGATGAATTCATAACATGTTAATCTAGTTTTTGAAATCGGAGGTAAAATCCATTTCGCAGATTTATTGTCAAGATAGAGCTTGCCATGTATCTCTCCGAGCATACCGTTATTTTTTTAAAATATATTTTATTTAAAAGTACATTAAAATGATATTTTATTATTTTTAAAATTAATTTTGACATCAGCACATGAAAATGATCTGAAAATACAATTGTTTTTAATTTAAAGTGAAAAATAAAAAAAATTATTATTTTTTTCAAAAACGTTTATGAAACGCAGTACCAAACACTCTTTTCATCTTCTTTTGATTGCAAACTCTAGATATTGCACTTTAATTGTTAAATACATATTTTTTTTAGTACTTGGATGAACGAGCAACTTACACGCATCTCACGAATCCTAAAATTAATGATTATCATGTTAGCAACCATGAAATTTGAACTTGAGACCACATAAAAAACAAATCTTTTAGTCTAAAGCTCTTATTACCGATCAACTAATAAATGGTTTTGAATTGTTAAATATTTTAATTACAGGAAACTTGTGTTTGAATGAACCGAGCTTCTACGTGGGAGAATCTGTCAAATATCCATGTAAAGGATATGTATCATATATTGGAAAGGAGTGGGAGAAAAAGTAAGGTAAATACATATAAAATGAATCCATGAGTATATATCCAACGCAAATTAGAGAGTCCTGCACTTCTCCCCATTCTCAGGGATAAGATTATTTTGTTAATTAAAATATGCCAGAATAGATGCAAATTCTTCTTCATCCCATCCCCGCCCAAGGACGAGCATCGAGTGCCAGTTAAGAATCCATGGCATCTTTTTTTTTCTTCTAGCTGACAAGTTACCAAGGAAGCTAAGTGTGGAGAGGGCACGAGCCATTTCTTGAACGCATCCATGAAAACAAGATAGTATATGAAAGATCTTTCAATCCCCACCATTCTCTTTTGCGGAAAATGAATTGGTATCAATAAAGTGGATATTAATGTGATGATGTCGACGACGAAGACCTGGCCGCCTTGGATTGAAGTTTGATTCGACTGTGTCTTGTAGAATTCAATGTCGTCTGCCCTAGGACCGAATAGTCAAACTTTGTTCGCAAGCTTTTGAAGCACCATGATCAGCTTAATAAAATGATTTTAAAATACCATTTTCCCCCCTTTTAAACAGACTCCGAATTTGAAACGTGTTACAAAAAGAAATTTACTGAAAGAACTGCAAAGAGGATACAACTGTTTAGACACTTTAGAGCCAGAGCACCATATGCCGGGAATAGGCTGCCCACGAATAGGTTCTTGTCTCTTTGAACCCGTGAGCCGTATCATTCTGACGTCGAAGACGACGAGATTTAGAAGCTCATCTAACTCTCAATTGAATTAAGAGAAGAGACAGAAGATGCTACATAACGGAATCTATTGGACCCTAAACAAATATGGGGTGGTGGCGCAGTTGGCTAGCGCGTAGGTCTCATAGCTTCTGAGTTATCCTGAGGTCGAGAGTTCGAGCCTCTCTCACCCCACTATTTTCTTTTCAAAAAATGGAAAATTGTGAGCTGGGACCAGCTGGCTATGTGCGCTCACAGTTGCGGCATATATACGAATGCCATAAACAACGCAGTCAAAAATCCCATAAATAAAAGGGGAATTTCGGAGACCTCTTCTTTATAAGTGTTGTTTTAAGAATTAAAAGTGTGGCCCGTTCCAGAACATGGCACCCAGTCTATATTAGCATTTTTAGTATTATATTTTTTAAAAAATTTAATTTTGATTTTTTGGTATTTTTAGATATTTTTATATAATAATATCAAAAATAATTTTTAAAAAATAAAAAATATTTTAATATATTTATAAACGAAAAATATTTTTAAAAATAAACAAATAAGAACTCAAATGAAGAGGGATCGCTAAGATGTAATCATGATGACGACAAGAGGGTGAGCCAATTCTTCCCAGTAATCCTGATTTGCATGAGCTATAGAACAATCTGATTAACAGATTAATCTAAACACAATCAAAAAAACATTCTGAGAAGGCATTTTCCTGTAAGTGAACGAACATATACTTTCACAAACCAACGAATTGATGCCTACTTTGTACCTCCACATGTTGTGGAGCCTACCCCATGTCACAGTCCCACCAGCCAGAATCATTTGCCTCTGTCAGCGGTAAAATGAAGCACTAAAGTCTGTACAAAAGAAAGCATATAGTTTCAGCAGATAGGAAAAAATCCAAAGAGTCCACGGACAGAAATAATGGAGATCTCTTCTTTGGTCCTCGCATGAGTGCTTAGCACTTCTGTGTTCAGCATGAAGTAAAAATGAAATGCTTGCCACATTGATGTGACGGACATAAAAACAATACAGATTCCAATCTATATTCCAGAATATGGCATCCGATTTATATTCTACGACAAGACATAATGTTTCTACAAAACCATTTTGAGAAGTGGATGGATCATGGGGATGTAATCAGGATGACGATAGAAGAGGGTGAGCTAATTCAGTCATCCTGATTTGCAAGTGTTGCAGAATAATCTGATTATCACATGTTAATCTAAACATAATTAAAACATTCCGGGAAAGCGTTTTCCCGTATGTGAATATGTTTTTCACAGACCAGTGAATCAATGCCACTCTATTCCTCCAAATGTTGTGGAGCCTATCCCTTCCCATATTTCACCATAGCCTACTTCCTCCGAGTCGACACCTTCCATGTCACAATCCCACCAGCCAGAACCGTTTGCATCTGTCATCATTAAATGAACCACTGAATCTTAGTGCAAAGAAAACATATAATTTCAACAAAAAAGAAACTTCAAAGAGTCCTCGCTGGAAAAAGCTTTTATTTTTTCTTGTAGAAAGCATACTCACAATGATTGTAGAGAGGCCTTCGTTTTTTGTTGCCAATGGAGTTTTCTTTTCTTCCTTTTTGACTGGGACTTGGATGAACTCCCAAAACTAATGAAGGCTTTCGTGCAGTATGGTTCTGGCCACCACCTTGCAAGCCAGATATAAAAGGCCGTAAGAGTGAAA
Source organism: Salix exigua (assembly GCA_032356905.1). Classification (NCBI taxonomy): domain Eukaryota; kingdom Viridiplantae; phylum Streptophyta; class Magnoliopsida; order Malpighiales; family Salicaceae; genus Salix; species Salix exigua. The sequence goes on from CM063590.1 coordinate 13,530,300, forward strand.
AAGGTTCAGTGTATATGAAAGTGATGGTTGGGCTCGTCAGTCAAATTTGAATTTCTCAAAAATGTGTTCAGAACCCAACAGATGATTACTGAATTTCAGTCTGGTTATAGATTTGTCGTGCTCATTTCATTTTGTGCCACTTTGGAAGGAAATCTTCATGTACTAGGATACCATCACTATGAATTATGTTCTCAAAATCAAACAAATACTACTTGGAGTTTGAACATTATACAATTCAGTTGCTCTCCTTTATTGACGCGGAAATTTCTACTTTCTTGGCATAATAATGTTTATGATATTGTTTTATTAATGGTTAAGATTTTTAGGTTTCAAAGAGTTTAATACGAGTCTAAAATGCAATTTGATAAATTAAGTAAATTTTTTAATTCAATTATTGGATCAACCTAAAATTTTAATATAAAATTTTGAAGGTCATGTTTTCTATTGGATTAAAATTTCATAATGACCACAGATCAAGAAGGCGTTCAAACAAGGCTCAAAAGTTATATGCAAGATAGTTTTTATTTTCCTTGTATTTTTTTTAATTAATATTAGGACTCTCAATTTGACTAGTATTTTACATGTAGAAATCTTAATGTTAAATGAGTTCTATTAATTAGATTAGTTTTAACTAAGAATCATTTTCTATAAATATTTTAGTTTTAGGAATCCTTAATTATAAGGGATTTTTAGGGACATAAATAGAAATGACTAGTTTATTTTGAGAAAAATAAACATTATTATTCAAACTTTTAATAAAACACTCTACAATGATGGTTAGCCTCTTTGATGGACAACGATGGTAGCAACCCACTCTACAATGCAGGAGTGGAGGCCCTCCAAGACATTGTACGAGCTTAGGAGTAGAAACCAGATCATTTGGAGCAAACCATAAAAGATCGAGCTCAACTAATGGGTAACACAAATAGGGATCACGATGAGATTGTAGACAAACAATTTCAGTCTTTGGGTCTTAAGTTGGAAAAACTAGTGGCAAATAAAGATATTTCGGTCAAGAATAAAAATATTACAAATAAGGACATGATAATTTCTATAATTCTCCCTAAGTATTTTCAAAGATGATAGGGAAGTTTTTTTATATTCAAAGGTTAAAATATTGGAAGTCATAGATGATGACGAGATCAAGCTTGAAGGAAAAAAATGTGTGAAAGAAATACAAGTGGATTTTATAAGAACAAAAAGTATAACATCGTGTGTAAAGTTTTTTAAGCATACACATCATAAATTAAGTTCACTGAACATAGACATGCTATTTCGTAAATATGTTGACGACAATGCTATATTCAAAATATTTGTTTATGTAGAATGGAAAAGTTCAATTTTTTATAGATAACTTGAGGGAGAGTTTTTCAAAAATATAGGGAACTGACATGGAGAAATTTCTTCCATTTTCTTGGCATGATAATGTTTATGGCATTATTTCATTGAGGAGTTCAATAAGAGTTCAAGATACAAGTTGGTAAATCATGTATAACTTTTAATTTGACCATTGATCTGAAATTTTGATAACAAATATTGAAGGTCATGTTTACTTTAGGGTTAAATTTTCAGGATGGTCAGAGACTTGTAAGTTGTTCAAATAAGACTTGAAAGTTGATGTGCTAGATTATTTTTATTTACCTTGTTGTATTTTGATTTTTTTTTCTATTTAGATTAGAACTTTCAATTTGATTAATACTTTACTATTTAAGAATTTTAATTTCAGATGGTATCTATTAATTAGATAAGTTTTAATTAAAAATCTTTTCCTATAAAGGATTTTATTTTAATTAAGAATCATTTTCTATAAAGGATTTTAGAGCTAAGAAATGGAGATAAATAATTTTTTTTGAGAAAAAAACATTATTATTTAGACATTTAATAAAACGTAGAGTTTTCTATAAATTTTTTAGCAACTTAGATATGCAACCTTAGAGATCGAGAACCCAAGCTTTAACTATATTATACGCCTAGACAATTCTCTTGTCTAATAGCACAGGTCTGGCAATTAGACCCACACCAACATCAAATAAACTATAGAGATGCATATAGATTGGGAAACTACATATCAAGTTCAAGACGTGGGTATGCTTATTCCACGCCTTATGTATGATAGAAATCTTGCAAGGATTTCCAGAATCCCAATTATTCTAGCTTATCAGGTTTTCCTAATTTCCTCGACCACCTGTCTGACGTTAACACAAAAAAATGCCTTCCAGTACTACTAATTTTACTGGAACACCTCATGAGAAAAAGGAAATATGTAAAGTTTTCTCATTTTGGGGCAGGGATTAAGCATTAGGCCACCTAAAATCAGGCACATACTTGAGTCCAAGCTAAGTGTTTTTGTTTTACACGGGAAATCACAGTATCATAAAACACAGCATCAAATTATTTTCTTTTCTGACAACCAAACAGAAAGAGTAACAATTCGGAATGGGTTGAACCGAAAGATTTAATGAAATAGAGAGTATGAACTAATTATAAGATAAGACATACCTTCAAATAGGTTCCTCTTTCTGGATCCTGGCACGTCATTTATAGTAGAGATCCCTATTTCACCAGCATGATTTGAACCTTTAACATATGAAGTGATGGAGGTTCCAAAATCACAATCACCAGATGAACCTATGCCAAATGCAGAGCTAGAATTTCGTTTTTTACTGAATGGACCCATACCATCTCTTTTTTCACCATCACCGACCGAAATTACATCATCTCCTTTTTCTACAGTCGTAGGCTTAAACTGCTGAAAAACCAAATCATCAAGAAGAAAAGCCCTTTCTTCCTTTTCCTTTTGAGCCTCATTTTGGTGATCAGTAAACCCGCCACCATTTCTAGGAGGACCTAACGGCGTCCAAAAAGGCCTTGACTTCCCCTGTAAAAAAGATTAAACCATTTTCCTCAACACCCCAAATTTAAACGAGATCAATGAATGCATGTTCAATCCGTTATTCATTTTTACAGCCTTAATAAAAATCTAAAAACACACTAAAATTAGCTCAAACAAGTTACTTCTGTTTGGTATCCAAGAAAACTAAGAACAGAAGATCTAACCATCAAATTTATAATTGTTCAAAGCACAAAACTAAACCCTCCATAAGAAATCATCAATCAAAGAGAAGGTAAATCAGGCTTCATAACTGAAAAGGCATACTGAAAAACAAAAACACACAAGCCCTGTTCTGTTTCACGTTCCCCCAATTTTCTTTGCAGCCAAGCAGCAGCTACTGAAGAATTAACTAATAACCTTAACTGTTTTGTGCACGACAGGACTTTTGTGCAACTTCTTGTCAAGGAAATCAGAAAAAGAAATGCGAGGTTTCTTCTTTGAATCTTCCTTTTGCCCTTCTTGATTTGAATCTATAGCGCCACTGCAAATTAAACAAAAAAAGAAGCCACAATCTTCAGCACTGAATCATCCTTTAAAAAAATTAAGAAACAAATGATAATAATAAAAAAATCCTAGTGAGGAGGATTTGCTTACGGATTTGAAGAGCGAAAGATGAAAGATGAAGGAATTGATCGTTGACCCAAAACCCTAATTGTATTTTGCTTTGAATGCATTTCTACTTGTTTGCTTTCCTTTTGAACAGAAGAAAAACCTTAAGACTGATACTTTTTTGTTTCATAGTCATGCATTTTTAATTTTTTTAGTTTTGGCGCTATAATTTTAAATCTTATGTGAAAATGAATTGTTTGTGCATTTGGAGGGTTTTATTTCCCCGCGTCAATAACTCAGATTTTTATCTTTGCCCCTGTCCGGAAGGGGGGCAAGGAATCCGAAGTGTCTGGCTTAAATCATTTTTTAAGTAAAGTTAAATAAAAAATTAACGTGGTAAAATTAAATTCATCCAATCAAGTTTTTTCTTACCATGTTAATGTTAATTAGAAATGTTAATGCTAATTAGAAGGTGTTTGAGAATATGATATGATTATTTTTTAAAGTGGTTTTTATTTAAAAAATACATCAAAATAATATATACTTAAAAAAAATAAAGATATCAACACATTAAAATTATATAAAAACACCAAAAAATAATTTGAAACAAAAAAATAAAATTAACTCTTAATATATATATATATATATATTAAGTTTCTTTTAGAATAAAAAAACATTATTTTTTATAAAATTAATTAGCTCGATAATCTAATAATTTGGATAAATTCTCGAACTATATTAAATAATTATGCTAACTAGTCGTTACAACAATTACCTCTTTAATTGTTTCTCTTTTTAGTTTTTTTTTGTATATGATTCTTGTGTGCTAAAATATAATTTTGCCATAGAAGGATTTTTATACAAGTTTTAAATTTGGATTGATGTACTGTAGGAAATGAATGATAATTTGCGACAACCTATATTTAAAATGTGATTTATTAAAAAAAATTAAAAATATAACAGCAGTTGTTTTTTAATATGTTTTTTAACTCGTAAATACATCAAAATAATATTTTTAAATTTTTTAAAAAATAGTTTTGATATACTAAAACAATTAATTTAAATCAAGAAAAAAATCATTTTTAAAAAAACTTTTAAAACGAAAAAAACATTTTGTTTTAAATGGCTACATGGTCAGCGATTAATCACGAGTTATAGATGGCTACATGGTCACCGGTTAAACTTTTTGGACACACTGGCTGCATGCATGATCACACTATATGACTTCCTAGAGTAGAGCAATATATCCCATTAAAATTTGTCGTTGATCCTGCTATCAATTATACTCCTGCTTGGCGATGCATTTACAGGTTCTATATATATACGTAGCGGCAGTGCTTCATGTGTGCTCATGGCTTGTATCAAGTGGAAAATTGAGGCTAGAATCTTGTTCCTTGAAACAGCTCATGCAGCTTTCCTTGTGTTCAAGATTAAGAGATTCAGACATGGTTCAACTGCTGGTTTTGAATCCAGACCAGACCAGTTGGGTGTCAACTTTTTGAGTAAAGGCTTAGTTACGTTTTCCTAGACCGGCCCTCTGAAGAATATTCCTGGATCGTCTCGGGAGAGAGATCAGATGGGTGGATGGAGATTGAGATGGGTGAGTTCTCCAGTGAAGATGATGGCATCGTGGTTTGCAGTGTGTATTTGGCACAGTTTTTCTTTAATCAAACAGAAATCCATTGCATATTAAGGAAGCTAAGCCCAATCTCAGTGCAAGCCAGGTAACCAGGAGGCGAGACCAAGCTCGAAACTATTTTGACGATCAATCTCTATCTCTACAGGAAATGATGGTTTTCTGCTTCAAAATCCTATTCTTACAAGGCTGGAAAACCCTTGTTGTTTACTGGGCACAGATCCTTTTCACTGTTTGATTATGAATCTTTTTCGTTCTTGGAAACCCAGACAAAAAGAAAATCAATCACAGAGTAGTTGATTAGATGTAATGATTAATACAATGTGCTGAGTGCTCCATTGCTTTCTGGTATGGAAACAAATAAAGAGTCAAATTAATTGGTTTAGAGGCATACAAATATTTTTTTCAAGGTGTTTTATTTGCACCGCATATATACAACATCTCTACAATATAATAATTTTTTTGAACTTTTTTTTAAAAAAAAAAGAAGAAGGAAAGAAAATAAAATAATTGTCGTTTGTATTGACTGTTTGAGAGTGTGATTGAGGTTGTTTTTGAAAGTGTTTTTCATTTCGAAATACACAAAATTATATATTTTTTATTTTATTAAAATCATTTATGACATCACAACATGAAAATAATCTAAAAACATAAAAAAATTAATTTAAAATAAAAAAAAAACGAACATAAACATGAAAAATCTTCTATCAATCTTGTTCTTACCAAGTGTTGATGTTGCCTTGTTGATAAAAGGGTATTTCAACCCTTAAATTTCCTAGCTAACCTGTTGTTCATAAGAAAGTGTTCTTCTGTTTCAGTCCTCTATATATGTTCTCAGTCTTTCCTGTCTCCTTGTAACCCAAAAAGAGAGGGAGATGTAAGAGTTTATTTGGTGACTTATTACTTGCATTATAGGAAATTAGCTGAATTTAGAGAGGTTAAGCTTAAATTAAGGGAACAGAGTTTGTTGCAACTTTAAAATAGAAAGAAAAATTGTGGACAACATTGGCCCATCAAAAACTCAACGTGGCTTTCCTCTTTAGTTTCAGGATTTTCGTGTAAGAAAAGAAAATCAATCAAGAAACGACAAAGTGAAACCTTTTTTAATTCTGCAAGAAAAGCAATGGTTTTTTCTGAAGAAAACACCAAGGTCACAGCAAAAGCAATGTTTTTTCTGAAGAAAACACCAATATAAAGATATTAATGCAAATGGCAACCTCATCAAAACCAAAAGGGAAGACTTTGTCATCGCAAGCATCAAGTGCCGGCGGTCGTCCTCAACAGGCTGTGAAATTTGCACGCCGGACATCCAGCGGACGCATTGTTAGCTTTTCACAAGATGAAGATATGGACTTGTCCGGTGAATATTCAGGACAGAATGACTACATCAATTACACTGTTGTCATGCCCCCTACCCCTGATAACCAGCCTGCAAACCCGTCGTCAGAGAATAAATCTGATGGGACGAAGAGCCGTCTTGGTTCTGAGGCACAGCATCGGTCCAGGCAGGCAGGAGCACGAGAGGATAGTTATGGAAGCCATGGTGGCAGCAATGGTGGCGCGAAAATGGAACGAGGAATGTCAATAATGAAATCAAATAATAAATCAATGCTGTTGAGGAGTCAAACTGGAGATTTTGATCACAACAGGTGGTTGTTTGAGACAAAAGGAACTTATGGTGTTGGAAATGCATATTGGTCAGAAGGGGACAATTATGGCCGGGATACGGAGCTGAGCATGTCCGATTTCTTGGACAAGCCTTGGAAGCCACTCACCAGGAAAATTAAGGTTCCGGCCGCTATTCTCAGCCCTTACAGGTGCACTTTTTTTACCATGTAACAAATGCATTTACCATGGGAGATAGAATTTCATTATTTCTTGAATGTTTTCTGATGGCATTATGCCCTTCAAGCTCTATAGAATACCTTTAGCTTTGGCAGAAATGAGGGGGAAGGTTGGAAAACAGAATAAAGCTAGCTTATGTTTACTACTTGACAATTTTTGCAGAAAGCTGAGTTTAACCTCGAGTTTATTTATGCTAGACCTTAGAATATAAGGGTTTCAGCTAAATAACGAGGGTATTTCCGCTTTTAATCCTTGTAAAACTTACCTTTTGAGTTTTCTAACTTAAGCTTTGTATGAACAGGATACTTATATTGATCCGTTTGATAGTTCTATTTTTCTTCCTTTCATGGAGAGTTCGGAACCCCAATCCTGATGCAACGTGGCTGTGGGGGATGTCTATTGTTTGTGAGATTTGGTTTGCAATCTCATGGATTCTAGACATTTTCCCTAAGTTCAACCCCATCAACCGATCCACTGACCTTGCTGCTCTGCGTGACAAGTTTGAGAAGCCCTCCCCTGCGAATCCTCATGGCCGGTCAGACCTCCCAGGAGTTGATATTTTTGTCTCCACGGCCGATCCGGAGAAGGAACCTCCCCTTGTCACATCCAACACGATTTTATCGATTCTTGCAGCTGACTACCCTGTTGAGAAACTCTCCTGCTACATTTCTGATGACGGTGGTGCCATACTCACCTTCGAGGCTATGGCTGAAGCTGTTCGATTTGCCGAGGTTCCATTACAAATTTGAACACCAAAATGATAAAATATTGTTTAGTTCTGAAAATCTCAGCTCTTACATCCAGTGAAACACAGGCTGTGGTCCCATTAATCTTTGTTAGATATTGAATTTACAAACATATAGATATAATAATGCAATAACTACCCCTTCTTCGTGTGATTGTTTGCACAGGTTTGGGTACCATTTTGTCGGAAACACGACATTGAGCTGAGGAATCCGGATAGTTACTTCAACCTAAAAACTGACCCCACCAAAAACAAGAAACGGCCTGATTTTGTCAAGGACCGCCGTTGGATGAAGAGAGAGTACGATGAGTTCAAGGTCAGGATTAATGGTCTGCCTGAAGCAATACGAAGGAGAAGTAAATCATTAAACTCTATGGAGATGAAGAAGGCTAAAAGTCTCGCCAGAGAAAAGAATGGTGGTGACTTGCCACCAGAGGGGGTCGATGTTCCTAAAGCTACATGGATGGCTGATGGTACCCCTTGGCCTGGCACGTGGCTGAATCCAACAGATGATCACAAAAAGGGTGACCATGCTGGAATCTTGCAGGTGATTACACTCCTAAATGATCAGTGAATAAATAGGCACAAACTCCTCATCTCACACCCATTTATATATATACCCGTTTTAATGGAAAAGGAGGAAGTGATTGCTTGGAGAGTACGGAATAATAAGCTCACAACCATTCTTCGGGATTAGGTTTTTCGTTGTTTTACAAGTATTATTCCATCAGTCATCAGCTTTTTTTCTGCAGATTGAAAGAGGAGCATAACATCAAAGTTATATTCTTGATATATATGGCTTCTGTAACCCTTTTTAATATTTTCTTGAACAGCTTCTGTTCTAATATGGCTCTTATGCTGAATTAACTTTTGAAACTTGAATCTGTTCCTATCCAGGTAATGAGTAAGGTCCCAGCAAATGATCCAGTGATGGGTCAGCCAGATGAGAAAAAATTAGATTTCACTGGTGTTGACGTCAGGATACCAATGTTTGCATATGTATCACGTGAAAAGAGGCCTGGCTTTGACCACAACAAGAAGGCTGGAGCCATGAATTCTCTGGTCAGAGCTTCAGCTATATTGTCCAATGGACCATTCATTCTCAATCTGGACTGTGATCATTACTTCTATAATTGTCAAGCTATAAGGGAAGGAATGTGCTTTATGATGGACCGAGGTGGTGACCGCGTATGCTATATCCAGTTTCCACAAAGATTTGAAGGGATCGACCCGTCTGATCGATATGCAAATCACAACACTGTCTTCTTTGATGGTAATAATGGTTTGGATTTTACTTTAAATTCTGCAATAAAATTGGCAACATCTTTATCATCAATATAATCTTCAAGAATCTGAAATGGCCAGGCATACTTTAGGCTCCACTTCCCAGTTTTAATTAGGATTTCTGTCCATAAAAATATATCTGTCGAGCTAAAAAATGCTCCTTCTTGCAAACAGGAAGTATGCGGGCACTGGATGGTCTTCAAGGTCCTGTGTATGTCGGAACAGGGTGCATGTTTCGTAGATATGCACTCTATGGGTTCCTTCCACCAAGGGCAAACGAGTACCTGGGCATGTTCGGCAGCACGAAAAGAAGGGCTCCAGATTTTAAGGTTCCATCAGAAGATGAGTCTGAGACTCAGTCCCTTACATCACACCCTGACTTGAACCTGCCAAGGAAATTTGGGAACTCGGCCATGTTCAATGAGTCTATAGCTGTTGCTGAATACCAAGGACGGCCACTTGCCGATCACAAATCGGTAAAGAATGGCAGGCCTCCTGGCGCGCTTCTCCTGCCACGCCCTCCTCTAGATGCACCCACAGTTGCTGAGGCCATTGCTGTCATCTCTTGCTGGTAATTAGTCGTATCAATACTTTGCTATATTTATACCAAGGGCCTTAATTTTTAACCACGCCGATCAAATTCTGAACAGGGTGTTTTGATGTTGAGCGCAGGTACGAGGACAAGACTGAATGGGGGGACAGGATAGGTTGGATCTATGGCTCAGTGACAGAAGATGTGGTGACTGGTTATCGGATGCACAACCGTGGGTGGCGGTCCGTGTACTGTGTAACAAAGAGAGATGCCTTCCGTGGCACAGCACCGATCAATCTCACTGACCGGCTTCACCAGGTGCTACGATGGGCTACTGGTTCAGTAGAAATATTTTTTTCCAAAAACAACGCCTTACTAGGAAGCCAGCGACTGAAGTTCTTACAGCGAATCGCATACCTCAATGTCGGCATTTACCCCTTCACCTCCTTCTTCCTCGTCACTTACTGCTTCCTCCCTGCACTTTCCCTTTTCACAGGAACCTTCATTGTTCAAAGCCTTGATATAACTTTCCTTTGTTACCTCTTAACCATCACTGTAACACTAACTCTCATCTCCCTTCTTGAAATAAAGTGGTCCGGTATAGGGCTCGAGGAATTGTGGCGGAATGAGCAGTTTTGGCTCATTGGCGGCACCAGCGCTCACCTAGCTGCTGTAATCCAGGGCCTTCTAAAAGTCGCGGCTGGCATTGAGATATCTTTCACGCTAACCTCCAAGTCTGCAGGTGAAGACGAAGACGATGCATTTGCTGATCTTTACGAGGTCAAATGGACAGGCCTCTTCTTAATGCCGCTTACAATCCTAGTAATCAACATCGTTGCTATCGTGATTGGATGCTCGAGGACATTATACAGTGTGATACCAGAATGGGGTAAGTTGATGGGAGGAATGTTTTTCAGCTTCTGGGTGCTGTCTCACCTGTATCCATTTGTGAAAGGCCTGTTAGGAAGGAGAGGAAGGGTGCCGACAATTGTTTATGTCTGGTCGGGGCTGGTTGCCATTACCGTGTCTTTGCTTTGGATATCAATCACTAGTGAAAGTAAAGGAAACCTTCAAGTGTAATGACATATATATAAAATGATAGAATTACCCCGTTAATTAACGATCGAGAGTCCGATATGTTCATGTGCATGTGCATGTGTATGTGTATGTGCATTACATTAATTAGCTTTATTGGTTAATTATGGGAGAAACCATCCGATGACTCACCCTTTACTGTGTGGAAGGTGATAAAGACGATGATGAGTCGGGTAAGAAAGGCATAAAGGGCACGTCCACTACCATCCACCATATTTTGATCTTCATGGTTACAAAACCTTAAAATACCTCATGTAATGACATATATTTAACTACATGTACTAAAAATATTAATATTTTTAAAAGTAAATTTCATATATATATATATGTAAGAATTATTTTTTATATATAAATTAGAATAATATTTTTAATAAATAAATAAATATAAAATAATTGTTATTTTAAAAGGGATAAATATGCCAAACAATTATAGATAGGGGGTATTAATTAAAATACAAATCAGATAATTATTAAAAAATATAAAAAAAAACCTCACGGGCACAATGAATCACATTGCCCATGAATATAAGTTATTTCCCCACCTTTTAATGTTTTACTTACTTAATAATAATATAATGAACTATTTACCAAACATCACCCTTGTTATTTTCTCCATGCCTATCAAGGTCTTGCTTAATTAATAATAATATAATACACTTCTTATTAAACATCACCCATGCCAGCATTTTTATGTGTGTTATTTAAACTTGTTATTTTAAAAATTAAATAAATATTTTAATATATTAACGTTGAAAATAAAATAAAAACAAAAACAAAAAACATTTTAATCAAAATTCCAACCAAAACCTTCAACAACAGCCATCAAATACACGGCGCGGGTGGTTGCACCTATTTTGTTTGAATGATGTTAGGCCTTCACATTCATATGAACTGACAAGCCATCAAATTAGAAAATTTC